>CM042154.1:89224378-89234378 GCA_023376005.1 Doryteuthis pealeii | reverse complement strand
TATCTATCTATCTATCTATCTACCTATTCTGTTCATATCTATCTATCTATCTATCTATCTATCTATCTACCTCTTTCTGTTCTATATCTATCTATCTATCTATCTATCTATCTATCTACCTCTTTCTGTTCATATCTATCTATCTACCTCTTTCTGTTCATATCTATCTATCTATCTACCTCTTTCTGTTCATATCTATCTATCTATCTACCTCTTTCTGTTCATATCTATCTCTATCTTCTTTCTGTTCATATCTATCTATCTATCTATCTATCTATCTATCTATCTATCTCTTTCTGTTCATATCTATCCAACTATCTATCTTTATTCTCGTGTTATTTCCTTTTGCTTTTAAATTTTACCGATCTTAACTTCTTACCGCCATAATCATCTCGAGTCAAATAAGAGAAATCTCTCCATCCATATTTCAATGGGTTCCTCTTCCCTTTTCATTAGCAACACAACATTCACTTGGCGGGAACTGATATTAAATACGCATGCGCACAGTGCACTATTCACTTCTATCATAATCCTTTATAGCCCATAGATATTCCTTAATGCGACTATGATCACTCAAGGATGATGGACGTTTTTCTCAGCTTTTAAAATCACAAGTTCCAAGGTAATAAAGATTCCAAGCATAGAATAGTAAATTGAAACGAAAGGCAAATGGGTGTTGGTTGTATAAAGCGTCATTTCCGGTTGTTATTCAGAAATAAGTAATGAACTCTTCGGTAAATGGAGGAGTGATATACATGACACTTCCGCCAATGGATAGGAGAAGCCAGTAAAATTAGAAAACCAGGAAGAAAATATGACGGTTGTTTGCTAGTACATTATAAATAATATATATTATTATAACTAGCAAATATATGCACCCTCCGGGTGCAAGTATTTAAGTTTAAATGTAATAAAATATTAGATTAAATCAGAAAGGCTAATGAAACTAATTAAGAATTCAGATAAAAAGATTTGAAACGGAGGGGGTATAATCGGAAAATAGAACAACTGAAACTTACTCTTTCATCACTTCCGTTTTTCAATGCTAAATTTTCCTAATTTAACTATTTAGTTAAAATAGGAAAGAGAAATAAATTACAGTTATTTCTTCTTGTTAATGAATTTCTTTTAGGATTTATTGAAGAGATTTTTACTCATATTCATTAAGATAAAACCAAACAATTAGAAATCAATAATAGCAAGCACATTTTTATTAAAATCAGTTTTTTTAATATCAATATGCAAATTAGCTTTACGTTTACACTGAAAACTGGTATTTTCTGTATATATAAATACAATTGTATGTTATTAGAATTTAGGTAAGGCCAATAGTATTAATAATGTCAAAGTTTTATTATTAATTGAGGTTTAAATAGAAATAGAATCATGAAGAATGTGTCGTTAATAACTAAGGAAATTGTGACTTGAGTAGTAATATAGTTTCGGTTACAGACAGAAAAACACACAATCTCCATTATAATAAGATATATTAATACTAGCAAAAGTACCCGGTCCATGACCGGACTAAAAAATAAAATTAGGAACACCAAAGAGTGAGTGAGTAGAAAACAGGAGTAAGAGAGAAAATAACCTATCTATAGATTAAATAGATTAAAAAAATAGGACCATATGACCTTTAGGCACCCCTTTTGCGATCTCGATTCATAAGGACATATTTTTCATTTACACCGTCAAAATCCGGTTTGTTAACAGACGATATTTAGAGTTTTTTTTATTATAAAACTAACCCCTAACTCCAACCCTGATCCCTAACCCTAACCCCTAACCGCTAACAAACAACTGGATTTTGAAGATGTAAATGAAAAAAAATGCCCTTCTGAATCGAGATCGCAAAAGGGATGCCTAAAGGTCATATGGTCCAAAAATTAGTTTAAAATGTGTTTAAAATAATTGGGTTTAAAAAGATTGATTACCATAAAGAATAAATGAAACAAAACGTCTTCGGCATAAAATAACCCTACTAGGGTTTACGTGCCGTAAATTCCGATCAACTAACAAAACTTAAGAAAGCACATGTCGGATATGATTTAACTTAGTAACCGCTTGCTTCTTTGATTTATTCTTCACAAATAAGGGAGACAACTTGGAAAAGTTATAGTGACAAGTTAAGTCATATTAACTGAAAATTATTCGATTATCTGCCCATGACCAAATTTTGACGGCAGAAGGCGTATAGCGCCAGTAAAAATACAAAACAAAACAAAATAAACCCACAGTTACTATAGAAACGCCAGCTTGTTGTTATTGCAAAACATTCAGCTATAAAAGTCAAAGTGAGAAATATCAATTCTTCTTGCCGGCAGCGTGATGCAACTGCAAAACAAAGCAACATTGATTCCGACAAAAGTCCACAGCTGTGTCGTGAAAGCCGCTCGTTAAAAAGACAAAGTTCCCTCTGTTTCGTGTGGAAGCCGACAAGATGCGATGTCCATAGTGAACCACATTGAAACATCGCCATCTTTCATGAATATGCAGCCACGCAGAAGACTTACTTAACAGAGTGTCGATATGTCTACATATATATATAAGTAGCACAGGGATCTGTGCGGTAAAGTAAGGAACTGATGATCGGCGTGGCGCTCCACCTCAGACGAAAAAACAATCTCCTTGGTCAAGTGCTAGTAAAAAAGGAAAGAACTCTCTCGCTGATTGGCCGATGCCGACTTAAGGCCACCCCGACGAATTTACTTACAACTGGTTTGAATCATCCTTTGAGACGTCGCCTGTCCAGGGTTAAAAACTTCAGCCAACTATTTCCGACCTAATTCCATCTGTTTTTATTCAAGCTATGGGTAAATAGGAAAGACTGGGTTCTTTTTGATTAATTAGGCAACCAACCGAGGAAAAGAAAAACTCTCAATTCAAGACAGCTTTACTCAATTACTATCATAGTAAAGCAAAAATGTTATAGCTTTAATGACAGATAAAACGTGACAACTTACCCAGTGTATAACAGCTACTTCAACTAGTAGAGTATTGAATATTACAAAGCTGAATTATGAATTCTAATAGTTATAGGAAGAATAGTTGCAATCATACCTTTCCTAACGGTATTACCACTATCTGAAATGCAACCAGCTCGTTCAGTTTTTGAACTCGCGTCGCCGGATCTATTTCCTACGTTAATAACCGTAATGCAACAAAAACCTTCCTATATATATATATATATATATATATATGTGTGTGTGTGTGTGTGTGTGTGTGTGTATTTGTTGAATGTTTATATGAATGTGTATTTCATTTTTCTATTGTTGTAGATATTGTAAATGTGTATATATATTTACCAACTCCTCTGCCCGAGCAGGAAGCGACTCAAGGTCAATTTCTTAAGCGAGGTTTAACAATTTGAATTCAGGGTTTTCTCTTTCCTGGACCGATTACCTAGCTATTACCTACTATTTACCCATAGCAGGAGGGAGAGACGTCGAATGCATAACTAGAGAATGAGCTGTATGTGAAATGTAAACAGTTTAGTCCAGAATTTGAACGCGGATCGACGTAGTCTAAACGTGTGTATTTCGTTTTGTGTAACGTCGTAGAGAGTGAAAACGTGCTGATGGCATTGTCTATTGAAAAAGTGTTCCATAATTGTATGGTGGCGTAGGGTTTTGACAACACCCTCTAGCCAGAATTCTAAGGAGCCAGTGTTTTCAGATCAGGGGATGGAAAACTACTGGACAGTTATCACCCCAACTGACATCAGAGGCGGGTATATCGCGAGTCACGTGAGAACTAGTTAAGTAATAAGTTTGCAGCTAGACGTCAAGCGGAGAAGATGATACCTCTCCGCTGAGGCTGTTGATTCAGTCCGCGCGGTGAGTTAGAAAACGGGCAATGTAGAAATAAAATCTTTGATCAAAGTAGTAATAAGTCTTGTTAATTAATTATGCATGACTTGAAAATGAAGCAGCCATAAGTTAGAAGAGACAACATGACCGGCCAAAGAAGATAGAAAGAAGTGAAAAAGAACCTGGACGATCACGATGTCCGAAATAGAAAAAAAAGGAGAATGAAGAACAAGAAAGTAAGTTACACGACTCTCTAATGTTTCTACTCTCTCTCTCTCTCTCTCTCTCTCTCTCTCCCTATCTCTCTCTCTCTAATATCTCTACTCTGTACTCTCTCTAATGTCTCTACTCGCTCTCTAATGTCTCTACTCTCTCTCTCTCTCTAATATCTACTCTCTCTCTCTCTAATGTATCTAATCTCTCTCTCTACTCTCTCTACCAAATGTCTCTACTCTCTCTCTCTCTCTCTCTCTCTCTCTCTCTCTCGAGAGAGAGAGAGAGAGAGAGAGAGAGAAATGAAGAACAAGCAAGTCACTTACACCACTCTCTAATGTTTCTACTCTCTCTCTCTCACTCGGTCTCTAATGTCTCTTCTCTCTCCCTCTCTCTCTAATGTATCTACTCTCTCTCTCTAATGTCTCTACTCTCTCTCTCTCTACTCTTTCTACTCTCTCTCTACTCTCTCTCTCTCTTTCTCTCTGATGTCTCTACTCTCTTTCTCTCTCTCTACTCTCTCTCTCTAATGTCTCAACTTTCTCTCTCTTCTCTCTCTCTCTCTCTCTCTCTCTCTCTCTCTCTCTCTCTCTCTCTCTCTCTCCCTCTCTCTATATATATCACAAGAACATTCTGGTTTATATACCCCGCAATATGAGTATATAACAAAAGGCTTACGGGATATTTTTGGTTGGTTGATTTTGGCTCCGAATAGAATCACGTCAGAACATTTTATTGTTCCTTGATAAAGTCCACCGATTCTTGTATCTATTGCATCATGGGATACCAGTTCCGTAGCTAGTTCCAAAAGGATATATTAAAGGAGATACCAACTATTTTGGTCAATTCCTTTGGACATGGTTTTACGTTGGTAGGGTCTCCCACGGTGCCATTGATATAATGGAAATGCATTTCTGTAGAACTAAGAAAGAGGGTTCTCGTTTTATAATTTCGAACTTGACGCATTTCTCATTCGCTTTTTGTTCAATAGAATTTGATTGTCCCTGTACTAGTTATACAAATGCAGTATTTACATATGCAAAGATACACAGGGGTATATATGAGTGCGAATATAGACATCGCCTTAAATAAATATAAAGGTATTTGCATAAAAGCAGCGAACCAGCTAATAAACTCTGGGATCATTTAGCAACAGCAGATATTGTATGAAGCAGTACGTCTGCATTCAAGACGAAGCAGATCTTAATAAGTAACAATGTAACAATAAGAATAATATATATATATATATATATATATATATATATAATATATAGTGGTTAAAGTCGTGGAAAATGGACTCGTCGATTCGAGTTCAATTCCTAGACGAAGCTGTTGGCATTTCACATAGCGCTAATACCCTTGGGAAAGGTATGAATCCATATATTCTCCCTCCAGCTATGGGTTAAATAGTAGGGCAGGCTGTGCCCTTCAGCCTTAGGTAGGTAACCAGTCTAGAAGAGGGATAACTCTGAATTCAAAATTCCTTCCAGCTATGGGTTAAATAGTAGGGCAGACTGGGCCCTTCAACCTTGGGTAGGTAACCAGTCTAGGAGAGGGATAACTCTGCATTCAACATTCCTGAGGTCGGTCGTTGATTGGGTTTGTGGCAACCCTTGATGCACCAATTCTTTCCTATCGACTGTGCCAAAAAGTGTGGATGGTCCAACACAAGCTTCACCACTATAAAAAATCACTGTGTGGGTGTTCATTATGTGTATGAACCCCCATGCGTTGAAAATCGACGAGAGAGTCCATAATATATATATATATATATATATATATATATGTGTGTGTGTGTGTGTGAGTGTGTGTGGGGGGAAGAGAAATGGAAGTGAATCCGACGGTATAGTGAGAAATTTGAAAAAACAAAAGGTTTATAAAATGAGTGGTAAGTTTATTAGCCGACGCTGCAGTGTTTCAATCTGTTAAGTAGTAAAAAAATAAAAATTGTCACAGAATAATGAAGAAAACTGTGAAATTTGAAGAAGGAACGCTGGAAAGGTGGACGGTTTGAAATATGACGTCAAATATTCTTCTTTTATGGTGCGTGTGTGTGTGTGTGTGTGTGTGTGTGTGAGTGTGTGCGTGTTGTGCGTTCGTATGTATCGAAAACTGACATTGAGCATTATATATATATATATATATATATATATATATTGGAATGAAATGAGGAAATCAATCAAGCAGTATGTGGAGAAATGTAAAGAAACGCGGGATATTACACACGATGGAAGTTTAGTATTGTTCGTAATGTCAATGTTCGAACGTTTCGGTTTATATAGAAACCTTCCACGGGACAATATGAAACAAGTAAAGGAAAAAGTTCAAGTCCTATTTGAATGCTAATCATTGAACGGTTATGAAACTCTTGTACACATTTCCAAACTCAACTCATTCAAAAACATATATCACCTTTTTAAAAACAAAAATCTTTTTTCCTTTACTTGTTTCATATTGTCCTGAAGAAGATTTCTATAGAAACCGAAACGTTTGAACGTTGACATTACGACCAATTATAAACTTCCATCCAGTGTAACATACCGTATTTGTTTACATTTCTCCACACACACAAACACACACACACACACACACACACACACACACACACACACTATATATATATATATATATATATATATATATATATATATATATATTTCTTCCCATATTATCTGGCCGCAAATTTTCAAGCAATAATGAAATCACATCTTCTTCATTCTAATATACACCGTAACTTTAAACTCAACATAATCTGTAGATACAAACATATATACAACCAAACATGACCATCTTATGGAAACATTAAAATAAAAAAAAAAAAAAATTATCTATTATCAAAGTTAGGTTCTTTTTATGAACGAAAACCTTTTTAATGATTTCACCGTCTTTTGCAAAACAATAAAATAACAATAACACTAGATTCCGAGAAATTTTCAACATGTTAGGGATAAATAATAACACTTTATTTTTGCAATACAAAATTGTTTTCTACCATAACCCTAGAAAAATCAAATATCCAAATTCTAACGGTCTATTTCAGCATTCCAAAAGTGATTTTTAAAAAATTCTCTTCGAACATTTCTAAAAATTCTCCGTTTTTCCCAAACGAATTTTGTCATTCAAAATAAAATTTCACTCTGATGAAGGTCGAATCTTCTCTGTGTGCGGAATATTTTCACACAGATGAACTGACCGAAACACAAGTGTAAGTGATATTGATTAAATTCATCTTTTATTACCCATTCTGTTCTTTATTTTCTTTACTCATTCTTCCTCACACACACACACACACACACACACACACACACACACACACACACACACATATATAAATATATATATATATAGTCTTAATTCTTAACCATTATCCGGCGTAGGCGTATACTTTAGCTAGTACATATACTACTGGGCTACTACATTCTTTATCATTAGTTTTAACACAGTATTACGGATTTCCATGTGTTGCATTCTGTCTGATGACTAATAGTTTGCGAAAGAGTCGGAGTAGAGGAAGACAGCTAGACGCAAAGAGATGAAAAAAAGAAGAAAAAGATAAGAAGAAAAAAAAGAAAGAAAAGAAAAGAAAAGACAAAGACAAGAAAAGAAAGAAAAGAAAAAGAAGAGAAAAAAGAAGAGAAAAAGGCCAACAGAAAGAAAGGGAGATAAATGCGAAATTGTTGTTAGGCGATAACGCGGAAGTGTATAGTACAAAAAGCAAGGGAGGGAGTGAAGGGAATATTGCCAAATGTTGGTCTACTCAAGTTACAGATGCGGGTATCATATGTACGGCTGTCAGGAAGGGGTGACCCCCGGGTTCGGCGCTGACATTAGTCTCGATGGGCCTCGAAGCGGACATGTGCAGCCGTGGGGTCAGCTTGGGTTCGGCTTGTCTACAAAAACAGAACCGATAAAGAAGAAACAAGAGACACACTCGCATTAATGTAGTCACACACAAACACAGCACAAAAATTAACCCTGAGCAGTAAGTGAACTGGTGAAGACCCTTGTCGATTTAATTGACGGATTTGATTTGCTGTATGGAAACTGACATGTAAATTCTGTCGGACCATGACAAGTGCCCGCTTCCTGCTGCTTCTGCCAAATAAAGTTTTTTTTAACGTTCTAACTCTTCTAACATTTTCTCTTAAAAAAACAACAGGGAAATAAAAAGTTTTTTATTGTCTCTTTAACACTTTTCATACTTATATGTATAAAACGACACCTAATAAATGCAGTAATACATATATATGTATATTATACATACATACATATATATATACATACATATGTATACATATATACATACATATGTATACACATACATATGTATACATATATATAACATGCATATATATACACATACATATGTATGTATACATATATATACATATATATATGTATATACATACATACATATACATATATACATATATATACATATATATACATACATACATTCATATATATACATATATATACATACATACATATACATATATATATACATACATATGTATATACATACATATATCATATATATTAAGAAATTTGAAAAAACAAGTGATCCAAAAATAAGATGAATTTATTTATCGACACTTAAACGTTTCGGTTTCTTTAAACCTTCATCAGGATGTATTATGGGTGAAAAAATTGATGGATGTTTTATAGATGACAGGAGATGGAAAAATCTTTATAAAGATTTTTTTGTGTAACTGTCGCGACTCGTCTTTCAAAAGTATAACGCTGGTTTATTCCTTCGCCAATCACAGTTATGCTGCGTGGCGGATACAATACTTAAATACTGATACTGGCCATAGTTCTACTAGCACTCATTGAGGAGGTACTTACAATACTCAGGACCCTTTACGAGAAGAACCAAAGCATTCATTATCAGAGGATTACCATGGATCCAATTCCACTGGACAAGCGCTCTTGCTTAAAGACTAGAGGATGGCCCATAAGATTGTAACAATTTATTCACTGTCTGAATCCCGATCAACGAAAAACTACTAGAAGACTTGTACGTCTTCAATTGAAGACCGTAAAAGAGTAATATTCCGTGGTCTTTGACAATACTTTCTTATATATATATACACATGAATTTAACATTTTTGAAAAAAACAAATGATGTTTTATAATTGCTGACAGAAATCTGTTTCGACCGCTTCAATAGATCGGTCATCATCAAGAGAAACATATGAAGAAAGATGGGATGAAACAAGGGTTAGTTTAATGAAAATAAATGTGAAAAAACAGAACCCAGACATTTTTAATAAAACTGTTAATTTTAAGTAGGGGTGGGGTTAGAGTTTAGGGTTGGGGTTGTTTTTTCGGGAAAAACGCCCTAAGTTGTTTTTTTTTTGTTTTGTTTTTTGTTTTTTGCAAGTGACACCGCTTCGTCTACGGAGACTTCAATCGTAGCTGGGTTTTTTCAGCAGCCACCGGCGAAGAGTACCATTTTTTTAAAGAATCTGCTCGAGTAGTAAATAAGTACCGAAAATCGAAATATAAAATGAAAATAAAATCTAAAAAATAATTTTTGGAGTATTATTTGGGTAATATTTGCGGAGTTCTGTCCTGGAATCCTGCCTCAAAAAGTGACTGCTGAAAAAAAGAAAACACCAGCTACAATTGAAGTCCGTAGCCGAAGCGGTGTAAAAAATAGAGTAGGGTTTAGGGCTAGGGTTTGGGTTTGGGTTTGGGTTTGGGTTTAAGGTTAGTTTAATGGAAAATAAATAAGTAATTTGGGTGACCCAGGAAAAACAGAACCACAATTTTGTAATAAACTTAATTTTATCTAGAGGGGATTGGGGTTGGGTTTTCAGGAAAAACGCCCTAAGTTGTTTTTTGTTTTTTTTTCAAGTGATACCGCTTCGGCTACGAACTTCAATCGTAGCTGGTGTTGTTTTTTCAGCAGGATGCGGCTAGCAGTTTTTGAGGCAGGAGGCCAGGACGAACTCTGCAAAGATTACCATTAT
>CM042154.1:89196878-89219378 GCA_023376005.1 Doryteuthis pealeii | reverse complement strand
CAAATGAAATGAAATAATAATGATAGAAAAAATGTAAAAATATTCCGTACACAGAGAAAATTCGACCTTCATCAGAGTGAAACTTTATTTGAATTAAAAATCGTTGTTTTTTTTAATTAACGAGTGATGTTTAATAAACCGACGCCACAGTGTTTTGATTTGTTTAACAAACCTTTGGCTATCGTTTGTTTGAAGAGAAACGAAGGCCCCGGCGAAGGTTTGTTAAACACACCTAAACACTGCAGTGACGGCTTATTAAACAATACTCGTCAATAAAACTTGTCTTTTCATTTTTTTAAAAATAAAATTACTGTCGGATTTACTTCCCCTTTTCCTCATAAAATGAACTATTCGGCAATAGTTCTTAAGTAAACATATCAAACGTTGTAATAATCAAATTATTGTACTGTGGTATATCCACAGGTCCTGCTAGTTGATTCTATTAATCTGAACAATCCAAATACATTTTGAAATCAATCAGGTGGTACATGACATGATATAAACGTTTTATTTTCATATCACACTTTTCTTTCTTTACAAGCTTTAAAGCCGCCTTATCAGGCATTTAAGATAGCTCCTGTGAATGAGACTTAATTGATTATGTGGCCCAACACTTAAACCTGTCGGCTGGAGTTTTAGAATACACCGAATGCCCCTATGCAGAGACGTAAGACCCTCTCCAATAAGGCCACTTGTTGTCCGTGGGTGGCGGACCGTGATGATTAAGGACGGAATTCTGGTGGTTGAACAGTCCATGACAGGCAACACTCCAATTTGGTCCTTACTTAGACTAGACGGCCGGTCGGAGAGGCCCCCTTTGATCAATTGGCTGGTCACGTCAAGCCCTAGCAACTATATGATTACCCCAGCCCCCAAATAATAACGTTCCCTAATTACTTAGGCTAGATGGGCAGACCGAGAGGCCTTCTTCGATCAATTAGCTGATCACGTCACGCCCTAGCACTTATATGATTGTCCCAACCCTGTTATTTTCATGGCAACCCCCCAACCCTTTTTATCATATATGTGCTAGAGCGCGGGGGTTGAGGGTCTTAGTGACCTGGGTGTGACGTAAAACTTTATCTGATAGAAGAGCTCTTGGGAATGGGGAGTACCCCATCATCGACATTAATGCCAGGTCCACTGAGACACCGAGTGGTAGTACATGTTAGGGTGCCATCTATGGATTAAATAAAAAAAAGAGTTTAAAAAATGTGTTTAGAAATTAAGTTTTAAAAAAATGAGTACCCATTAAAAATGAATAAAAGAAAACTTCTTCGACATAAAATAACCCAACAAGGGTTGACATGCCATAAAATCCAACCAACCAGTCAATCAACTTACTGTAGTCATAGATTCGTAAAACTATGAGATAATAATTAACTGGGGTCGACCCTCAGAATGAAAAAGAAACCGGGCGTAGCCTATTATCCATTCCCTTCGTTTACAGACGTCATTAACTAGTATCAACATAGCAATAACGTTACGTTTCTCTTCTCCTTCCCCAACTCGTCCGTTGTATCCACTCATCACAGTATATTTCCCCGAATCTCGCCCGGCAAATCACGCGCTGAACGAGAGTCTCGTGATTCCGCTAGAAAAAAAAAAAAAAAAAAAAAAAAAAAGAAAGAAAAAAGCTAACAGAGCTAGATACTCTCTGACAAGCCATTGGCCTCGGTCTGGGCCAAAGTTTTTCCATCTCTTATGACACGTGATTGATGGAGCTTTGATTTCTGTCAGCGCTCATGTTCCTCGGACGTACCGACATTTGTCGAGCGATCGGGCCACGGTTTAACGAAGATCCCTCACTAACATAATATAGCCCCCCCCCACTACCACCACCT
The DNA here is from genome assembly GCA_023376005.1 of Doryteuthis pealeii. Lineage (NCBI taxonomy): Eukaryota > Metazoa > Mollusca > Cephalopoda > Myopsida > Loliginidae > Doryteuthis > Doryteuthis pealeii. The sequence continues at coordinate 89,217,534 of CM042154.1, read as the reverse complement.
GCTGCTACACCTTACTACTGCCCCTCCGATTCGAATTGTACGCCGTTGTACAAGTTTGCTTTCGTACGCTTTCTCTGTCACCGTGCGCATGCGTCGTTTGGACTTAGTCCGGTCTTGTTTTTGTGGACGCGGGAAAAGTTAGGAATAAAACAAAAAGATAAAAAGAAAAAAAAAGATGTTTCTTGTAATCTTTCACTCAGGTTTATACAATACGACCATTCGCTCCTTTTCTTGCAATATTATTATTATTATTATTATTATTATTATTATTATCATCATCATCACACCAGCGTTGGCTGATGGTCTTTGACTATTATTATTATTATGATGGAGGTTTTCCCACTTGCCCTAGCCGGTAGTTCACTGAGTGACAGCAAGTCTCCTCAGGTCTACAGGACTCTTCTGAGTATTGTAGCCAATCTTAACAGTGCTGTAGTTTGGATGGTCTCAATTCTTCCTCTTATTATTATTATTATTATTATTATTATCATTATTATTATTATTATTATTATTATCATTACTATTATGAGTTTTTCACACCAACATTAGTTAATGGTCTTTCACTTATTATTATTATTATCATTATTATTATTATTATTTATGAGTTTTTCACATCAACATTAGCTGATAGTCTTTGACTATAATAATAATAATAATAATAATAATAATAATAATAATAATAATAATAATAATAATAAAAATAATAATTTACTCATTATTATTATTATTATTATGTGAGTTTATCACACCAGCGTTAGCTGATGCTATTTCATTGGAGTGAGTGACAAGTCTCCTTAGGTCTCCAAGTCTCTTCTGGGTATTCTAGCCGATTGCAGCAATGTAGTAGCCTGGATGGTCTCAATTCTTTCTGATTCCCAGTTCCTCCAGTCATTTTCCAAGCTTTTTGCGCCAACTACAATTGGTATCATTTTGACCCTCATATTCCACAGCTTTTTCAATTCTCTAGCAAGGTCCAGGTATTCGTCTATCATTTCGTTTTCTTTTATCTTCACCCTATGATTTGATGGAACTACAAAATTTACCAGTTAACAAGTTCTCTCTTTTTTGTTAATCAATACTAGGCCAGGTCTTCTGGCTCGGATAAGTCGATCTGTCTTGATTTCAAAGTCCCAGAGAATTTTATGCGTTTCATTCTCCGGAACATATTCTGGTTTATGCATATACCATTTTTGTATGGACAAAATTAAGATTTTTGCATAATTCCCAGAGAGAGCGAGAGAGAGCGAGAGCGAGAGTGAGAGTGAGAGTGAGAGAGAGAGAGAGACAGACAGACAGACAGACAGACAGAAAGTAACAAACAAATATACACACAGAGTGAGAGATAGAGAGAAGTATATCAATGAACTCAAAATTCGGAGAGAGAGAGAGAGAGAGAGAGAGAGAGAGAGAGAGAGAGAGAGAGAGAGAGAGGGGGTTATATTCAAGTGCTCAATGAACTCAAATTCGGAGAGAGAGAGAGAGAGAGAGAGAGAGAGAGAGAGAGAGAGAGAGAGAGAGGGGAATATATGCGCCGTATACTAGCACGTACCAACATATTGCAAAACATTTGACTCAACCCAGTATCAGATTTGAAGTAAACTAAATTCGCATATCAACAACCACTCCTTTAGAGAAGTAAAACCTGAAGGAAAGTCACCTGCGTTATTTAAATGTAAAAATAAAATGAAATACAGATAAAGTCTTCCCAATTAGATCGACATTATCCATCCTCTGTGGATTGTCAATTGTACACGCGATTCTTAAAGCAAAATCATGTGATACCTTTTCAAAAAAGCGAATCTCTGTTGAGCACCGGAACGGTTTACATAAGCTCTCACTAAAGTGGACAAGAGTGATACGTTGACGCAACGAATGAATAGCGAAAATTTAAACGTGGTAACTTGTGCTCTTTGAAAGCTGGAAAGAACCGGAAGTCATTAGGGGTTAGTATTCAAAATGTTCGGCTTAGTCAGGGCAGTAAATTTAGCGTTATTTAATCGTTCACCTCTTGGAGAGAAAAAGTTTTTAATTTTCTATTGTGGGGATTTACGATGGAGTGCGTTAAAATAGGCGACCGTTGTTGTGAGTATTTACCCAACTCGTTCGTCACGGGTAGGATATGACACAAGATTGGAAGTATGGGGCATCCTGTGAGGGTCGAGGTGGACGTTACTTTAGCATGGCAAGTCGGTATTGAATTTTAAAAATTTGAATAAAACCAAATGTCTTCGGCATAAAATAACCCAACAATGGTTGACATGCTGTAAGATCCAACCCACTCACCATTCATTAGATTTTATGAGATCCTTAATACAAATAAAGAATTGAATACCATACAAGAATGAATAAAACAAAATGTCTTCGGCATAAAATAACCCAACAAGGGTTGACATGTCGTAAAATCCAACCAACCAACCAACTGGAAGTGTCAAAAATGGGAGCTAGGATAAAAAATATGGCAGCGACAAACCTCAATTGTAATTTACAAAACTTCGCTTAGTTTAGCCCAGAGCTAGAACTATCAGAGAGAATGGACCTCGTTAACATCGGTCTGTTAGTCTAGCTTGCTAATCAATCCGCCAATACAAGTTGCCCAAACAGCAATCTTTCCAGATCGATAAAAGAATCGTTGTTTTAAATCTAAATCGATTGACAAAACTGACAAATCGAATTAACTGAGCGATTGGAAATTTCACGTCATCAAAATATGAGAAGTGGACGCTTTTTTTATATTAGGTCAACGGCTGATGAGTACTTCATTTATATATATATATATATATATATTATATATATATATATAATATAATATATATATATATATATAAATGAAACAGAATATAATTGATAAATATCATCATTATCATTCATTAATTAAAAAGGTATATAAAATTTTTTGTTGTTTAATTGCATTATGAAGATGTTTGAGGAACATACCACAGATTTTGCATTTTAGGTTTTAATATGATGTCCCGACTTGTGCGTTGTTATGTTGTTTGACAGTTACAGAAAGATTTACAGATATATAATATATATATATATATATATATATATATATATATATATATATATATATATATATATATATATAACTGCTAAATGACGATCTCTTTCTAAAGGTGTGTCGGATTAGCCGTTCTCTTTCTAACGGCAGATCTGATTTGCCAATCTGCATCTATCAGTAAACCTGGCATGCTGATATCTTTCTAACGGACATTTTGAGATGGGTAATTCCATGTCAAATCATCCAGGCCATGTCACCCACCCACTTCAATTTTTCTAAAATTTTGTACAGATGTGGGCTATGTTAAGGTTAGACTATCCCGAAAATTTGAGCTTCCTATTCGAAGAATTGTCAGAGTTATGTCGATTTTTAACTCTCCAAATTTGGTGGGGTTGGCGAAAAATGGCGCCTTTTTGTAATCTATTTTTGTCTGTAAAATGAGTTCTAAAGCTTCCCTACTCCTAAAAATTGGTTTATAAAAGTATTTTTTCCTGAGAAATCCAAAGATGCTATCCAGAAAGTCTGAAAGTTAACTCCTTTTAAGTTATTGATGATAACACATCACAATCTACATATGTACACAATTTCAGAAAAATTGAAGGGGGTGAATGACAATTTTACTTTTTTCTAGATGATTTGCCATGGAATTTCCCAGATGCAAATCTCGTTCGAGCAGCAAGTGTGATATGCGATCTCTTTCTAACAGCAAATCTGATATGCCAATCTCTTTCAAAGAAACAGTCTTTCATGGCGATCTCTCTCTAAAGGCGAGTCTTACACGCAGACCTCTTTCTATCAGTGAGTCTGACACGCCAATCTCTTACTAACGGCAATTTTGATATGTAAGGTTCAAGGTTATAATACTGTTATAATTAGTTGAACAAAACAACTCCGATTAAGGGTCTGAAATGTAACACTGGACTTAAATATAAGAGAAACATTTAAGACGTGAAATACATGTACATGAGACAAGATACATAGTGGATAAATACGTACATAGAAAAGGGATAAGATACAAAAGCTATGGATAGTTATGGAGAGTCCATAGACTAAAGTCACTTACTAGTGGCTGTGTGTTTGGGGGTGAAGACCCACACACAGGGAGGGTGTAGACAAGTGTCTAACCCATAGTTGTCAATTCCCGAGAAGCAAGAGAGGAGGAGAGGTTTGAAACAGGCGCTTAAATACAAAAAAAAACTGGTGGTAAAAACGGGAAACCAGAGGGAAGATAACTCTTCCAGACAAAGGGCAGACAACCCAACACTACAATTTCAAGTCGTTGTTTTTTTTTTGCATACTAGTTGCCAAGGAAGATGACTTTTTGATTTAATATTTTGCCGTTTGGGAGAGGAAATAGATTTATCTATGTTTTTTTTAACGGTTATTAATTCGAAATGAACATAATCTGTTTTAGTTGAAACTTTAACTAGTCTCATCGATTACATTTTCTGAATCGCTAACCTTTCGCCTAACTGGAACTTCTCGATAAGAAAAAAAAAAAAAAAAAAGAAAAAGAAAAAAAAAAAGAAAGAAAAAGCCCCCCCCCAAAAAAAAAGCAAACAAAAACGAACTGCTCTTCTCACCAAACAGTTTTATGTCTTTTTCGCTGCAGAAAATGAATCAATAAATCCGTAAAACCTGTTAAATTTATTTGCTGAATTTTTATTGAAGATTTTCACTGTAAAATTTTCTCTGCTTTTAATAGAGAAGATTTGAGTTAAACGCGTTGATAGAGATGAGGGTGATACTGGTTGGTTGGTTGATCGATTAATTTTAACGGCATGCCAACTCGTTTAGGGGTATTTGATGCATAGAGGTTAGTGAATTGGGAACATTGCACTTTATATATACTAGCAAATATATGCACCCTCCGGGTGCAAGTATTTAAGTTTTAATGTAATGAAATATCGTATTAAATTAGAGGCAGACAAAAAGATATGTAACAGAGTGGGGGTATAATAAAAAAATAGAAATGAAACTTACTCTTCTATCATTCCCGTCTTTCATTGCTGAATTTTACTTATTTAACAATTTAGTTAAATTAGGAAATAAAGAATAAAATGACAGTTATTTTTTCTTGTTAATGGATTTCATTTAAGATTCATTAAAGAGATTTTTGCTTATATTCATTAAAATAAAACCAAACAGTTAGAAATCAATAATACTAAGCACATATTTAATAAAATCACATTTTTAATATCAATATGCAAATAAGCCTTCCCATTCACACTGTAAACCGCTATTTTTTGTATATATAAATACAATAGCATGTTATTTGTATGTAGATATAGACAACACTAATAAAAAGTTGAAGAAATTTTATTAATAATTGAGGTTTAAATATAAATAAAATCATGGAGAATGTGATGTAAATAACTATGTTAATTGTGACTCGATTAGTAATATAGTTTCGGTTACAGACAGAAAAACACGCAATCTCCATTATAATAAGATTAATTGAATAGTGGGTTTCTTAAGATTCTATTGGGCAAATTTATATGATATTAAATATACCAATCGAATGCAAATAATTTTCACAATGTTGTATGGTTTTACTTAATTATTTCTATCTAATAATGATTATTTGATTGCGATAGTTATAATGTCTAAAGTAACTAATAATAAAAATAATCTTTAGTATACAAACATAGCAATCGAGCAAAATGAAATGATGAAAAGAAAGAAAGATAGAAAAAAGAGTGAGGGAGAGTTAAAACAAGATTATTATACTTTTTATATATTGACTTATTTTGCAATAGCTCTTTAGTAAACATATCATACATCTTATAATAGAGATTGTGTGTTTTCTGTCTGTAACCGAAACTATATTACTATTCAACTAACAATTCCCTTAGTTATTTACGTCACATTCTACAGGATTTTATTTTTATTTAAACCTCAATTATTAATAAAATTGTTTTACATTATTAATACTGTTGGTAATATCTACATACTAATAACATACAATTGTATGTATATATACAACAAAATAGCAGTTTACAGTGAGAATGGGAAGGCTAATTTGCATATTGATATAAAAAATCTGATTTTAATAAATATGTGCTTAGTATTATTGATTTCTAATTGTTTGGTTTTATCTTATTGAATATGAGCAAAAATCTCGGTGATGAATCTTAAAACAAATCTATTTACAAGAAGAAATAACTGTAATATTATTCTTTACTTCTTATTTTAACTAAATAGTTAAATTAGGAAAATTTACCAATGAAAGACGGGAGTAATGGAAAATGATGGAAGAGTTAGTTTCAAAGTTGTTCTATTTTTCAATCATACCCCCTCTGTTCCAAATCTTTTTATCTGCATTCTTATTCCGTTTCATTAGCCTTTCTAATTTAATATGATATTTCATTATATTAAAACTTAAATACTAGCACCCGGAGGGTGCATATATTTGCTAGTTGTAATAATTAAATTATCATACCTTGATATATCTACAGGTCCTGCTAGTACAAATAAATGCTTATAAAATCCACGTTAATCGGACTGTGCCGTTTGAAGCGGCAAAAATATTCAGAACCTCATTCAATAACTTCCTACTGAGGGTTACCGGAATTTTTGATCAGATTACAACAAGTTTACAGTCATATTTGACAAGCTTAGGCCCATATTGAAGTTGCCAATAAACACAACATCGAGAGAGAGAGAGAGAGAGAGAGAGAGAGAGAGAGAGAGAGAGAGAGAGAGAGAGAGAGAGAGTGTGTGTGTGTCTGTGTGTGTCTTCAAGTGGTCAATGAATTCAACATTTGAAGAGAGAGAGAGAGAGAAAAAAGAGAGAGAGAGAGAGAGAGAGGTATAAGTTGAACTTGTCAATGTACTCTACATTCGGATAGAGGGAGAGGGAGAAGTGACAGCGAGAGAGAGAGAGAGAGAGAGAGAGAGAGAGAGAGAGAGAGAGAGAGAGAGAGAGAGAGAGAGATCATGTAGTCAATGAACACAACATTTGGAGAGAGAAAAAAGAGAGGTGATATTAGAAACAGAAAGGGTGTACATACATTATACACACACACACATATATATATATATATATATATATATATATATAGAGAGAGAGAGAGAGAGAGAGAGAGAGACAGGTATATATTGAAGTAATCAATGAATTCAACTTTCGAGGAGAGGGAGAGACAGGGTGAGATGGATAGGGGGAGGGAGTTTATGACTTTATCGCCAAACCTGACAAGTTTTCCGGGTAAAAATATTTGGAAATATCTGCTCAATCATTAAAATGTACGTTGCATCTGGCCACCGACGTTGGGTGCCCATCGGAATATTCCTTCATAGCAAGAACTGTCATCTCATTAACATCATTTCAGAATTTTCGAGGGTTTGGGTTTTCATTGGCATACCTTCTATATCTCTCTCCCTCTCTATCTCTTCTCTCTCTCTTCTCTCTCTATCTCACCTTCTCTCTCCTCACCTCTCTCCTCTCATCACCTTCTCTCCCTACCTTCTCTCTATCTCACCTTCTCTCTCACCTTCTCTCTCTATCTCACCTTCTCTCTCTCCTCTCTCTCACCTTCTCTCTCTATCTCACCTTCTCTCTCTCTCTCTCTTCTCTCTCTCACCTTCTCTCTCACCCTCTCTCTCTCACCTTCTCTCTCTATCTCACCTTCTCTCCCCACCTATCTCTCACCTTCTCTCTCTATCTCACCTTTTCTCTTCCCCTCTCTCTCACCTTCTCTCTCTATCTCACCTTCTCTCTCTCTCTCTCACCTTCTCTCTCTCTCCTTCTCTCTCTCTCCCCCTCTCTCTCTCACTCTCACACCTTCTCTCTGACACACATATTCAAACGCGCTGACATAAATAGAACTCGGACATAAGCTTATGCATAAAATACATAAAATATACTTCGTAGATAACTTCATGTTTATTCATTTACATATAAATATGTATATCTCAACTTATACATATAACATAATTGCGTATTCATTGCATATGCATCAATGAACTCAGGAGTTCAGAAAGGTTCTTGGCCTCACCAAGCCCTATGAAATGTACGTGTTCTTCATTCAAATTGGAATTGAACATACTTGGTCTGTCATTCTTCACGATCTTTTTTAACCCTTCCCAAAAAAGATCAAAGTAAATTTAAAATAAAATTTTTCTCGATATTCCCGAGTCCTAAATAATTTTCAACCAACAATTAACTAATATTGTTTTTGACATTAACAATATTATTTCAGATAGGAATCCACATAGAGATACATGAAAAATAAATTTTATAATTGTGTAATACCATTTCTGAACAACATCCTTTTATTTAAATAAAACTAAAATATATTTTGTAAAAACAATTTTTATTTAAATAAACATATCTGCATTTCTCTTCTGATTAAATAAAACTATTTTAATAGAAAAACATGTCTTTCGTTTTAAAGTTTTATAATTAAAACAAAACAAAAAACAACAATAACAATATTAGTTTAAAATTAAAAAGTATTTATTAAAAAAAATATTTCACTAGGGTTAGGGGTTAGGGTTAGCAGTTGTTATTATATCTTATTATAATGGAGATTGTATGTTTTTCTGTCTGTAACCGAAACTATATTACTATACAAATCACTATTCCCTTTGTTATCTGCATCCCATTCTCTACGATTTTATTTTTACTTAAACCTCAATTATTAATAAAATTGTTTTACATCATTAAGACTGTTGACCATATCTACATAAAATAACATGCTGTTGTATTTTATATACAACAAAACAGCGGTTTACAGTTGAATGGGAAGGCTAATTTGCATATTGATCTTTAAAAAATTGATTTTAATAAATATGTGCTTAATATTATTGATTTCTAATTGTTTAGTTTTATCTTATTGAATATAGCAAAATTCTCTTCAATAAATCTTAAAAGAAATCCCTTAACAAAAAGAAATAACTGTAATATTATTCTTTACTTCCTATTTTAACTAAATAGTTAAATTAGGAATAGGAGTAATGAAAATGATGGAATAGTTAGTTTCAAAGTTGTTCTATTTTTCAATCATACCCCCTCTGTTCCAATCATGTTATCTGCATTTTTAGTCAGTTTCATTGGCCTTTCTAATTTAATATGATATTTTATTATATTAAAACTTAAATACTAGCACCCGGAGGGTGCATATATTTGCTAGTCCTTATAATATACTTTTTATAGCTTTAACAATTCCTGTGTTAAACGTGTCTTTCGTTTAAAGTTTTGTAATTTAAAAAGATTGCTGTTGAATTAACAAACCAACATGAAATAAATAATTTTAAAAATGTCTTTCGTTTATAGTTTTATCATTTAAAAAAAAATTGCTACTGAAGTAACAACTTCAACATGAAATAACTATAAAAAAAGATGCATCTAAAAATCGTCTGTTAACCAACAACCGGAATTTGACGGTGAAAAGCAAAACATGTCCTTTTGAATCTATGTCTCAGCTAGGGTGCTTATTGGTGACTTGGTCCAAAAGTGGCATAAAAAGCTAGCAGTTGGATTCTAGGGAGCATTTCACCTCCATCCCTATGTAGCAGCTGCCCCCTTTCCTAAAAGGGATAAGAGCTAGGTTTATTGTTCGGTGCCTGAGGTGCACTCCAAGTTTTCTTTAATTTTAATTTAAAATTTAGTGTTTTTAAACAGTCTCTAAGTACTTGAAAAAAGTTGATTTTACATTAAAGTTTTAACATATAAAGTTAACTCTTTGCCTACCAATTTTCCCCCATGGTTGTACCAATCCGAGAAGGTTTCCAAGTCCGACAAGAAATATCTGAAGATGGTTCCCGAATACGAGAAGGTTCCCAAATACTTGAAGAACGCCGGAGGGTACATCGGTCGAAACGTTGTACATATAACATTGAAGCTGAAGACAATAGTCCGAATAATTAAATAATACTTATAAACAAGCTTCATCTAAAGAATTCAGAGAAATAAATTTCTCCTTGGTTAGTGTTACGATCCTGGTCGCCATTTTAGGCGTTTAGCTCGGCCAGTAGAGCATCCGCCTTGGAATCGTAAGGTTACTAGTTCGATACCGGTTCCCGCCAACCCACGGTGTGAGTAGCACAGGTTGGTTAATCTGATCTGTGCGGTAAAGTGAACAGCTGAGGTTTGGTGTGGCACTCCACCTCAGCTAAAAACAAGTCTAGCGCTAGGAAAATATGATAGTCTTCCTCGCTGTCCTGCTGATACTGGACAATAGACACTCCGCCAACTTTATTTACTAAGGTCTCTTATTGGTAAATCCAATGATAGAAAAGGTAGTCTCTGTAGTAGATATTTTGTTGTATTCCTTGAAATCCTGGTAAAACAAGAGGGTACTAGTAGCAGAAAACCCAGCTGTAGCCCTTAAAATCCTACGCAGAATAAGAATGTACTTTTATCAGAGAATCTAGATGTAGTCCTGGAAATCTTAGGTAAAACAAGAATGTACTTTTATCAGAGAATACAGACGTAGTCTTTGAAATTCTAGGTAGAACAATAACTGACTTGTAGCAGGGAATCCATCCACAGTACATACAATCCTAAGTAGAACTAGAGTGCACTTGTAGCCGAGATTCCAGTCGTATTCTTGCATTTCTATGTAGAACAAGAGTGTACATGTAGCTGAGAATCCAGTAATAGGCCGTTGGCAACTTATTTCAGGTAAATTACCAAAGATTTTTAATGTGTTCTACGTCGGTTTTTATTGGTCAAAGTCTGCTGGTGATTTTGGAAAAGTATGTAAATAAAAGTGGTGACCTCGTTCCTTTTTACACCTGTGATAGTCCAACTGATGATAATTTTTTCAGAGCCCACTAAGATATGTCATCTATCTGTATTGCCAAGTGTAGTTGAAAATGAGCACAAATATAGAGCACCCGGTGAGATGGAAATCACACATTGTAATAATTGATATGAGATTATTGCTTGCAAACTATTACACCAGGAATATATCATCCCTCTCATATATATATATATATATATATTATATATATATATATATATATATAAGAGAGTTTTATAATTTGCTTAAATCATTGTGTATATATTGGTTTGGAGGTTGATTTTGGAAAACGCATTTATTGTTCTACCTGGGATTTCAAATAGTACAAGTGTATTCTCTGATAAAAGTATATTTTTGTTCTACCTAAGTTAAAACTAGAAATGCCATAACAAGACAACAACTACTTCAGTTCCAGTGTTATTCTGAAAAAAGAGATTTTATCTCGAAATATCAAGAATAAATTACAGGTTAACAAACAACACCATTGTGACCTTATTATTTTTTTCTTTACACCTGCATTGTGATAGCCTTCAAAATCAACCTCCAAACCAATATATATATTTTTTGAGGATATGTGCTTAATTGAAGTCATACCTAATTTTGAAAATTAATTAGTTAATAATTAATGAATTTAGGCGGGCATATATGTTCAAATGTAAGGCTAAACAAATCGAGAACATTTCAATCCCTGAATGTACATTTTGACCAATTCAGGGATTGAAATTTTCTCGATTTGTTCGGCCTTACATCTGAACATATATGCCCGCCTAAATTCATTAATTATTAACTAGTTAATTTTCAAAATTAGGTGTGACTTCAACTAAGCACATCCTCCAAAAATTGTCGGCTAAAAAGCCATATCAAATAAACACATTGTTTGTTTACTTACTCTCATATATATATATATATATATATATATATATATATATATATATTATGATAGCCATCTGATGAATCTGGCCTCTCTTATGAAGTTACCGTCTGAAATTAATTAATAATGGCCAAATGAGTTTTTCTTTTTGAGAAGAGTAAATATTGCTCCGTATTTAATTAATTTATCAGTTATTTTACATTGAATTTTCTTAGGGATTTGTTCATCTGCTTGGGCATGCGTTGTGGATATACAGAGGATGTAGATGATCCTAAATTGAATTATCCCCACCTTACCTGTCAATTGGATATTTTATCTATATAGCCCTATCTCTCATATATTAGAGATATTATGGGTGCTTTATTTATAAATAAACAGTGATCAATATACTTAAAAGAGCATTTATATTTAAGTTAACGTAGAACTGACATTGAAACAACGGAGCCTGGTTACTAATAGTTTCTAGCCTATTAGATCTATGCCTATGCAATCTTATTTTTCGTCATACAACGTGTGTTAGCACGTGCGATACCCTGCCCTCATCAGCTGCCAACCAGGAGTGATAACACAGTTTCGGTAGCTAAGGCAGGACTGCCACTTCCTAGCGCTACCAAGCAGCATTCGCCACCGGACCGGGTATTAAAAAAAATGTCTAGCCTATTAGATCTATGCCTATGCAATCTTATATATGTGTGTAATATATGGGTGTGTATTCTAGTGTACATATTCAAAAACATGGCTGTATCTATCTATCTATCTATCTATCTCTCTCTCTCTCTCTCTCTATATATATATATTATATATATATTAATAAGTCATTCACATATACGTGTTTCGGCGTTTCACGCCTCTTCAGTGTGGCTAGACACAGCTATCTTTGGCTAGGGTCGAACTCAGACTGACCATATGGAGCCCGATATCTTATCCCCCTCTTGCACTGACAGCCGTAGCGGGACTGGTGTTTTTAAACTATTAAGTACATAGGTTTGTTTATGTATTTTACGGTCACTGAGAGATCAAATTTCCGGGAAACGATTATTGCTTATATGCCTTAGTAGTGAGAGTTTAATAGATTACCAATTAGATAGCTCATTCTACCAAATAACAAGATGATATTCCACAGACACGTGTTTCAGCGTCTATATCTCTCTTTCAGGTGTGGAGCTAGACCACACAGGACATTATTTTGGCGTTAGGGTCGAACTCAAGACTGACGTATGGTATTATACTGATAGTTGCGTGTTCCCCTCGTTCCAGCGAGACAGCTATAGCGGAAGGAATGATAGTCGAAAGATAAAAGATATAAGTGAACTAAAAAACAACGATCAGAAAATAGTTCTGTTAGATCCATAAAGGGCAAAGAGATATGCGCGCAGTTTGCTCATATCATCACCCCTGCGTCTACTCTCTGCAGGGGGTGAAATTAGATTATGAATATCAGTAATATAAGGACAATGATAGCAGCCATATGATTACATATGCTATACAGTAGAATGACACACACACACGCAGGGTGCAGAGAATAATGCAGTAGAGGAGTATTAGTAGAGAAGTAAAAGGAGTAGTGATTATAACAATAAAATGATATATAGAAGTGCGTTTAATTCGACGGTCCGTACCTAATTTTTGAAATCACATTAAAGTATAATAAGGAAATTAAGGCGGAACATTAAGCTATTAAATGTTAGGCGTAAACTAAGATCGAGAAAAATCTAATCGCGATGTATGTACATTTCGCCTATGTGCTGACAGAGAATACGAGTGCGAGTAGCTATAGTGCGGAGACCAGCCATGTGCTGATTTTGAAACGGGAGCTGCACAGCTGACAAGCGATCACTAAACACGCCACATCCAACAGAAACTTCTATATGAGGAAGCGATTTGTTAAGAAGATAACGAGGTAAAACAAGTGGAGTCCTTGCTGCATGTGACTATTGTGATGATACACGAACGTGTGATTGCGTGTCAGTAGATCTCAAGGCCTCTTTTCACAAAGTAAATCTCACCTTGCTGCATCAATTCAATATATTAATTATTTACTATGTGATCCAATAATTATAGAGCTACGCTCCAATTCAAAACACTATATTTCTCTATCCTATATCAAATTAAGCCCTATTACTACAGTTAAGCTTGTTTCTTATCCACAAGCATTCACGCGAGCAGTCCGCGTTAATTGTAATAACAGTCCACTAGAAGAAGGAATATGCATAACCTACTCTATATCATGAACACATAATATCTACAAATTAAGAAAGTCTATCTCGAAGCGTGCGCGAGATGGCGAATCGGCGGCCTTTCCACGTGCTCTTCTCGAGCTCCAGTCCCTCTCAATTAGCGCTTAATCAACTCACTCGCCAGAGAGCGCGTCTCTTTACTCCTCTAATCCTTACTTATTAGTCTCCTCTGCTGATATGAGTCCATAACTATGCGCGTGCTATTCATGACACAAGATGAGTTTGTATCTCTATATTTTGATCTACCTAACATATAAATATTAAATAGGAGTATTATCTCCGACCCTCTATCTATTTTTGTAAATCAACCTGAGTTTACTTATAATTAAGTATCTGACTCGAATTTTTACATAACACATATTCCTCTACATAAATTAATAATTCGTTAGCCTCTACAAAAGTTAATCTCTAAAATACACGCTCGTTATTGAGCAAGCTAGTACCATCCACGTCTGAGACATGAATAGACATAAAAGTCCATAGGAATTATCACAAGAATATTTAAATGGCCTAAGGTCAACTTATAACAAATATACATAATAAAAACTACTAAGAGTAAAGTTCGATTTTGTGTGTGTGTGTTTTAGGTGTGATGTGTATGCGGAGTGCACTGTCAGACTATGGCTAATACCTATATCAAATAAATCACGCTATACAGGTGACGGTTTCCGATCTATAGTACCTTCATTATGCATATAGTGAAGGTGCGCGTGATAATGTAGTAGGGCCCCTGAAATATAATGTATATATAATGCATGTGACATCATTGTTTCGTTATAGCTTTTCGGTCTTAGCTATTCATAAATAACTAAAATGATCTAGACTACAGGGTTAAATTCCGGGTGATAGACACTATATTTCTAATATCATGTAATTGATCAATATATCTTCTAAAATTAGTACCGTAATTCCCTTAGTAACAATATATCGAGAGAGTATTAACTTCCAAGAGGTCTAAGTACTAGAGCCATGTGCGAAATTAACATAAAACACTCTTAATGTTAAGCAAAATAAAATTTCCTCTAATCTTCACCAAATATTTAGATGATATACAACTTATTTTCTAATACGATACGAGCGCCGATAGTTATTTATATTATAGTTTGTATTGATTCGATTACATGAGTGTGAACATAATCATTATGAGTCACGAGAGGACGATACAGGACAACGGTTATGATGACCTTTGTGTCTCTTTTAAAAATCTACAATTATACAGGATAGAAATATATTTATTTTAATTAGTTACTGAAAGACTAGAATAAAGAGTGATAAATGATATGTGTTAGGTTATCTATATACCAAAGAATTCTGGTAGTTCATTTTACCCATATACTGAATAATTAAACCAGTTTATAATATAAATAATAGCATATCAAATTATGCTTAGAGCCTAAGTTTTAGCAATTTGCAATTGAATGACTAAATTTCAATGGGCCCCTGTATTTGCACGTTAATAGTATCTGTTATATTAGCGTATATTATTATAATCTCTAAAAATTCTTAATTTATATATATTGGTGATAGCCAACTAATAATTTTAAATGACCATATTATTTAAATTAAAATTCTTTAAATTAACAATACATATCTCTAATGTTGAAGAATCAATGTGAACCTACTAACTAAAATAGAATTATAACTACTATTGCATATATAATATATTTTGATTTTATACTTTATAACTGTATCAATAATGAAAGGAATGAGTTTGATCACATCCATATCAAAAGGAAACTATAGCAATATAGAGCTTCAAAGATATGCATAAAACATTTGTAATACAATATAACATAAATATTAGCTCTTACAAAAACGTGATTGAGCACTAGTATTATTACTTTTGTATCAATACGTCTATATATTAAATAATCAACATTTTTTATATACATATATATATAACTACCATCTACATACTATATATACATATACTATATATTTATATACATAATACACATAGATACCTATACTATATACATTATACTACATAGTATATATATACACCATCTATACATATATAATATACATATAGATATACCATATACCAAACATATATTACATAATATATATATACACACCCTATACTATACATATATATATATCTATATATCTATATCACATCATACATATTATATACATAATACAACATATAATATACCTATACATATACATAATATATTATCTATATAATATACATTATATATACTATACCATATATATTATACCCATACTACCATATATATATATCTTATATATACATATATTATATAATATATATATACATGAACATATACATATACATATATATACTATACATATACATAATATTTATAATATACACCATATATAATAGTATTATAAATATACAATTATATCATATACATATATACATATAAACATATAATATATATAATCTTATATAATTATATACATTATTATAATACAACATAATATATATACATATATTAATACACTATACAATATATACTATTAGTGAGTGCGATATTACATACTATATATACCATATATACAATATTATCCATATATACATACCACTAATATATATATTCTACATATAACTATATTGGCATATTACAATATATAACATAATATACTAACATATACATACTATAATTATAACATATAACATTATATTATATACACATATATGCCGATACAATATTACATACATATAACACATAATATATATACATATATACATATCACACCACAGGTGAGTGAGCATGATGAGTGAGTGAGTATACCATATAATATACCATATATACTATATATACTATATATTAATTATATATATAATCAATATTATGTTATTACATATATGCTTTAACAGATAAATTTAACATAATTGATTGTTTTACTTTTCGTTAAAACAGAAAGAATTTGGCAAGAAACCAAACTTCATTGAAATAGAGAAAGCAAAGTGAGCATTACACGTATGTTTAATGGCGATTCTGAATGCCTTCAAATTTCTGGAATAAAAATCTTCAATAGAATTAAAATGGGTAAATAGCCCTCCGCCTTAAATGAAGATCTACACCACAAACAAAAGATGAAAAGGTTGTTTGAAAAAACTCAGCATAAATGACAGTGTATTGTTGTATAGGACTACTGGACTTCAATAAAACCACCAGACACATATGACCCGTCTTTACTTTCTCGTGCTGTGGGATATATATAACGATTTCACAATGAACTTCCAAGGGTGGATCGATACGGCAGCGACGATGGTTACCTTCTCGGCTGCTACTGGGGACTGACTGCGACACCCTTCATGCCGCTAGCCTTTATTGGCAATATAAAATATGCCCACGAGCATTTTTATCTGATAACGGACATATATATTTCTTTGAGTGCTTTCTCTTTCCGCCTCCTCACCGGAAGACTCCGCTTCCGTTTTACACATTCTTCTTATCTATATCTCTCATCGTCTCCCTGTTTTCTGCACCGGAAAACCTCTCGTCCCCGGTCACCCCTTTTTCTATATCTTTCTCTTTGTCTTTTTATGCTGGAATCTTCCTCTTCCGTTGCACGATACTTGCAACAATCTTTGTCCGTTTACTTAGTTGGTTTGTTTTTTACGACAAATATCACCATATTTTTCGTTAATGTCGAACGTTAAATCATTTTGATATTCCCTTGTTTACAAGTATGTATAAATGTCTCCCGAGTGTGTGAGAGTTTTGAACGGGCTCATCGCCTGCGTGAGAGCGTGTCGTGAATCTCGTATACACACAGTTAAGCTGTCCTTTTTGATATCTATCTACCAAAAAATATAAACATAATCCTGGCCCAATGCTATACCAAAACTAGCCAATCAACACAATTCCCGACGAAGCTAACATATCCGTTTAAAACCACCCTTCAAAAAGGAATGAAATATCCTCTGATGGATTGATATGCGTTAAACCCCCATCAACGAACAACGAAAACATCTAACAACAAACTATTAACAAGGGATTATCTCTTTTATTTCTTTAATCTTTCTTAGAAATCGAATCAAAGAAATTAAAAATTAATAAACCTATCAATGATATTCGCCCAGATTACCTAACTAAGGCTAAAAACCACCCGTCCTACTAAATATTAGTGTGTCAAAGCTAAAGAGTGTAATATCAGATGGAGGAATTCCTATTTCTCAACGTCATTACTAAAAGTGAAATGCAGCAGCCGCGCTCCAGAGGATTGAACTCGTTCGCCGATTCATTTCCTCACTGACAGTAACCTTAAGTCTAAGTGTGGCCCTGTTTTCCGTAGTTCTTAGTGACTGCAACATCATAAATAACTCAAGAGATGCTAGTCTAAGGGCCACAACAAAATTCTCTATTTATGCATTTCACATAGCACTAATATCCTTGGGAAATGTATGCATCCAAGCGTGAGCGGTGTCGCGCGTGCGAAGTTATGGGCTAAATAACACATACTTTAACATTGGCAATGTAAGTCTATCTTAAAGATGCGGAAAAAACTGAATGAATCAAACACTATTAAACTCCGACCTTAGTAAATTGTCTTGTGGTGTCCCAACCGACTTGTATCGAAAACGGTTAAATAAATATGTCTAATCGATATCTTTCTACGTGACGTTCAGCTTGTTAAGACGTGCAGCTCGTTCTTAGTGTTTTTGTAACTGCGAGAAAATTCATATACACACAGTTTTGCAGTTTATCACACACCAAGTAGTTCATTACAAATTTGCGTGTGTCGGAGTCCATTGACAATTGGTCTGTTTTACCAGGATGATGCGGCGGGAGACAGGGATGGATGTGGGGTGTGAGTGTGACAGGATGGATAGGGCAGGCGGGGTTATTCATATAAAAGGAAAGCGAGTAAGTAAAATGACCGTAAAAAGTGTTAAAGCGCGGGTTCGTTCGCGAGGATATCCATTAAATCAGGAATAGTGTGGAAATAGTATATAATATAGATTATATATTATATAATATATATGATGTGTGCTGTGTGCTGGGGTGTTTCTAAATATATATCATATATATAACATATATGATATATATATATATATATACACACCACAACACACACCACCACTATACTATATATATTATATATATATACCACACACACACACACATATAACACTATATATAATATATATATATACCAGACGACACCACATTATATCTATGTATACACACACACTAAATTATATACTAATATACACACACATATATACATATCTACTCTCTACATATATTATACATAAACACACACACACACAACATTATATAGAGTGATGAGTGGGTGGATATAATGCACATATATAATATCTTAGCAGAGCAGAGAGAGAGATGAGAGGAGCCAGATAAAGTATAGTAAAAGAAGTGAGATTAACAGAGGAGAGAGAGAGAGAACCGATATGAAGAATAAATATAAACTGACATTTAGAAAGAAAAAAACCATATACACGAGGAATAAGGTTAAAAACCTCAAAACATCATCTTTTTTAACAAAAAACATATCAATTTAACAGCCAGAATGGAGTTCGGGTTTTAATATCATTTTTTCTGCCTGGTTTTGATTTTTTGTTTGCGTTCGGCCTCGTTCTTCTGATCACAATAAAGGAATGACTGATATATCCACGTGCGTTGAGTAAAAAAGTTTGAGAATGACTGCACAAAGTCGGATGGATGTTTAGATGGTTATCGGAGGAAAGGACACTTACAAACTACCTGCCCCTTGCTAATTTATTCATCGTTATTTGATCTCCACCCCACCCCAGAAGACTCGAGCCCTTAATATTAACCTACTGCAAATTCCCTTTTGTTTAATTCATTGTTCTGTTAATTTCTATTTTTTGTAATTTTCAGTAGATTTTTTTGAATGGGAGGGACCATATTCCACGCGATATTTATGAAATATTTTTGTCTATTGAATTTCTTATGATTTAGATGTATGAGATATTAGCTTTTATTATTCAAGTTACATCAAATTCGAAGAGGTCTTTTATATATCCTTATAAGCTTCCGTTTTATTCGTGTTATCCTTACTTTACTTTGTATAACTGTAAAATTAAGTAATTATTGTGCCCTTTGCGCGTTTTTTAATGCTACTTGAGCCTGCTTAATTCCTACATTTATAACTCGTCTGGCTCGTGTACAAACATTCCTGATTTTTACACAGACAAAACTTACACGTCAGATAGACATCGGATAATTCCACTAAATTCCACTGCAACATTTGTGTGAGAAAATTTCAGATATAAAATGTGTGCTTTAAATCAGCCCCACTCGCCTACTTATAGACTCGGCTACAAATGTATCGCTGATCTATCTCTTGGCCAATACACTGGCAGTACTCTGCTGCTGAGGTGAGCGAGAGTACTAAACTGACGATACTGGTCATAATTACTACAAACCTTCGTGACGACGGAAACATGGAAGGTGTAAATCACGGACCTTTGCAATACGCAGGATAGGACTATATACGCTTAGCATTCCATAACTCTATTTATACTTCTGCTCAGCTGCCAAAGCAGATGGCATTTAAATACTTTACAGGTTACGAGCTTACAGAAATACTAAATACATTATCATAGCATATAAATAAGTGTAATATACCCATACATGAAACCCTGTGCATCTCAAATCTATGATGTATTTACCCCAAACCCTACCCTACGATCGAGTATTATAAACCAGGAAAAGTCAAATAATCCATCTGCTGAGACATATTGATAAAAAAACAATAAAAATAAGGAGTTAAGAGTCCAAATAGTTGCGAATTATCAACAATAGCAGAATAGCCTTTGTTAATACTACCTTAC
>CM042154.1:89193370-89196778 GCA_023376005.1 Doryteuthis pealeii | reverse complement strand
AAAAAAGAGAGTTATGATTTCCGTGTTCTTAGGTGTGGACGGTAAATGTATTATGATCTCTACCTACTGGCTCGTCGTCTGGCTGAGACAAATAGATATTATCTCATCATCGTTCCATTATTAGGTACTTCTTCTCTGTTCCTAGTTTCTGTGGCTTTGTCTTCTTAATTGTCTTATCTTGAGTCCAAAATATCTTTATCCGCATCCTGTTCTCGTAATTATATTCGCATCATGGTTAGTATTGGTCTTTCAACATTTCTGTAGGTTTGACGTGGTCTGCCCTTTTGTATGATGCAAATGATCTCTGCGGATTAAATGTGGTTGGAGTCTAATAGCCCTGAACTTCATTAGGCTCTAATCATTCTGACCTCCATCTGTCCTGTCAAGACCTTTTCTTTTTGGGCGCCCTGGATACGAGATATGCAGGTCCGCGACACGTTGCCTCTGCCTTGCAGATATTTTCGATCTTTACAGTTTAATCCTCTGCTATATCTCAAAGCCATGACTGTATTTTCTATTCTTGCATGGGTGAGTTCTAGTAATTACTGGAGAGTGGTTTGTGTCTGTGTATATCGTTGAACGTGGTCGCTTGATATTATTGGTGAGCTTTTGTAAAATAGTGTATGGCGTATGCCTCTCTTCTCTTATTGTTACACCTTGTTTGGTATCACTCAATCTTATGCGTACAGGAATATATTAGGCTTCCTATTTCCTTATCCTCTGAGTCATCAATAGAAGATCGGCTGGTTTAGGTGCAAGCGCCTATGGCAAAGTAGATGCATCCGTGTATATCCTGTAATCCTTATTGGTGTCTGGGTATGCCAAGATAACCATATCGGGAAAGCATATTTTTTAGGCGGTCAACCGCTATCTGGATGTATCATCCCACTGGAAACCGGGGGCATACTTGCCTCGTCAGATGTAAGTTAGTGGTTCCGGCTATACTGGAGAATCCGGGATAATCTTCTATAATACGAACACATCCCGAGACCCCCCATTGCCTCCACGTATGGGGTTAGTCACCTGCCTTGAATTGGCCTTCAATTTGTCATAATCCGGCTGAATTCCTTAACTACTATCCTGAATCCAAATATTGGGTCTCTTTTTTAAAAAACTCGCATTTAGGCAGGTTTTAGATTTTCAAATTCGTCGTCTCCTCAGGCTCCAAACTTCTTTGTATATGCCTCAATCGTGGTTCTCCACAGTGTCAGGAGAAATATCAGTGTGTCGGTCATAAAAGTATGCTAGCGCTACTCTTCTTGTCTTCTAAAACTCTGGGAACAGTTAATTCCCTGGATATTCCCGGGTTGCATTAGCAAGCACCGAAAGGCATAACTGAAATTGAAAGAGTCTCGGTGACCGTAAGATGCTGTCTTTTCCTTATCCTCTTCGTGCAGCTCTACCTGCCAATAAACCAGACTTCAAGTCCAGCTTAGAAAAATATTTTGCTGTCCCAGGCTTGCAGACATATCCATCATGACTGGGAGCCGGGTGGGCGTTTTTTTTGTAATTTTGTTCAGGGCTCTGAAATCCACGCAGACCCGCTTACTGCCGTCTCTCTTCTCAACCAAAACTATCGGGGATCCCCATGGACTCTCTGGAGCGTTCCACAATCCCGGCTTCGAGCATTTCATTGATAGCTTTGTCTACTAACTTCTCTGTCGAAGAGAGTGCGATAGGGCTGTTTCTTTATGGGTTTATGCTCCCCGGTGTCAATTTTCATTTTTTCACCGTGTCGGTTCTCCCTAAAGCTTTATCTTCACTAGTGAATAAATCCATGTTTTTTTTCCTTAGCATGTCATTACTTTCTCTCTAAATTCTGAAGGTACCTCGACTTTATCTAGCTCTCATCCTTAAGTCGTATGTCGTCCTGTCAACCCTGAAATTTCGTTTATCTTAGCAGTCTCATGAGCTTAGCTACTGGGCAGCCCCGTTTCAGCGATATCGTCTGGTTTGTATTATTCATTATCATTATCGGGACTTTTTGTGACTTATCCAACGTGACACTACTGCGCTGGCCACTGATACTCCATATAGGTTGCTCAAAATTCCTGAAGTTAGCTGTTCTGTTTGGTAGTTCTCGGTTCACACTGTTAATTTGCGTTTTCCCCACACACGTGTGTATGTGTTGGGGTTTTCAGCACGACCGGTTTGTCTAATCGAACTATTCGATGAAATATGTTTATCTTCTTTCCAGTGCTACGTACTCATTATCAATTCGGAGGGCCCCTAAAGTGAGAGTATATACGAGCCCTATTCTGCTTCAGCCAATCACCGCCCTAGTTGATGTTCCTATTTAAATTTTTCACTACGAAAAACTCGTGGGGTATTATGCGCTTTCCCTATCTTAACTTGTAGATAAGCCAATCCTTCCATTTGTCAGGGAGGCCCTTAGCTGTTTTTGTAGATATTATTTTTTGTTCGTCAAATTTTAGGTCTAGGGTTTAGCGCTCGGTACGCCCTGCTATTAATAACGGATACCTGCCCCGGTTCTATTAAGGCCCTGAAGGTCGTGGACCCCAATTTAATAGTAATTGAATTCGGTGAACCCATATTACCCAATCACATACGTCGGTAATGAGCGTTTCCGCCCGCTCGGGTCGCAGCGGGCGGTGTTAATTCCGTTTCCCTGATTCGAAGGCTGCCACCAGCACTGCCGCCACGTATGACCTTTTTTTCTACATCTCCAGCATTCTATTATCCTGTCTCTGTTGCGTCCCAACTGGCTGAGCGAATCTCTGTTCTGTTGTGGGATTCCCTCTATCCCAGTATCTGTTGGGCCCTTAGTTTCTGTCACTGGTGTGTTCCATGTGTGGTCCTTCGTCTTCTCGCGTGACAGACCTCCATGGGCTCAGGTTCCATTTGAGAGGGAGCTGTTATCCTACTCCGCCACTTATCTTCTGCGATAGCTTTTTGATAAGCAGCCTCGACTGTAGGCGGTTCATCCCTTAGCACAGCTAGCTTAACTCCAGGGTCCCTTAGCCCTTCAATAAAAAACCTTTTGACTTGTTCCTCACTATTGGGTCACTTTTGTTTGTGTCCTTATATGCTTTGCCCGCTAAATGGAGAATTCTTTGCAAGTAATTTTGCAGGGCTTCGTGTCTGCCCTGTCGGACGCCTACCAACTGCAAAAAAAATTCATGTGGGTTAGAGTCTATCCCGTAGTATTCTCTGAGCAGGTATTTCAAATCTTCCCAAGATACGTTTTTGGTTCTCCCAAATAACCCCTTGGTATAAACTGCCAACTTCCCCACCAGTCGTGAGAAGGGTCGCTTGGCTTTTCTCTCCCTCCCTGGCCTTGCTTATTAGAAATATCGTTCCATATCGTCGACCCAAGACTCGTAATGTGCGTCCGCCCTGCTCATTAGTGGCCTAATTCTTTTCAAATAGCTGTCACTTTTTAATGAG
>CM042154.1:89123370-89183370 GCA_023376005.1 Doryteuthis pealeii | reverse complement strand
GGTATCGTAGGATACTGCCGGGGCGCTCTGTGTTAGTGGTAATGATGTTTCGGCCCTGAAACCATGCCTGAACCCAGAGTCATCATCTGATGAAGGCTTTGTTGGTCGCAATGCTACTGTATAAATAGCAGTCATCCAATTAAGATTATCAGAAATATAATTTTCGTTCTCTGGAGAGGAAAATCAATTTCTTTACGACAGACAAGTCTGTTTTTAATATACACAAAAGGACAACAAAATAAGTAAATATTACCCTTCAGAAAAGTTTTTTTTTCATCCGGGAGGGAAAAAATAAATTTCTATCTCTTTTGGAAAATAACTCCCACTTTCAGAAATCTTTTATTTTCCTGCGAGCCAAAGTCCTAAAATAGTCTCCTTCTACAAAATATGTTCCTTTACTGTCTTCAAAATCTTCCCCGTTTATTCTTAATCTCTTAAACTTGTCTAAAAAAATGCTCGTCTACATATATATTCGTGGATTGGATTCAACTTATCGGGTTATTTTTTACCGAAACACGTTTTGTTTTATTCATACATTATGGATACTCAAATTTCTTTTAACACAATTTAAAAAAAACATTTTTTCAGATTATTTTTTTTCTTTTTAACTCATAGATGGGACCCTAATAAGTAATACCTCTCCGGGTCAGAGAGCACTGGATATGAAGGGGTACTCCATTTTCCCCCAGAATTGGAACCTCACCATCAGATAGAGTTTAACGCCCTGCCCAGAACATGAAGACCCTCAACCACAACGGTCTAGCACATATATGATAAAAAAGGTTGGGGGTTTGCCATAAGGCAATAGGGTTGGGACAAGCTTGGGCTGACGTGATCAGATGAGTGATCGGACGGGCCCTCCTCGCCCGCCCGTCTAACTTAAGTAAGGGCCAATTGTTTTTCTTTTTAAACTTACCAACTTTACACGCACACACAGACACTCGCATATATAGTTACTGTCAATTGATTAAAATTAAAATTGTAACTAACTGATGAGCACTATAAAAAGTAAGTAAAGTGCTCAATATCTAAATGATAGAGCAATTATAATTCTTAAATCATAAAACACCATTTGTTTTTCTTTTACTCTTTTAAGTTTCATGCCTTATAATGATGATTAGGCAACCAGTCAAATTTTGATTCCTTTCCTCATTATCTCGATGACACGTGAAAATTAAGAGTAGAGCAAAAAATAGTTTGGGTTTTGATAATCAAAAATTTCCCTTGAAAGATAAACTTGAAATAAGAATGGACATTCCAAATAGCCGGTTTTCTACAAAATATTAAATTGTTTGGAAAATAACGGCTAATTTTACATTTTGAATATGAAATAACATTGGTCCTTATTTTCCAAGAAACTGTCAAATCTATTTTAAAAATGTAAATTTGTCTTGTCTTATCATTATCATCATCATCAATCTCCCAGTGTTTAATTCACGATCCATTGCTTTAAATCCGAGTTAGGATATGGATTTACGGATCCATTCTCTCACGGCACTATGTGAAATCGTAAGAAATTCTGGTAGACGGTATATAATTTTACACATTATATCCACATTAGTGTGACGTGGTATGACAGGATGACACACACTATAGGTATGTAGTTACAAACAATATACAAATAAGGAAAAATATGAAACTGATCCAAGGCAGAGAGATAGCGAGCATATCTTGAATCATAGGCAGCAAAACCCTGGAATAACAACATCCACAATAAACTCTTCCTAATCAAACCCATCTTGGGAGGCTGGAGACCAAATTTAAGGAAGTCTAGAACGGAACAAGTCATTGTGTCCCGATTACGCATTGGTCATACAAGACTAAAGCACTCCAATATACTCAAACAAGAACAACAACCATAATGTGGAACATGTCAAACACCTTTGAGAGTTAAACACTTATTCATGGAATGCAGGTTTTTTGCTCACATCAGAAACCGTTATTTCAAAGCAAACAATATGAAGGATCTGTTTGAAAATATCAGCATGGAGGATATTCTCTCTTTTTTGAGGGAAACAAAAGTATACCATAGAATATAGACATGAAACAAATCAATACCATACAACATAACCCCCCAATAATGTTAACACATTGTTAAAACCAATTGTTAAAAGTATATATATAAATACACGATATGTATTACATCATAACCGGTAGGCATGACATAACCCCGGACGGGTTGATATGCTGTTAAAATCAATAAACAAACAAACAAACAAACAAACAACCTAACAGATACTACCACTCCGGGTCAGAGTGGACCAGGGAGCAATGGTGATGAAGGGGTGCTCCACATTCCCCAAAAATCCAGAACTGGAACCTTACCATCAGACAGAGTTTAACGTCATTCCCAGGACATGTTGACTCTCAGTCACCGCCTTCTAGCACCCATATGATAAAAAGGGTTGGGGTTTGCCATAAAGGCACTAGATTGATGGCAATCATATAGGTACTAGGGATTGATGTTACTGCCAATTAATCAGAGGGGGTCTCTCCGACTGCCCGTCTAGCCCAAGTAAGGGCCAAAATGGAGTGTTGCATGTCAAGGACTGCTCAGCCACCTGGGTTCCACCCTTAAGCATCACGGGTCGCCACTCACGGCCAACATGTGGCACTACTGGGGGAGTCTTACCCCTCTGCAGAGGTGCAGTCGGTGTATTCCAACGCACCAACTGATAGGGCGACGTAAATAAAGTAGTGACGTAGTTTCAATTATAGATATATACATAATCAACCAACCAGCCTTGATATTTCCTTATATTGATACATCCTAGGCACCTCACGTGGTGTAATGATTAGCAAGCTAGACTCGCAAACCATTATTAGTGAGTTCGATTCTCACTGGGTGCCCCATACTTCTGGCCTTGTGCCACATCTAAGCTAAGTTTAGTAAATAACTACTAATGATTAGCAAGGTAGACTGGTAAACCATGACTAGTGAGTTCGAGCCTCACTGGGTGCCCCATACATCCGACCTTGTGCCATATCTAATCGAAGCTTAGTAAATAAGTATATTGATACATCCTTGTATTTTTTTGTTTTATCGAGCTAATTGTCAATCCCTT
The DNA here is from genome assembly GCA_023376005.1 of Doryteuthis pealeii. NCBI lineage: Eukaryota > Metazoa > Mollusca > Cephalopoda > Myopsida > Loliginidae > Doryteuthis > Doryteuthis pealeii. The sequence continues at coordinate 89,180,305 of CM042154.1, read as the reverse complement.
TGTCTGCATATCTCAGTCTATTTCTGTCTATCAATCTCAAATTGTTTATACCTGTAGATTCGTCTTTTATCTATTTTCAGATATTTACCGCCTTCAGTTTTTCACCCAATCGCCATTCAGAGCTACTCAGTTTTCATCCACACCTCTTTCCTTCTCTCTTGCCAAAAAAAAAAAAAAAAAAAACAAAAAAAAACAAAACAAAAAAACAAAACTTTCCAATCGACATCTTTCCCGCCAAATTTAGTCCCATGGTGAGATTGCCGATAGCGAACGATCGGTACAACGCCCCCCTCTCTCTCTCTCTCTTAACCTGATAACGTAGATCAGAGAAATACAAATCCAGATATATTGCCAATGTCACAAACCGATTACATCAGTTGACACCCTCATAACACAACACAATCCAAGAAACGTAATCTTTTATTTGGCTTCTTTTTTGTTGTTGTTGCTCACCATTTTGATCCCACCCTTTCAATCCCGTCTTCTTCTTCTTCTTCTTCTTCTTCTTCTTCTTCTTATTATTATTATTATTATTATTATTATTATTATTATTATTATTATTATTATTTCTGTACCTGTTTTTGTCTCAATGCCTCTTTTGTTTTCCATCAAAGCTGTGATATTTTCTTTTACTTATTTCCAACCTTCAGACTCAACACTAGGGTTACACAATTTCTTTTTTACCGCTATTCTTATCTTGATTTCTTCACAAATTCTTTTATTTTTCTATTGCCCAAACTTTGATCTTTTGTTCTTAGTAAGTTTAGTTTATCCCAGCACAAGCTGCCCTGTCGGCTGGGGTGTTAGAATACACCGACTGCACCTCTGCAGAGGTGCAGACTCACCCAATGGGGCCACCTGTTGGCCGTGGGTGGCGACCCGTGATGCATAAGGATAGAACCCAGGTGGATGAGCTGTTCATGACTTGCAATACTCCACTTTGGCCCTCTCTTGGGCTAAACCGGTGGTCGGAGAGGCCCCCTCCGATCAATCGGCTGGTCACGTCGTCCTAGCACCCTATTGCCCTTATGGCAAGCCCCAACTCCTTTTTATCATATAGGTGCTAGAAGGCGGTGACTGGGGGTCTACATGTCCTGGGAATGACGTTAAACTCTATCTTACGGTTAGGTTCCAGTTTTGGAGGTCTGGGGAATGTGGAACACCCCTTCATCACCAAGTTTATAAGGCTGGTCGCAATGCCACCTAGCGCCCAACGGAAGAACCGTGGCAAATAAGGAATGTAATCCTTACAATGTCAACGAAAGGGCAATCCACACTACATTGATTTCCAGAACTGAAACCTCACCATCAGATGTACTTTAGTTAAAGAGCAAGTCTATTCTGCCATTTACCCATATTTGAAGGGAGAGATGGTTCATGCCTTTCTCATGGGTATTAGCGCAAAGTAAACGCAATCAGCCTCGTCCAGAATTTAAACTTAGATCGCTAATTCTACTTTTTTTAACGATAATCGTTACGATAAGTGCGCCTCCTAGAGTTGTAATGCAATGCGAGCTGGGATAATTGATTATTGCAAGCGACTTCGATTCTCACTGAGTATCACATACTTCTAGTTTTGTTCTAGTATTTGCTGTGTTTGATAAATGGATACAGTTGGGTTTGGTAGGTTGGCTGTTTTTCTTGACGGCATATCAACCCTTTTTTGAATTATTTAAATGTCGAACGAAGCCATTTTGATAAACAAAGGACTCAGGCTGCTTACAGTACCTGCTTTTGTTTAAATGATCACCCAATTAAGTATTGAACAGACTCATCGCTGCTTAACTTCGGTGATCTATCGGAAACCGTTGCTTTCAGCATGACTTAGCCGTAATCTTTGATCGAGTTTGGTCCTCATTATATAATCCATAGAGGAATCTGTTAATACTAACATGGATGATATTTTATTCTTATTGAGAAAAATAAAAGATATATCGAAAATTATGAATCAGATATGAAATACATCTACAAAAATACACTTGTAATGATAACTTGAATACCAACATTTATCTCACAGTTTTTGGCATTAAATAACTCACAGAGTTATTATACCATTAAACAAACCAAATTGAACCAAACCAAAGCAAATAACGTTTATTATATTTACTAGCATAATAAAAAACACCCTCCGGGCGATATAAAAATAGATTTTTGAAACATATTGCCTGAGGGGTGGGAGTAAAAAATTCAATGTCAGCGAGTTTGTACCCTAATTAATTAAAATCATCAAATTCATTAAAGGATTAAAAAAATAAAACAATTTGAAATGTAAACTTTAAATATGTATTAAAATAAAACAAATTATATATAGATATATAATACCAGTCATGTATTTATTAAAACTTGTTTTAAAAAAACAATGAGGACTATCTAATGTTGCATGTTCAAATTTTCTATGTTATGACGATTTTGGGTAATGTGACGTAAGCAGTGACGTCATTTTTGTTACAGACAAAAAACGGAAGCGAATCTCCATTATCAATAGATTTATACCAATTTGAACTTGAAACTTAAAAACGTTCATCAAAGTGACTTGTTTCGGCATTAAATGACCAGAAAAGATTATATGCCGTAAAACAAACGAAACCAAACCTTTTGGGTTATTTAATGCCAAATCCAGTAATTTTTATAAACAAATAACTCAGGTTGCTTACAATACCTGATTTTGTTTAAATGGCCAATTTCACTGCTTACCTTCGGTGATCTATCGCGAACCGGTGTTTTCAGTATGACCATTATGTTGGGTTTGTTCTTCATTGTATGACCCATGTAGATGACCTTGCATCAAATCTAATCTCGCCTTTGTAAATAACTACGTTTTATCGTTTTTTTTATTTATTTCTATCATTGCCAGTTTCTTTTATTTTTCCCTGGATATTCTTCCCTTTATTCCCTGCTGTTCCAACGTTTTCACATTTTTATTTTCCAATTGTTTTTTGTTGTTACAGCCTTCCATAATTTATTCTTTTTCATTTTCTCGTCATTTGTCTTACCATTCCATCTTTTATGAACACCCTTTCTTTTGTTCTTGGAGAATGGTTTCTTTTTATCTTGGATCAGTCGATGTTTATTTCCATTTTCACACCAGCTTCCTCATCAAACCTGATCCCTTTGAAAAAGAAAAGAAAAAAAAGATTTCTATTTTTTTTTCTTCTTCCTCTGCTTCATCTTCACTTGTAGTCACTACCTCAAATATCTGTTATTCACTGTCCACTTCCAACGACACATCTTCATCTCTCCACACGTGTTTGTCTTATTTATGAAACTTTGAAGTTTCTTGTTTTGTTTCCAGAGATTTACGCTTTTGCTTTTCTCCGTTTCATTTTTATAAGTTTTTAATCTCCGACTACTTGTAGAGAAAACTACATTTATATATTTAGAATATTTATATTATTTTTACAGGAAGAACAAGGTAGTTATACATTTCACATTATTACAAGTGGATTTGGAGGATAGGGATGGGTGGCGAGGAAGAACCATAGAGATTCGTGTTGTCGAATGATGATGATAATTAACTGAAATGAATTAAAAAATATTTAAAATTCATTTTGCCAATCTTTCAACCGGAAGTCAATCATGTCTAAAATTAGATCGTCTTATCTTCTCAATCTGTTTAAATAGATAAACACTTCCTTGTAAGCGATACTTATATACGATAATAGCCTATAAAAAGAGAAATGTTCAAGATGTTTTAACACAGTCAAAAGAAAGAGTTTAAGCTTATGGATTGTTTTAGATTTAAAAAACTTATTAATGCATTAAAAGCGCGCATATCCTGACAGAAAATAAAATTGCTGCACCCAGAATATGCATATTTCAATTAAGATTAAGTCTACAGTTTATTCAGCTGCATTGCAGTAAATGATGTCATACGTGCACAGGTGCCAATGTTGTGTGGCCATCTGCACAATTACATGCATATCAGATCAGTGCTAATACCTAATGAACATTGACACTTTCAGAATGCAGGTGATAATCCCTTATTTGGGAACCTGACACAAGAATGTATATATTTATCAAGGAGCAGGATGTTACACAGGGTCAATTTCTTAAGTGGAGTTTAAAAGGTTTGGATTCAGAGTTTTCCTTCGTCTAGACTGGTTACCTAGCCAAGGTTAAAGAGCCGTGTCTGACCTACTAGAATAATAATAATATTCATACATATATGTCTGAGATCGTCTTATCTTCTCAATCTGTTTAAATAGATAAACACTTCCTTATTTAAAACTTATTAATGCATTAAAAGCGATACTTATATACGATAATAGCCTATAAAAAGAGATATGTTCAAGATGTTTTAACACAGTCAAAAAAAAAGTTTAAACTATGAATTGTTTTAGATTTTAAAAACTTATTAATGCATTAAAAGCACATGTATTCTGACAGAAAAAAGAATTGCTGCACCCGGAATATGCATGTTTCTATTAAGATTCATTTTGCAGCTGCACTGCAGTAAATGATCTCATACATACACAGGTGCATAATACAATGGTGTGTGGCTATCTGCACAATTATATGCATATCAAAGTACAGATTAGTGCTAACACCCAATGAACATAGACACTTTCTTTTTACGGGTGATGCATCCCTTATTTTAGAGCCTCACACACACACACACACACACACACACACACACACACACACACATTATATATATATATATATATATATACCAACCCTTCCGCATGGGCTGGATGTTACACAAGGTCAATTTTTAAGCGGAGTTTGATAGGTATGAATTCAGACACATTTTTTGTAAACTCATTTTTTATCTATTTAATCCAAAGATGGGCCTCTAACAGGCACTACCAAACCAAGTTAGGGTTGACCTGGTAGTAATTGTAATGCAGGGTTACTTCACACTCCCAAAGGTCCGAGATCTTACCACTAGATGCAGTTTAATGTCATACCCAGTACACTCAGCCACTGCCCATATATGGTAAAAGGAGTTGGGGGTTTGTCGTAAGGGCAATAGGGTTGGGGCAATTGACGTGACTATCCAATTGATTGGATGGGGGGGTTCCCCGACTGCCCGTCTAGGGGCCAAAGTGGATTGTTGCATGTCATGAACTGCTTAGCCACGTGGATTTCGTCCTTAAGCATCGAGTTGCCACTTACGAGAAACATTGGGGTATTTTACTCCTCTGCAGAGGTGCAGTCGGTATGATGTTCTGCCTCGGCCGACAAGGCGGAAGTGGATTTAGTAAATGTTGTAGGTGACTCACCTCTGACCAGAACAATGGACTTACCCAAAGGGTATATTTAGCAGAACAAAGCTACTCAAGTGAAAAGTAGCAAGTGCTCATTTTGTACATTGATATATGTTGAATACACCTGTTTCTTTACTTCTATTTCCGTAGAGAGTATTTATTTATTGTCCCCTAAACAGGCCATAACAGTAAATAATCAGTGCTGATAAAATAGTATTTTATAATGGAGATTCGATGTCTATCTGTCTGTAACCAAAACAATGTCAAAATATCACCAGTAATTGTGTAGGTTTATCAATGAGTATTTAATTTAATTTACATTCAAAATCATTAGAACATAGAATAGAATAAATCTTAATTCATTAACGATATCTATGTAAATCTGAGTTCGATTTTTCTCAAAATAGCCCATGTGCGTTTAAAATCCTGCAATGTGTCTTATATTTCACTAAGAAATAAAGGTTTACATAAAATATGGTGTGATCAATTTGCATACCGGTTTTAACAAAACGGGTTTAATAAATAATAACTTGGTGTTATTGATTTCTAATATTATTGTTTTATTCTCCAACGTATTAAAATCAATCCTATGAATGATTGTGTATACAAAACAAATAAAATATAATTAGACTAAATGTAATCTTTTATGAGTTTTGATTTAATTTAGTTTTTCTTATTCAATATATTTCATTACATTAAAACGTAAATACACACGACCAGAGGTGGGTATTCTTGCTGGAATAATATATATATATATATATATATATATATATATATATATATATAGTATCCAATTGCTGCTTTAAGTTTTCCGTCGCAGTAGCATCAGTAAATAATCTAAAAGTGCTCAATATATAAAAACACAGCAGTACTAATACTAATAATATTATTATTAGAGGCAAAATAAGGGGTCTACCATGGTTTCAATCAAATTGAAATGATTTCTCCAGGACACTACACTACGTTAACTAAGACGATGTAATTCATTAGTTTATTTTTATTTTTTTTACTAAGGAATTGCATCGACTTAGTTAAACGTAGGGTAGGGTCCTGAAGAAATCATTTCAATTTGATTAAAACCATGATAGACCCCTTATTTTGCCTCTAATAATAATAGTAGTAGTAGTATATATATATATATATATATATATATATATATATATATATATATATATATATATATGTGTGTGTGTGTGTGTGTGTGTAATATAGAAATCTGAAAAGCTGCCCGATACGGACCACTCCACCCATAAATAATAGATATAAAAATAAAATAAAAGAAGAAAAACGACCGTTTGATAGATGAGTGCCATTATTTGTTTCTCCTAATTACTCAAATTGACGTTCAAATTTGATCCCAAACTAACACAACAAATTGAATTTATAGTCAACCAAAAAAAAAAGAAAAAAAAAATGCAACTTAAAAAAAGAAGAGAAATTGGTGTTCCATAATTTAAAATTATTGACATTAGCTTTTGGCAAGAACTAACGAAAGAGCTCGATCACTCAAAAAGATATATTAGGTATGAACAAAAAACGCTTCACTTTTTTACTGGAAATTCCAACAACTATATTCTAAAACAAATACAAATCTAAAAGGTGTCTTCCTTAATTTCTTTTAGCTTTTTTTTTCTAACAAACTGTGATTTTTCAAGATCATTTCTTGGGTGTCGCACTTCTGGTTTTGCAAGAAAACTTGGTCCACGCTGGTCAACAAATTCATTTTTGAAAAATCTTATAAGTTCCCTGTCGTCATAAAGTACTGTAATTCTCCCCTTTTTCATCCTCCAATGGGCCGGTTTAGCTTAGTGGTAGAGCACTTGCTAAAGGAATCGCAAAGTTCCTGGTTCAATATCAGCCCTCACTAACTCAGCGTATGAGTAGCACAAGGATCAATGCGGTAAATGATTGTAGGTGTGTCGTTCCATCTAAGTCGTAAACGCAATCTCCTTGGTCTTGCGCTAGTGAAAAGGGGATAGACTCAATTTTTTCAAACATTTCTTTCTATTTAACCCATAGATGGGCCCTAACAGATACTACCACTCCGGGTCACAGCAGACCTGGGAGCAATAGTAATTAAGTGGTGCTCTACATTCTGCAGGCCTGGGTTGGCAAAATCTTATAGGTGTTTGGGCTTAACCCAACCAGTCGATTGATCCTAGGGGGCCTCTCCGACCGACCGTCTAGCACAAGTAAGGGCGAAAAATGAGTGTTGCATGTTATCAACAATGGGACTTTTTTTTTTCCAAACGTAAGCTGATTCTTTTGTAACGGATTTATCCGCAATATTTGAATTATTTTTGATATTGTTTTAGCCTATGTTTATTTCCCCCAAATAGCTTATCATAATGGAGATTGTGTCTGTCTGTCTGTAACCAAAACTATATCAGCACCCAAGTCACAATCACCATGATTTTATTTTATTTAAACCTCAGTTATTAAAATTGTTTTAGATTGTTAATATTATTGTCCTTATCTACATACTGATAACATCTAATTGTATTTATATATACAACAAAATTGAGGTTTATAGTATTAAAGGATAATTTGTATATAAATCTTTAAAAAAATGATTCTAATAAATATTTGCTTAGTATTATTGATTTCTAATTGTTTGATTTTATTTTGATAATGTTAGGGTAACCTAACGAGTTGCTCCCCTTTCATCATTAAGGGACTGACGGAAACCCGGATATGGGAATTCAGCCATGTTACTTTGGACTGGAGTTTTGTACAGTACATACGTGTGGCAGCACGCTTGAACTAGTGACCACATGCGTCAGCACAGTTGGGCTAGTTCAGTCCCTTTTAGGGTAGAACCATTTTCTACCCTGTGTTAAATAAGGACTCTCAACAGAGAGTCGACAAGGCCACTGACGCCATTTGTGAACGCACACATAACACAAAGGACGGCCTCATATGTGAGCACACTATGACCCAAGGACCGTCCTAATACGTAAGCACATGTATCATACACACAGCTGAACTTTATCCAAAACCATCCGACTATGTTCCCTGTCAGTAAAAATGAATAAAACAAATATTGTTATTGTTAAACATATTTCCCTGTTTTTAATTATCATTTGAATATCCTACATTTCCGGATATAACAGATTACCTTCATAACAGATAAATATGAACAAAAACTCAGACACAAATCTTAAAAGAAAACCATTATAAGAAGAAATAACTGTAAATAGTTAAATTAGGAAAATTTAGCTTTGTAAGACGAGAGTGATGGAAAATGGTGGAAGAGCTAGTTTGAAAGTTGTTCTATTCATCGATTATACCCCCTCCCCCTGTTTCAAATAATTTTATCTGCATTCTTATTTAGTTCCTGATTTAATATATTACATTAAAACATAAATATTTACGCCTGGGGCGCATATTTTTGGTAATCTCTTTAACATTTGAATTTTTGTTGACTATTTACAACAAACTTACATTCCAATAAGAATTTTCTTCTCAAATATTTTTCTTTCTCTTTATTCACTCATAAGTTACATTTACTAAAATAATTATTTAAGAGCCCTAATTATTTTATATATTACAATGACGGACCTGATGCCCTTACGTAGGTAATATCTTTATTTTTGTTGGTGAAAAAAAGTTCTTCATAAATGATCCGAATGAGCCTGGATATGGTAAACAGACTCGAAAATGTTTGATGTGAAAAACTGACAGATCAGTTCGATCACACGGATGCATATGAGACTAGTAGACTGAATATTTGAGTGTCAATTTTGCCTCAAGACCTCAGTTCTCAAAAACGTGTATCGCAATCGGAACCACTATTTCTAAAAGATGGTTATCAAGACAGAATTCCCTCCCCTCTTGGCGCTATACAGTTTATCCCATTAAGTGTCTATTGCACTATACTAAGTTCAGTTCACATCAAAAGCCGTCAGTTGGGGAGGAAATGAAGCTGAGAAAGAAAAAGCAACAAAAAAAAAGATGAGAGGAAATCTAAGAAAGAAAGATGAAATAAAAAGAAAAATAAGAAAATATCAACCGTTCTATAAATTCGTCTGGCAGATTCATCTCGACAAAGAACATTGTTTCTGATTGAGGAAATATCATTGTTCTGACTGGTAGTATTTATGGCAGTTTTGTTTGTGTGGTTGGTGAGAAAACTGATAGTGATTTTTGTCATTTAGTTGTTTTTTTTATATCGATTGTCTCTGTATTTCTTTCATGGTGTTTTCATTGGTAAGAGAAGGCGGCAACTGCATTGTCTTCAGCGGCAGCGAAAAAGCCAAGTACTGAGAATTTACGATCTGGTTGGTATATTATAAACGCTGGCATAAGGAAAAAGATGCTTTGGAGGGATAACAGCTCTCGGTGTTTTTGCGAAAGGGCCGTGAAAACGCAATCAGGTTTGCCTGTCAGAGTGACCGGTAGGAGAAGTGATGAAAATTGAGGTGAAGATTAAGGCTCAGATTAAACGAAAAACTTTGAACGAAGTAAAATGGATGTCGGGCAAGGGGAGAAAGGAAAAAAGCGGGAAGCAAGAAAGATCTTGGAGAAAAAAAATTGGAAGAATGAGAACAATAAAAAAGAATGGACATTGTATTGAGACAAAAACTATGAAGTGAGAAAGAATGGAGAAGTTCCAACGGGTGTGAAAATGGTAAAGTTAAAAAGGAGATTGAAAGACGACAACAGCAGAAACAAAAAAGTGAATAAAAAAACCCAACAAAACAAAAACTAAAAAAACAAAAAAGAACCGTAATGCCAAAAAATGGAAGAATACGAACAATAAAATGAGTGGACATTGCAGAGACAATAACTGTGGAATGAGAAAGAAGATGTAGTCGAAGGAATTGAAACGGGTGTGAAAATAGTGAAGTCAAAAAGGAGATTGAACAATAACAACGACAAAAGTTTAAAAACAAAATGGTAGTGCCAAGAAAATGTGTGTTGTCATGAAGGTGTTGAGAATCGGGAGAATAGAAAAGGGAATAAAGAAAAAGGAACCAAGGGAAAAAAAGTTGGAACTGGGAAAATTGTTACGTTTCGTGTCAGCAGAGATGGGAATATATTAAAAACCGAAATGGGTACGAGTTGTTAAGAACGGAACGAAATAAAAAAAATAGTGATGGAATGAATAAACGTTATGAAATGATAAACGGGGCGAAAAGGGGGGGGGGAGATAATCATTGCTTGTTTTAAATCTTGATGAATAGAAAATAAGAAGGATGTGAAAAAAAAAAGAATAAAAAACATTGAATTCAAACCTGTTAAACTTCACTTGAGAAATTGACCTTGTGTCTCACCCTGCTCGTGCGCAGGGGTCTCTCTCTCTCTCTCTCTATATATATATATATATATATATATAATGAAAATGGAAGTGAATCCGACGATATATTGCAAAGAGAAATAAAGGAAAGAAAGTATAGAATGGATACAAATAGGATATTTTAGTCAATTTTACTTACATGTGTTTCGGTCAGGAGTTTATCCATGTGTACATTATTCAATCTATTATTATTTTTAAATAACAAAATGAAATGAAAGAATAATAATAATAATAATAATAATAATAATAATAATAGAAAAAATGTAGAAATGTTCCGCACACAAAATGGTATATATATATATATGTGTGTGTAGGGGGGAGGTAGACAAACACGGGATGTTGTAGAAAATGGATATTTGTATACAAGCTCATTCATTGTAACGTGTCCGAAAATCGTTCGGATTTCTGATTAAAAGCGGGCATGTGGTGACATAAATTATTACGGACCAACGATTATAAAAACGTTTTTTTCAGGTCATTTAATACCTGGATCAAGTCATTGAGAGAGAGAGAGAGAGAGAGAGAGAGAGAGAGAGAGAGAGAGAGAGAGAGAGAGAGAGAGAGAGAGAGAGGGGGGGAGAGAGATGGTTGTTTTGTTTTTACAGCATATTAACCCATTTCAGGGTGTAATGGTGACGAACGGGTACACCACACTCCCCAGAGCTTTAGAATAGAACTTCACCATCAGATGAACTTTAACGTGATACCCAGGATAGTACTACCCTCAGCCATCATCTTCTAGTTCATATTTGATAAAAAAGGGTAGGGGGGTTTGCCATATAAGGGCAATAGGGTTGGGAAAATTAGCTGGTCACGTTAATGCTAGAGCTTGATGTTCTTGAGGGCATTTTTAGGAATATTAACTAATTCGTAACTGTACCCAATTATTATTTGTTAGTGATCAAAAATCTTAATTTTTACTTATATTAAAAACAACAAGTACACGGATATTAGAGAAAATATAAAATTATGCCAACACCTAATTCTAGACAATATCTAAAAATGATTTGTCAAAAAAGATTTAAAAAAACATTCTGGGAATGAGTGACATTTTGTTTGGGACGGAGGACAATTATCAGGAAAAGAGACAACTCAATATCTATATATTAAGGTATTTGCCTCTCACCCCACTTAAGAGGGCGTGACACAAGGACATTTTTATGTGGGCCCATCCACAAGCCGAAGCTCATGGATGGTAGACACAAAAATGCGTTGATCCCGTCGGCATTCCCCCTCGAGGGGGGCACCTCAGGCGCTGGGCAATAAACCCAGCCCTGCCCCTTTAAATCATGGGGGCAGGTATTGCCTGGGGGATAGCCACCTGGGATCGACGCTGTTAATTTCATTAATAGACAAGGCCCCGAAAGGCCCCGAAAGGCCCGTACTATTAATGCCTCGTGATCTATATATTAATACTCATTGTGACCTAAGATCACTCAACTCTGCCCTCCTCCTTATCTTCCCCTGACATTAAACACACCAGAACTTTACCCCTCCCTTAACCTACCCCTGTGCCCATCTACTCCCAACCTCTCTCTACTCCCTGTAAACTACCCTCACTTCATTCATGTCTGCCCCTATCCTCCCTCCCTTCACCTCCGCTACTAACTCACCCCCTTACCAAATCACTTGTACTTGCACGTAATTTTGCTTTCAATAAAAATCATTTGACTGATGAGTCCGTATAAATCGGACGAAACGTTTCAACTCTTAGATTTGTTTTCAGTTTTCATTTCTTGTTCACTATCCTTTTACCTACCTCATACTGTCGGATTCTACTACATCCATCCTATCTTCATTAATACTCATTATAATTGTACGACCGTTATCATCTTGAAACACCCTCTGGTTAGAAATGAAATCGTCCAAATATATCAATAAAAAAATGATTTCAATTTTTACAAAAGTACCAAGCAACTAAACCTAGAAATACTTTAGATACGCAGAGAAATAATCATTTTCATAATATGAAAGATATTTCTTCCAAATATTTTATCAAATCAATAGACTTCACATATTTACCTTTAAAATACCTTTCTACCAGTATATGATTGATTGACTGAATTTTAACGGCATGTCAAATCGTCTCGAGTCATTTTAAGCAAATAGATTAGGGAACTGTATTCATAATACGTTCATATCTACATTTTTGTGTAGTCGTTTCTTAAAAAAACTTTCTTTTGTTGTTATTGCTTATTGCATGCGATGTGACTATCGAATAATTTTTAAACAGATATATTTACCCATAGATGGAACCCCAACAGATACTACCATTTCTGGTTTGAGAGAATCTGAGAGTAATGGTAATAAATGGGTACTACCCACTACCCAGATCTCCAGATGTGGAACGTTGCAATCAGATGCAGTTTAGTGTCCCACCAGGAGTACCCCTTTGTTGGGAGGTTTAGCCTTCTGCAGGGGATGTGGTAAATAGGTTCTAAGCCCCATCGAGAGGGTTTCTTCTCACAGTAGTTACAACAGTTGTACTCGAATTTTGAATTTGAATTATACAAGGTGTATCGAGATTGAACTATCAAATCAAGTATTCTTAGATAGAAAGACTTGAAAGTATAAAACTGTGCAAACTAATTATTATCATTATAAGCTTAATGCGTATAATTAGCTAGACAAGAAGGCAGATGTAGTTCATATGACTTAAAAAAAAGACATTTTGACCTCTCACCCTTCGGTCGGGGGTCCAGTGAGCTTCGGCCGCTGGACCGGTATGTTGTAATAATAGCGTCGATCCCAGCCCCCCCCAGGCAACACTTGTCGCCCCGATTTAAAGGGACAGGGCTGGGTTTATTGCCCAGTGCCTGAGGCGCCCCCTTGAGCGGTAATGCCGACTGGATACACGCAATTGTTCACCCGCCATCCCATGAACTTCGGTTTGTGGGTGGATCCCACGTTAAAAGGCCTTTGTGCCTGACCTGGTACGAGTGGGGTACTGAGAAAATACAGACTTAGAAAAAACATTTAATATTTCATGATTTAAAGGCGGTCCATTTTCTACGTCGATAACCGTTACGTGAAGAGCGCCTACATATCATATGCCAGAGTAAGCAAAGCTTAGTTATTTTCCAAAATAAATCTGGAGATTTCAACTGTCACGGCGGGATAGGCTTCCATCACGCCATTCTGAATCAGATGCGATATTGCTAATTCATATGAGATATTAGTGATGCATATGTTATTCATGACACTCGGATCATTGGATATACAGATACTATTTTGGCCAGTTTTTTTTTTATCGATAACCGAATCAGTTTTATAGCAATTGGAATGACCTTTCTGATGATTAATAAAGCTTTGTCAATTTTATTTTTACTATTATTTCTTTCATCTTATTTCGGTTATTATTTATCGCTATATTCAGTTGTAATTTTAGTAAGCATTCTGGTAAGTGAGTAGCTGCATTGGAATTAGATAATAATCCAGTATTTCTAGGAATATTCACAAAACCCGTTTGGTTTTCCAAGGCCACAGTGGTATTTATTTATTTATTACGCCTCCTTGGGCATCTCCCCTTTTTCTATGTTCTTACATCAACCGTTAATAAAATATCCTTGCGCATAACATATCCCCTGTTATTATAATATTATACATATAAAATATTGTAAAGTAATTCATCCGGTGATTACCCAAAATGCTGCCTTTAATTATTCTTCTTACTGATTTTTCAGAAATATTCGAATTCATCTTAAATTATGTACGCTATTGCTGTTTTGGATCTGATTAAGCAATTTGTTCAACAAATATATATTACTCTGTTAGCTATTTAATATATATATATATATATATATATATATATATATATATATATATATATATATAAGGTCCTGAAGAAAGCAGCTGCAACAAACCACCGGCACATCAACATCTTCAGGGACTGTCTTCACATGCGACATCTGTGGCCAAGAATGTTTTTCGAACATTGGACATCACAGTCTCAGTAGGCGCTGTAACTTCAGGCGCACAAAAACTACATAATAATCTTACGAGACCGAAATTTCAATGAGATTATATATATATATATATATATATATATATATATTATATATATACTTTGGTGGGTTACCAAGTTTTTTTTTTGTATTAGAATGATTCTAAACTGGTCCTTTCCTCCAACAGTTGGGTGCTGCAAAGTTCAGGTCACGTTTAAGAGTTCACTGTTTAATTTTTATAAACAGAGCCAAGTAATTTGTAAAAAAAAAAAAAAGGTTAAAGACCATGTATATAGCGATTATGGTCTATTTCCACCCGTGGGTATCTGAGACCCTACGAGTTTCTTCAGACCACTTTCAAAGAGTTTGAATAAAGAAAGTGATCTGAAGAAATTCGTAGGGTCTCAGATACACACGGGTGGAAATGGACCATAATCGCTATATACCCGGTCTTTAAGCTTTCTTCTTATATATATATATATATATATATATATAAAGTAACTAATTTATAAGATGTAGATCGAGTACAGATGTTTACTCGATTAGCAAAAAATCGAATTGGTTAATAGATTTAAAAAAAAAAATCTGCCTTGACTTTAAGTTCCAGTTCCCCGAGAGATATCTAAAAAGTGCCATTAATCCCAGATCCACCTAAAATAGATTGGTGAGGTCTGACAGGGTCTCAATTATGATTCAAATGAATATGTTTAAACATATTCGTATTCGATTGGATCATGTGCAAAAAAGAAAAAAAAGACTTTTGAAGAAATCATTAAATGAAATTTACAAATATGAATGTGATTCCCTAACTTCCAAGCACGAACGAAACCAATCAATAAGATTCTATACAGTAGACCTGCTATTTCCAATTTATTACCCATCTAAATAGTGAGCAGGTTCATCGCTGCTTAACTCCTTGGATATCCTCCCCTTTTCTATCTTCTCACATCAACCTTAAAAAAGAACCTTGCACAGAACATATATTCTCTTAATACAATACAGGCATAATGATTAAATTTTGTTAAGTAATTTCATCCGATAGTGCTCAAAATTTCCACTTAAATACTGGGTAATTCCCTGTCAAATCATCCATGTTACCCACCCCTTCAATTTTTCTGTAATTTTGTCCATGTGTGGAATATGTTAAAGTTAGACAATCCCCAAGACTTGAGATTTCAATTCCAAAGACTGGCGGAGTTATGTCGAGTTTTAGCTCTCCAAATTTGATGTGGGTGTCGCGAAAAATAACGACTGTTTGTGATTTATCTTAAGTCGCTATTTTTCACGAACCCCAGCAAATTTGGAAATCTAAAAATCGATACAACGCCGCCATTCTTTTTAATTGGAAGTTCAGATTTTGGGGATTGTTTAACGTTAACATAATCCACACGTGTAAAAGTTTTCAGAAAAATTGAATTTTATTTTTTCCTGGGTGATTTGACATGGAATTACCCAACTTCTTCTTACCATTATTTCTGGAATACCTCAAAATTAATCTTAATGTCATCTTTTTATTCCATTGTTGTTTTAGATCTAATTAGGTAATTTGAGCAAACATTTAATTATTAATTATTATTTAACAATTAGCAAGAAACCCAATTGGTTAATTGACTTATTTTTTGAAATCTCCTTTTAGAATAAATTTCCAGTTCGAGTAGAAATATTAGAAAAAGTTTACAATAATTAAAAATTGCATTTATTTTAAGTTTTTGATTAGAAAAAGTTTCAATTAGATCACCTCGCATTCTTCTTAGTAAAAATTGTTAATCCTAATTTCTCTAATCTTTCCCTGTAACTATAATCTTTCACTCTTTTAATTGTTTTTATCACATTCCTTTGTATGCACTCCAGTCTCAATATTACAGACCAATACTCATGTGTCAAACCTGGAGATTATACATCAGTATAATATTCGATATAAAGTCTAATTAGGGTTTTATATATTCATTTGTTTTATTGATGGTATCGAAGAAAGGAATTTTTCTTTATTTGATACGCTAACCTTTTGCCGGCAGTGAATTCGGTCTATATTTAATGGTATTTTGGTATTTAAAATTCCTGTACTCTGACAGCCTGAAAACAGTCAAAGGCGTTTGCGTATATATATATATATATATATATATATATATATTATATATATATATATATATGGTCCTTTCAATTTTCCTAGCGATCTTTTTCGTGTTTGGGTGGAGAAGTTGTAATAGTCCAAATCCTTGTTTTTTCCGAGCGTTTTCGGCTGGTTTATCAGCCATCATCAGGTGGGGAAACGATGTTAAGTTTTTTGCCTCGTTTTATAGAAGAACGAGTAGTAGCTTAAGAGTGGTGGTGTAGTTAGTACGAAACAATGGATTAATGGGTTTTGATGGGATACAGAATTGTGAGGAAGGGAGGGGAATGGTTAGAGTGGGATTTTTTATAAGCATTGGAGGACGTGTTTACTGGTTTGAAAGTTTATTTTGTTTAAGGTAGTTTTTTTAATTTGATATAAAGTGCTTCCATTATTTGCAGTTTTTGTTTGTTTTTTTCTTTATGAAGTGTGAGTGTGTTTTCTGTTAAAATTTGAAAGGACATAAAAAAACTCCTCAGACTTGAATTGTCTGTGGCGTTTAACAGAACATGTCTAAAAGAAAAAATGCTGCCGAAGTATATATATATATATATATATATATATATACACTAACCCCTCCTCACGAGCAGGATATAACTCCAGGTCAATTTCTTAAGAAGAGATAAACAATTTTGAGTTCAAAGTTTTCCTTCTCCTAGACTAGCCAAGGTTAAAGAGACCAGTCTGTCCTTCTATTAATCCAAAGTTGGGGGCAGAGTATGATGCATAGACCTTTGCCAATGGTATTAGCACTATGTGAAATGCAAACAGCCTCATTCAGGATTTGAACTCGGGTCGAAGAGTCCATTTTCTACGACTCTAATCATTACACCACGCGCCTCCATACATATATATGCTGACCGAAAATTTGACCTAACGGTCAGCCAGGGAGTCCAAGAGATAGAAATAGACCCGAATGAATGCTGAAAATAGCAGGTCAGTTCAAATAATTGCGGTTTCTAACAGTGATCACCCATAAATACAGATCACAAACTTCTGTCATTTTGTTCAGAGAAGAAACAGAAAAAAGTTTATTTAAGTTTACAAGTATACAATTAGGAAGGTTCCATGACGTACACATCTCGCTTTGTCTGGGTTTCTCCTCCCATGTAATAAAAACTACGACATGCCCTCTTGAAGCTAAAGTTTTTTCACTGTCTAGTAGTAGTAGTAAAGTCTTCGGGTTGCCTAAAGTCGGTATCAGCCAATCACCGAAGGAGTCTATCTTCTTTTCACTAGCGCTAGACCAAGGAGATTGATTTTAGCGACTGAGGTAGAGCACCACACCTACCATCAGCTCCTTATTTTACCGCACAGATCCCTGTGCTACTGATACGCTGATTTCGCGAGGGTCGGTATCGAACTAGGAACCTTGTGGTTTCTAGCCGAACGCTCTACCGACTGGGCTAACCCGGTCCTGTCTAATTCAATATAATTATGAATAATAAAATAAAAATATAATACCAATAATATTTATTCAATTATTTTTTTTAGCTCAGTCGATAGAGCACCCGCCTAAAAATCGCAAGGTTCCTGGTTCGATACTGGTTCCCGCCAACTCAGCGCATGATTAGCACAGATTGGGCAATCTAATATGTGCGGTAAAGTGGGGAGCAGCAAAAACAGATTTAGCGCTAGCAAAAGGGGATAGACTCCCTCGCTGTTCAGCTGATACCGACAATAGGTCACTTCACCAACTTTACTTCTTACTTACTTAATAACGCTAGCTTAATAATAACTTTATTTATTATATTTTAGATTTGAAATGGGAAGCGTTAAGCTTAAAAAACTGATTTCTTGTTTGTTGGATTATTCTTGTATATAAGGAAAATACACCACTTTAATACACCACATTATTTATCGACTAAGCGAGGTCACGTGGTTTAAACCTCAGCCAATCAACAGCCCGAATGCGTGGCTAGTTAACTACTTAATCACTGATACGGAGAGGCGTCCATTTGCGATCATTGACGAAGGACTTGCAATACTGAGGAGCACCAAGAAATAACCAAAAGATTCTTTACAAAGGATTTCCGCTGGACAATTGCTCTTGCTTGGAGCCTAAAGAATGGCCCATAAAATCGTAACAGAATTAGAATTAACAATAAAAGTATAACACAAGTAAAAAAAGAAGAAAAAAATCAAACAAATAACCGAATAAAACTATAATTAAGAAATAATACATTTTTTGAAAGCGAAGTAATGCAAAATATATGTTGAGAAAACATATTTATTAAATTCTTTGGTGTTAAATACTTAATACTTTCAGCGCAAACGGCCATCTTCAGAAGATGTATTAAGTATTTAACACCAAAGAATGTAATAAATATGTTTTCTCAACATATATTTTGCATTACTTCGCTTTCAAAAAAAAATTATTATTACGTTTAAGATTAATGCTTCTAATGATATAAGAACAAACAAAAATCTTTAATATAATTAAGAAATTTATATTGATAATAATCATGAAAAAATAATCATGCTTATTAATTAGATTTGGATGTTGTATTAAAATTTAACTATAATAAATTCGTACAATAAATATGACGATACTGATATCGGTGTAGAAATTGGACTTGGCAAGCCAGGTTCAAACCTTGAACAAGGCTGTTGGTATATAACTTCCTGCTCTTGAAAAAGGCATGAACCCGTCTTCTACCCTTAGCTATGGGTAATATAATCGTACAGGCTGAGCAACCGATTTAGGAAAAGGAAAACTTTTAATTAAAACCAGCTGTACTCTGCTAAAGATTTGACTTACCGGGGTGGTTGAGTAAATACAATTACGTTGGAAACTCATTTTCATTTCAAACCTATCTGTGTATCTTGACGGGGGTTGGGGGGGGACAGGGTTAGCGCACGGCGTTCCCGGAGATTTTGCGTCGACACTTTGCTACCCCCTTCAAGCTATTAATCGGATCAACCATTCGGTTGGATTGAGTCACTTAATAGAAATGCAGAGAAATGCAGTTGTGTGTCTATTTGTACCCATTGATTTGGAGTTGCGGATTTTACTAATGAGATTGGCTTGTCACTTGCAATTTGCAAAGCCGATTCCAACAACTGATTACGACAACCAATGCAACATGCATTTCATTATTATTATTATTATTATTATTATTATTATCAAGAATCGTCATTACATATTATATCTATTCAATTATTATTATCATCAGGAATCGTCATTACATATTATTATCTATTCAATTATTATTATTATCATCAGGAATCGTCATTACATATCATTATGTAGTCTATTATTATTATTATTATTATTATTATCAGGAATCGTAATTACATATTATTATGTAGAGTATTATCATTATTATTATTATTATATAGAATCGTCAATTACATATTATTATGTAGAGTATTATTATTATTAGTAGTAGTAGTAGTCGTAGTAATCGTAATTACGTATTATTATGTAGAGTATTATCATTATTATTATTATTATTAGTAGTAGTAATCGTAATTACATATTATTATGTAGAGTATTATCATTATTATTATTAGTAGTAGTATAGTAATCGTAATTACATATTATTATGTAGAGTATTATCATTATTATTATTATTAGTAGTAGTAGTAATCGTATTACATATTATTATGTAGAGTATTATTATCATTAGTAGTAGTAGTAATCGTAATTACATATTATTATGTAGAGTATTATCATTATTATTATTATTAGTAGTAGTAGTAATCGTAATTACGTATTATTATGTAGAGTATTATCATTATTATTATTATTAGTAGTAGTAGTAATCGTAATTACATATTATTATGTAGAGTATTATCATTATTATTATTAGTAGTAGTAGTAGGAATCGTCATTACATATTATTATGTAGAGTATTATTATTATTATTATTAGTAGTAGTAGTAGTAGTAGTACTATTATTATCATTACTATTACTAGCCACAATATGTGCCTTGTAACTATTTCAGTTTTAATTTAATGAAAAGTATTAAATAATAAAAACTAACGAAATTAAATAAGAACGCATAAAAAGATTAGACTTACATACTATTATTATTATACATCATCAATATAATCATCATAATATAATTCTTCTTCTTATCATTATTATTATCATCATTATCTAGAATCGTGATTACATAATGATATTATAAAACCGTCAGCAGACATAATCATCTTCATGATTATCAATATCGTCTTTATTATCATCATAAACAATATAATTATTCTTATTATGATACCGTCCTCATACATCATCACCATCATTACTATCATCAATATCATTATAAAACCATCCTCAAACATTATCATCATTACCTTTATCATAAACAATTCTTCTTCTTATTATTATTATTTCATTATAAAACTGTCCTTAGATATTATCATCATCATCATAAACAATATAATTCTTCATTATTATTATTATTATTATTATTATTTTTTTAATCCTTGTGTTTTTTTTGCACCAGCGTTAACTGATGATCTTTCACTGGAGTCTGAGTGACAACAAGTCACCTTTTCTACCGACCTCAGCAATGCAGTAGTCTGGATGATCTTAATTCTTACTCTGATTTCCAGTACCTCCAGTCTTTTTACAAGCTTTTTAGGACCTTTCCAAGTGTACCATCTACAATTGGTATCACATTCACCCTCATATTCCACAGCTTTTTTCAATTCTCTGGTAAGGTTCAGGTATATTCAACCGCTGAATCAAATTTCCCCACTTTATATGGTTAGCTCAGTCGGTAGAGTGTTCGGCTAGAAACCACAAGGTTTCTAGTTCGATTGCGGTCCTCGCCAACTCAGCGTATGAGTAGCACAGGGATCTGTGCGGTAAAGTAAGGAGCTGATGGTAGGTGTGGCGCTCCACCTCAGACGCCAAAACAATCTCCTTGGTCTAGCGCTATTGAAAAGGGGATAGACTCCCTCGCTGACTGGCTGATACCGACTTTAGGCCGCCCCAATGACTATATATATATATATATATATATATATATATATATATATATGATAATATGGGTGATATATTTCCAAGCAGACAGTGCCCAATATCATTGAGCGTTTATATTTGGCTTAAGGTAACATGGACAGCTTCTCGTCTATGCGATCTGCAGACCAAGTCTAAAGATCGCACCGGCGAGAAACTGTCAGTAACCAGGTGTTGGTCCCATGTCCACGCCACCTTAACTCAATTATAAACGCTCTATAAATCATATTGAGCACTATCTTCTTAGTAATAGAGCACCCATATTTCTTTTGATAATAGTAAATGACCCTTTTAAATTACCGTTGCAGACGTTACCCAAGTTGGCAATTTGTAAAACCCGTTCTGTTTAGGACGTATGATTTTTATATTATTTTTATTATTATTATTTTTGTTTATTTTATTAATTCTTACCTTTTCTTTTAGTTAATTCCACTTTATTTCATTTCCATGTCTCCGTGTTAGCTAATCTTCTCACCCCCCCTCTTGACTCCTGTCCCAGACTAACTAATAGATAAAAACAGAAGCTTGGAGCTCTAAGTGTAACGTAGTAATATGGTCACGGAACCAAAAACGATGTATGTTATATAGCGGGTCTTGTCAACGTGCCTCAAAATTCACAGGCACTAAAATGGTATTTGTTACGCGGCGGTCGTCTTGTCGATAAAAAAGGTACACACGTGAGATATATCGTTACAAGGGTTTAGCTTATATTTTGGGCTCGTGTCGTGGCTCTGTTTCGGAGAGAAGAAAGGTAGAGAGAAAGAGAGAGAGGACACTGTTAAATTCCTGTACCCTCACACTAGGGACCAGAGGCCCGTCCGAACTCTACTCCGCCGGAAAGCAAAAAGAGACCGATCTTGCTGTCCCTCGTTCCTCGTCGCCACGTGTCTTCCGTTTCGGTCAACACCAAACTTCCGGTCGGCTTCCAGTTCTCATCGGGGGTCATACCTCGGCCAAATTACCGGCAACCCGTTGTGTGTCCACTCCTCCTTTTTTTAACCTTTACTTTCTCTTATTTCTTCTTCCTCTCTTTCTATAGCAGTCCGCCCACAGTTTTATTTCCACTATCAAACTCCGGTGGACCTTAATCACGTTACACTAAGACACTTCAATCAGGATTTTTGATATTAGTAAAGTCAACATACTTTACTATGTCATAACTTAGATAATTCAATAGCGCTGGTATAACCACACGGGTACATGAATGAGCGTGTTTCACGTATACATGTGCATATGTGTGTATAAACACAGTGAACATTAGAACCATCTTGACGCCTCTAGTGGATTTATCCCTACCCCATCATCCCCCCCCCCCAAGAAAAAACTGACCTGAAGGTACCGTTGCTTATCTTATACACAAAGGCAAAATATACCATATCCCTAATCTCATTTCATTTTTCAGGAACACCAATAATAGCAGGATTGTGGTATCTACTACTCGCATAAATCCCCAAATGGGTTAGAAGGGGTTCCTTAGCCTTGGTCGGCAACCCATCTAAGTGAAGAAAAACTCTGCTCCCTTTCAAGGAAAGACTAGGGGAGTAAACCCCGAAAACAAATCAGGAACTGGAGTCCCTAAAGTGGTGTAATGCTGAAATCCAGTATTACCCATCAACTCCTGCGACACTACCCTGCCAAACTGCATTGGTACCTTACCTTTCCTTTGGATCACGCGGCAGTGTGGAGAGGGGGGATTTGCTGCATGGGCAACTGCTTATCCTTCATATAAACTCGCTCTGGCTATGTAGTAAAAAAACACTTTGACACTACTCCATCGTAGACAGTGTGGAGAGGGGGGATTTGCTGCATGGGCAACTGCTTATCCTTCATATGAACTCGCTCTGGCTATGTAGTAAAAAAACACTTTGACACTACTCCATCGTAGACAGAAGGCTTCCAACACACACACACACACATATATATATATATATATATATATATATATATATATATATA
The DNA here is from genome assembly GCA_023376005.1 of Doryteuthis pealeii. NCBI lineage: Eukaryota > Metazoa > Mollusca > Cephalopoda > Myopsida > Loliginidae > Doryteuthis > Doryteuthis pealeii. The sequence continues at coordinate 89,156,816 of CM042154.1, read as the reverse complement.
TTATAAAAAAGAATGTCCGCAAAATGGATTATGTTTTTAAAAAAAATATTATCATTTTACATTTCTGACACCTGTTTCAGATTTTCTGATGTCTTCTTCAGGTGTTAATTAACCATATTCTGTTCGAATATGAACATGTACACAAACACACACATATATATATATATATATACTGTTCCCTCACTTCCTGTTTGGTGGGAGCGTAGAGAAAATTTTTATTTGTAACATCTGTGTTTTAGCAGGTGTATGCTTCCGATGGGAGATCTTGAAATTTTTATAGTTGTCTATTTGTTTATATTAACACAAACCTTTCTTCTGATGTTGTTTGTTAAATTTTTGATAGGTCGTGTGTGTGTTCGTAATTTACCTGTTTTTAATTAATTTGTGTGTGTGTGGTGTGTCTGTGTGTGTGTGTGCTGTATAAAGAAAAACAGTGAAAATCAAACCCTGATTCAATGGACATACGTTGTAGTGTGATGAAGAATATTCATTTATTTTCTGGTGAAATAGTCGTTTCTTATCCCCCCTCTCTCTATTGATTCTAGCTAAACGGACAATCACTGTCAAACAGGTACTATATCTGTTAGCAAGTGATGAGCCAGTTGTTTTTCCCAGATATTATTTATCGAAAGACAATAAACCTATCAGTTAAGTCATTTCTCAGTTTGCGATGCCCGAAAGATATTTCTCGTTCGGCAGCTTTTAAAATCATCACCGAATAAATTGAGTTCCGCTGGCAAGCGACAAAACAATAAACTACACTTTCTTATGTGTCCTGGTTTTTTTTTCGTGGTATCTCACCCCCCTCTCTTTCTCACACACACACACACACACACACACACACAAAAGTGTTATTCATGAAAGAAAAAAAACAGCTATCTCTTTCTAGCTTATTTTTATCTGGTCGAAAAGAAAACATTCACTCGGTTAAATTTACGAGAGAAAATAGTGTAAGCAGTATTCAAAAGTTCAGGGAATGTTCATGTAAAATATTCCCTAGCTCACAGCTTACCTATTTGGTGTATATACATATAAGTAAAGAAATAACAAAAGACTTAGAGATTTTGCATTATAGCCTATTTCGGGGAGCTTAGACAAAGTGTCTAATTCTCCCAGCTCATCAGATGCGAATGAGCTGGGAGAATTAGACACTTTGTCTAAGCTCCCCGAAATAGGCTATAATGCAAAATCTCTAAGTATTTTGTTATTTCTTTACTTATAAATTTGCTCTGTGACTCTAACAATAAGAGCACACATTGAGCTCTTAAAACTGCGAACAGGTTGTTTAAAAAAACTCCTATGTCGTAAGGAAGATTTCTTCTCTGGACTTTTGGATTATATATAATATATAATATATATATATATATATATAAAGTAAGTAAAAATTAAAGTCGTCGGGATGGCCTAAAGTCGGTATCAGCCAATCAGCGAGGGAGTATATCCCCTTTTTACTAGCGCTAGACCAAGGAGATTGTTTTTTGTCTGAGGTGGAGCACCACACCCACCATCAGCTCCTCGATTTACCACACAGATCACTGTGCTACTCATACGCTGAGTTGGCGAGGGCCTATATCGAACTAAGAACCTTGCGGTTTCTAGCCGGACGCTCTACCGACTGAGCTAACCCGGCCATGTGTGCGTGAGTGAGTGTGTGTATGTGAAAGTTTTATACTTTGCCTGAAGCATTGAGTGTAAATTGATTTGTAGGTTGGTTTTGAAGGTTATCCCAATGCAATGATTCTGGCAGGAGTGGACATCTCCCTATAATGCTCCGAACTTTTAGAAATCTGCTGACGAAGGGGTTTTTCATTCCGAAATATTAGGAAAATAAATCACAAGTAAATGAACAAATTCCTATTTACACTTCCGTTGTTATAGCCTTCCAAACCAACCACACACACACACACATACATATATATATATATATATATATATATATATATATATTCGCCAACTCAGCGTATGAGTAGCACAGGGATCTGTGCGGTAAAGTAAGGAGTTGATGGTAGGTGTGGCGCTCCGCCTCAGATGCCAAAACAATCTCCTTGGTCTAACGCTAGTGAAAAGGGGATATACTCCCTCGCTGACTGGCTGATACCGATATATATATATATATATTAGAAATAAAGATAATCTAATGAGTCAGACGAACCTACTATTAGTTTCGCATAAAGCTCTTCAGGGCTAAAATCCGACTGTAATTATATATATATATATATATATACACTAATAAAAGAACCTGTCTATGCCGGATGACAGGACATGACACACGTAAGACTAACTATATATGTTTGAGTGTGAGTGTAGGCATATGTGTGGGGAAAATCAATCCAATGAAAATATTTTAGTCACTTTCTTTCTTTTGTTTTTTCTTCAATAATAACCTTCAATTATATAGTATTATTAATGTATAAGTTTTAGTAATATCTGATCGTAATAAGAGTCATTACAGAACACATTTTTAAAGAGAAATCAACTATCAGTTTTTTTTGTATAACCAAGTCTAATTTATCTATCGATATAAAATAGGCCATTATTCCTTTTATCAAATATCTGAAGATATGTTCAGAAAACAAAATTTAAAAATCAATTATTTTAACGCTTTTTTACACCCCCCCTCCCAAGTATCCAACTTGTTCATGTATACAACTCTCTCTGCTGTTTTCATAAGGCATAATGCAAATTCCGCTCTACCATCCAATTTTGGATAGTATCAGGTATAATTTAATATCAAATCAAAGTAATTTGATATCGCCTGTCTATGTTGTCCTGTGGGGAATATCTTTTGAAAATGGATTGATCGTTGTACATAACTGTTTCATGTGAACTGTTTATTGAGGCAACACAAAAATGTTCAATAGAAAAGATAATTATAAAGTTCATTGGCCTTCATATTAAAATAAATACATTCATGTTTTAGTTAATAACAGATAAATACTTGACAGAACAAGCAAAGAGCCATATGTAAAATAATTAGTGTTTATACTAGTTGAAGTAAGCCTCTCTATTGATGACAGGACACACGCGAGACTACCACTCTTTTGGAAATAAAAAAAAGAAAAGATTGTTATTATCTGCGTTATTCGGACTATTGTTCCCATCTTTATTGTTATTTGTACAACGTTTCGGCCGATATGCCCTCCGGCCTTCTTCAGGTATTTCTTTTCGGACGCGGGAACCTTCTTTTCGGACTCGGGAACCTTCTGTCGTAGTCGGGAGCCATCACGGAACTTTGAACCTAACCCTTTATTTAGTCCACGGGGGTATCCTGTTCTCATTCCGCTAACCATAGCTGGGGTAGGAGTTGTGTTAATTATTTTTTCTATATTACTGCCTCTACTTACGATTGAACCCGGAATCCAGAGATACCTGTCACTTAGAACTGCCTTAACCTAACTACCTTATCCACTGGGCCATGTGTCCAAAAGAAAAGATTGTAAAATTAAACAAATGTGTAAGTTTTGTATGGCTGATGCGTAGCCGAGCCAGTATTACTTCTTCCGCTCTTAGAGATATATTTAATGTCATAATAATGCTACGTATCTTTGTTAAATAGTGATTGTCTTTCTTTTGTTTCTTTTTAGTCATTTCCCTTATTTCTTTAAGTTCTTTGGGGGTTACTGGACTGGTTTTATTTAACAGGACGTGTATTTTAATTTTTTTTTTTGCGAACAATCAAATATTGGGTTGTTGTATTTTTTAAAACCTTTTCTCTCGATACAAGTCTAATATTAATCAGAGTTGCCCAGTGTAATAGATTAATAAATATTTATAACAACACAATATCCGCCTAGAAATTACTGGGAAATTGGGAGCTCGCGGCACCAATCCTTAATATTTAATACATATGCCCACTTGTCTCATGAATCATGGAGTTCTGTGCGGCTATATAACAAATTAGATAAAGTATAGGGATGTGTATCCCTAAATGTAAAGGGTACAATTTACCGTTACAGATAAGATAAAGCAAAAATTATTTCAAGCAGTAGCCGTGACAGTGCTACTGTACGGCTGCACCACTTAAACCATAGCGAAGTGCTCTGAAATATAGCTAGATGGGCGCTGTATATGGACGCTGCGAGCTGTCTTGAATAAATCTTTGAAGCAGCAACCCCCAAGGAAACAGCTGTATGGCCACTTGCCCCTTATCCCACACACGATCAGAGCAAGATGAATAAGACATGCTGGAGAAGCAAGGACGAAATAATATGATGTTATCCTGTGGACACCTATACATGGACACACCAGTGTGAACAAGAAGCTCTGTGCAGATTCTGTATGCTGCATGGAGGACCTCCCAATGGCAATAGAGACGGTTGGAGAGAGGGTGAGAGAAAGAGAGTGGGATACGCTGTGCATATAACAATGAAGACGAGGAAAATAGTCCGAAAAATCTAAATAATGCAAAAAATGTTTATACAATTCTCAATTATAATCTCTATTAACAATTCTTATCTTGTAAAACTTCATTACCGTTTAAAATGGATTTCTTCTGAGTTAATTTATATTTTCTCCTGGCGATAAGGACTCAAGAATGGGACTTGTATATTTTTATACGCGTTTTTAAAGGATATTTGTAATCTTGAGGTGTGTTTGTAGGTTGGTTGGTTGGGTTGTAAAGGCATGTCAATATATTGGGTTATTTTATGCCGAAGACATTTTCTTTTTTAATGGGTACTCAATTTTCTAAACTCATTTTTCTACTGAGCCTATAGTTTGGATCCTAACATGTACTACCATTCTGGGTCAGAGCGGACTGTGATTAATGATAAAGGGGTACTCCACATTCTTTTGAATGCCCATGCGATTGATCCCACCCGTCTATTCTAAGTAATGGCCACAGTGGAGTGTTGCATGTCATGGACTACTCATCCATCATAATTCCATCCTTAAGCATTACAGGTCTTCAGCCCATGACCAACAGAGGTGCAGTTGGTGTATTCTAAACCCCCCCCCCCCAGCCTCCAGGGATGAGATCAGTTCATTTTACTTATTCTTCAGTAAATTCTTGAATGTGAAGTGTTTTAGTTTTTAATGCGATTGTCAACTATGTTTTCTGAAAAAGAAAATATTTTATTTTAATATCTTCATCCTCTTGTTTTTCAATGGCTTTATTGATAAATCTCGCAGCACTTTACTGTAGCAAATCAGTCTAGGTCGGATATCTCAGAATTCAAAACTTTCCTGGATGTTTATGGTTTTTTTTGTTTTGTTGTTTTGTGTGTTTTTATTTTTTTTGTCTTTTGTTTCTTTTAAGATCATCCAACTCTCCAAATCTATGCATTTTGGAAGTGCTTCTTCTGTCTCTTCTCTCACACAGACACTCACACTCTCTGAATCACTCTCTTTGTACTTTTAAGGAATCCTAGACGCATGCTAGTTTTTTCTTTTGCGGAGGGTTGTCGTCTGCTGTTTAATTTTACACTTCGCACTTAATTTTTAATATTTGTTGTTTTTTAAATCAATTGTTTCTCTTCATGATTAAAAAAAAAATTCACACAGATTCGTATTTTTAGCGTTTCCATGAAGATTCTTATTGAAGACCAGTCTTAGCTATTACAAGACTACTAAAAAATAAATAAATAAATAAAATTACAAAAACATCATTAAAAAACAATAAACTTAAAAAAAAATGGTAAATATTTGAGCGAAACCTTTAAATAAAAATTTTCCGCGCTTCAATTGGAAAATTATTTCCGAAATATTTAAAATCTTCTGGAATTTTGAAAAAAAAAAATGACCGAACATTAGCGGTACCGACCGAAAGACTTTTAATGAATTATTATATTACTAGCAGAGCTACTTAGAATAAATGTCTCGTCTATATTTATAAGTAGATTAATAAAGAATATTTTTCTACATATTTTTTTATTATCTTTTATTCTTTATATATTCTTGATTTTAAGTTGTTTTTTTATTATACTCCATTCTAATATACTTTTTATCATTTGTTATCTTTTATTCATTTTTTAAATTTATTTTTTACTCATTTTTGTATTATGTTAGCGCGGCAAATTCCTTGATAGAAAATCTTGGTCCGTGGAATTTGAAAATTCATCTCAATATGTGAAGGACATTAAATAAAAATTGGAAGGCGCAACTTTACACCATATCAAAAGAAATATTTCAGAGTTTGAAAAAAAAAGCTCTACAAAGTCTGAGAAATCCTAAATGTAAGATTTTAAAAAACATCGTCGTTTCATTTATTTTTTTATATTGGTTGTAGATATAGTTTCGAGTTGAGTGCGCGTGACGTAATAGCGAACGTGCTAAACTGCGACATCTTAATAAGCGTGTTCAAACTCTAATCACACTATTACGTTCACTTTCAGACTAATACAATTGTTATCCTCCTCTTAGCTATCAGTTAAATGGGATAGACTGTGCAGTTGCCTGGGGTTAATCTTCTTATTATAATGGAGATTATGTGTTTGTTTGTTTGTAACCGAAACTATATCACTACTCAAGTCACTATCCATTTACCAGTCGTTTGTCTTATTTTTGACCCTTAAAACCCCACAACATAAACATAACAAATTCTATACTGAAATAAAATGAAAATTACTATTCGCCGGTAATTAACAATATTTCTATTTAAGAGTAACAATTATAAAAACCTTAAAACTGTCCACATTTGCAGTTCTGATCAAAAACGTGTATAACCGAATTACAACGCAACAACTTTAAATCAATACAGCATCAATTAATGCCGTCCTTTTTTTTTTCAACAAATTTCTAAATGAATTAACGTATTAAGTCATGTTTTCCTTAGAGTTTGATTACTAGTAAAAGTATTAACCCCAATTGAGAAATTATAATTATGGTTAAGATTGACGCTGCTGAATTCAGTCAGCCTTAAATAGGATGGCTTTGGCATTAAATAACTCTTGAAGGTTGATATGCCATTAAACAGAAGAAACCAAAATAGCGTTGAAACAACTTTCCAAGAATACAAGTGGGTATTGCAAGACGTTGTTTTGGAATTCTCAGATATTTACAATAGAAATGGTAAATAAAAACATTTGGCACTTCTTAATCTTTCTATGAAGACTTTCCATTATCCAAAATTTGCACAGGGGGTTCCAAGTAAAGCTCGGTTCTCCTAATTGCTGCTAGGCATGAGAGACCTGAGCCTGAAAATGTCGATTATGTTCGTGCCTAGCCAAATTTCGAAACTGTCTTCGTGGCAAAGGTGTGAAGAAGCTAAAAGCGTTATCCTAGAGATATTCAAACATGTTTCCACAAAAATCTCTGGAGATGTCCAATCGTGGCGAAAGAGGCCCTTGAGGTTTGGGAGAGAAGTTATGGCCCTTGGCGTGTGATGAGCAAATTAAGTGGCCGTAAGACGAATTCTGAGCAATTCCACACTGTTACTTGAAAAACGGGGAAAATCGCAAAGACACACGTACATGCGATATATATATATATATATATATATATATATATATATATATATATAGATGGTTATAAAAGGAATGACTGCAAACAGATTTTAGAATTTCAAACATAGGACTCAGGACCATGCATGTAATTATTCGATCACACACACACACACACACGTGCGCACTATATATATATATATATATATAAAATTTAATTTCTATTAGTCAGAATTCTCCTTATTCATTAAGAGAATTCAAGGTAGATATTCTGACTTAGAGGCTTACTTTATTATATATATATATATATATATATATATATATAGTATTTTCACGACTGGTTTTTGACATCTCAACCACTTCTCATCTGATGATTGGACTACCAAGAAACTTGAAGTTATGAGTGTGAAATCATAATATCAACATTAATTATATATATATATATATATATATATATATATATATATATATACACATTATTGTTTATATTTTTTGAAGGCAATTACAATGCGTATATCGTATAAAATTCGATAATTATTGAAAATAATCATGACAATAAACTCGGCAAATAACGCGTGCGACGCGGAACATCGTGCAGCTGTTTCAATTTTATCAAGTCTCATCAGTGGTGTATATATAAGCAATAATATACTTTACTTAACAATGCTCCAAAAAGCAAATTTTCAAATTCTAAATCTTTCGCCTGAGCAAAGGCGAATTATGCACCCCCCCCAACGCTCACTGTACTTTCTATAGTAGTGGCATATTTCATTGACAAGGTTAATTCGGCTTGTTTCGTGTTCCCCGGGCTGGTGGCCCAGAGGTAGAATCTCTGATTCAGCGTGCTGGGTACCCGGTTTCACCGCTGATGAGACTTAATAAAGTTGAAACAGCTGTACGGTGTTCCACGTCGCACACGTTATTTGCCGAGTTTACTTGTCATGATTATTTTCCATAATTATCGGATTTTATACGATATAAGCATTGTAATTGCCTTAAAAATATTAACAATGATATACTTTACTTAATGCTCCAAAAAGCAAATTTTCAAATTCTCTCTCTCTCTCATTATATATATATATATATATATATATATATATATATATATATATATATACTTTCTTCTACACTTGAAACATTGATTAAGCGTTTTTGCTCTTTGTGCCTCAGGATTTCTGATGACTAAATCTCAGATGACAGCTGCAAATGGTGTCCTTACAAGTGACATTATTCATCAAACCCGAAACTAATCAATGACAACGGAAAATGACAGTGATCAATCAGGATCGATTCAAACAGTCTCTTAAAAAACATAACCACTACAAGAAAACTCTTCTTCAAAAATATTACCCTTTGTAAACAATCAAAAACTGTCACCTACGCGAAAAATAAACAAAAGAATAAAGTTATTAGTAATAGTGACTCATTTATTTATTCATTTTGTTTATATATATATATATATATATATATATATATATATATATATATATATATATATATATGTGTGTGTGTGTGTGTGTGTGTGTGTGTGTGTGTGTGTAAAATGAAACTGGAAGTAAATCCGACGGTATTTTGAAAAAGTAGATAAAGGAAAGAAAGTATAGAATGGATAAAATAGGATATTTTTAATCAATTTTACTTACACGTGTTTCGGTCAGGAGTTTATCCATGTGTACATTATTCAAACTATTATTATTTTTAAATAACCAAATATTAACCTATTATTATTATTTCATTCCATTTGGTTATTTAAAAATATGTACACTTAAGCACTCGCCCATCAGCAACTACGGACTGGGATGATGATTTTAACATGATACATACATCTGTATATATTTTAAGACCACCAGAGAGTGCTCCATCCGTATAGGGGACCGTTGCCTTTTAAGCTTTAGTTGGTGGTCGTCAATGAAAATCTCCAAAGTGCTCAACACACTGAGGGGGTAGGGCATATTAAAAAATATCGAGATTGAATATGAATACCTATATATACAGAGAGGTACACGTCCTGTGTCCCTGATACACAAACATCTAAAAGGACGCAGTAAAATCATATTCAGTGTTTTTCTTTTTTCTTCCCTCATCATTTCAAGCTAACTGTAAATGCACTTCTTAGAAACGAATTACACAGGATAGGTTATAAGATAAGAGTTAGACGGCTTTATTTGGGACCCATTAACTTTCCCAGGGACTCATTCAAAGCAAATATGTGCATCCCAGAACACATTAAATCAAAAAGCTATCAGCATCACTGTATATATATTCATTCTCAATATTTTTGGATCAACTTTCTCGATATCTAGACGTAATCACTTCAAACTAGCAGCGGCTACACGGCGTCGCCAGGGTAGAGGGGGATTTTTTAAAGTTACTCCCGCAGATCAATTATTACTGAATCGTGAGTTGAATCCTCGTGGTATGCCCCATTTAAATCCTTGTGTAAAAGAATAGACCTTACGTCGATCCAGCTACTCCGAAAAGAAATGTTAATGTCTACTATCTAAAATATTAAATGAAAAAAAATCCATGCAGTTATCATTTAGATTTAGTTTTTATTTATCTTCACAAATATAAATCAAATCTATTATTTTTTCTCAAAAACCAAGCCCTGGTGATATTTAATGTGTATATATATTTACTTTGTAGTTAATTGTTTTATTTTCGAAGTTTCCTCTGGACATACATATACACACAACTGCCATTTATATATGTATAGAATAGATAGATTGCTCAGCTCTACGCACATCTGGTTGTAAAATCTTTAATATTTGAAAAAAAAAAAAAATATTCAGTTTCATTACTTTCTAATCACACGTCGTTTATCAAAATCTATTGAAACAAAACAAGACAGATTGGTATTTCAATAAAACCCCACAAACGATGGAATCTGAAATTCCCACTTGTTGTAAACTCACCGTAAAACCTTAAATTGTTCCTGAATTTTCAAAGAGACCATGAAATATTTGTACTTTTCATTTAATAGTCTTACGATTCCGGTCACCATTTAAGGTATTTAGGTTTCTAAACTTTCTAGCTAGCCACGTCATTCTGTTCATATCTAGCTAGCTAGCCACCTCGGTCTGTTCATATCTAGCCAGCTAGTCACCTCAGTTATATCTAGGCACCTGTTCCTATCTAGCTAACGAGCTACCTCAGTCTGTTCACATCCATCTATCTCAGTCTGTTCACATCCATCCATCTATCCCAGCCTGTTCACATCCATCTATCTTATATTTATCTAATTTTATCTATTCCTTATCCCTCTCTTTTTCTGTCTCTTTTTCCTTCTCTATCTATATCACATCCATATATTTCTCTGTTTAATTGCTTACAATGTTCCTATCTACTTCATTTGTTCATATCTATTTCTCTTTCTATGTGTGTATACACTTGTATAAGTTTCTGTATATATATATATATATATATTTGTGTATGTATTCCGTTGCTCTTTTAAATTCAATACAAGTCATAAAGAAAAGAAAAAAACCAACGGATGTCGGGTATATCGCTTTTAACTGTAAAACAACGAATTCGAGTTTAATGATATTAAATTTAGAATTGAGGCGATTTGTATTTTAATGCAATGTTATTCCTGTTTTAGTTCGTAAACGTGCCGCCTGGGGTCGAGACAAAAATTCCACGTAAACAAATGAAATCAATTAGTTAAGTGAATTAATCAAATTAATCAAATTCTACGTCTCCAGGTTTTACTTATTTCTGAAAAATATTCTTTAAATGACGTCGCGCCTTTTTTTCTGTTGTCAACTGTTTCTTCTCCGGAAGCAGAAAATATTTTATTCTAATTCTTTAACTTTTGTTGTTACAATGTATTTGTCGATAAAACACAAATTAAAGTACACACAGTTTTCTCAGTGCCTAAATGTTCAGTAATAGTTAGCAAACCAGTTTAACAGATAATTAATACTAAATGATGAGTTCGATCCTGACAGGATGTCATCTTGTACAAGAACTAGACTAAATTTAATACACAAGCGCAGAATTATTGTATACTAGAAGCTGCTACTCGTTCATCTGGGAGAAGGAGGGGGAACAAAAATAACTGGTTAATTGATTTGTTCCCTTTTAGAATTCACACTGGACATTTTTAAGTAGAATTTCAATGCTATTTCTATGTATATTCCAATTTTTTAAATGAAATCAAATCTTCATACCCTACTTGTCAATGAATATAAATCAAATCTCAGTGCCTAAATGTTTATTAATAGTTAACTAACTACTTTTGTAAATAGTTAATAATGAATAATGAGTTCGATTCTCACAAAATGTCTTGTACAAAAACTAACTAAATTTAGTACACAGAGCTCAGAAATATTGTATACTAGAAGCGACTACCAGTGTCACCTGGGTAGAAATGGGGACCAAAAAAACTTGTGTTTTGATTTGTTTAATTTTAGAATTCCCAAATGCTGGATATTTTAAAATAGAATTTCAATGTTATTTCTATGTATATTTTAATTTGAAAAATATCTCCCAATATAAATCAAATTTCAGCGTGTAAATGTTCAGCAAAATTTAGCTAACTAGTTTTGCAAATGATTAATTGAATAAAGAGTTCAATCCATAGGATATCGTATTGTGCAAGAACGAATTTAGTATACAGAGCTCTGAATTATTCTATAAGGATTACAGTAAAACCTATAAACAATTTTCTCCGCAAATATGTTTTATCCAAAGTTAATTTCTGTAAACAAAATAAACCAGGATTTTATTAGTTCAAGTCGAACATTATACAATAAAATATACATTATCAAATTCAATATAATGGAGATTCGGAGTCACTACTTACGTCACAATATCTCCAAGAATTGCAAAAGTCTATCAATGAGTATTTAATTTATAGCCAGAATCATTAATATATTCAATAAATAGCAACTCTTTATTATATATACTCAGAAAATAACTATGCAACATTAAACGGTCCACATAATTTATTAAAACAAGTTTTAGTGATTTATACATAGTTTGTTTTATTTTAATATGTATTTAAAGTTATCTAACAAATAGAGTTTTACGAGAAAATTATTTACAAACAAGAAATATTCAAATTATGTTCTTCTACATTCTAAAATTTTATATTTCATTATACGGTGAAAAAAAGATTTGTTTTCACCCCTCCACCACCAAAAAGAATGTAAGACATTAAATATTTGAATTAATTTGAATTTAACTGTTAGAAACTTGGTTTTATTAGAAAGGAAACATATCTATGAATTTTGACAGCAAAAATTTTTTACGTCTATTTTTAAAAGATTTCAAAGATCTGTTTACATTTTTTATGAAATTGCATGGTAAAAATTAAGTTTTAAAAGTTGTTTTTTAATGAGAAGTCAAATTTGTTTTAAGCTAAATATACCAGAATTAATTTTATTTCTATGTAAGTATTATAAAATGGAAAAGTATATTATTAGGTATTATTTATTACCAAAATATAGAGACTAGAAACTCAATGACTAAAACAAAGTTGCAACACTTATGTAAAGAAAATGCAATTTCATAAATACGTATGAAATTACACATTCTTGGACTGATATATATATATATATATGTATGTGTGTGTGTGTGTGCGTGCATGCGTTGAAAAATGATTGGAAGAAAAATATATATGCTTTGGTTATGATATATGTGATATAATGTGCTGGATTCCACATCGTAGTAAGCGAATATCTATCATAGTTACCTCGTTTTTCTTTACACTTGCATTGGTATAGCCTTCAAAACCAACCGCCAGACGACCAATATATATATTTTGTACGGTACCAAGTTTCTTGGCCTTTTATTCCCAAATATATATATATATATATATATATATATATATATATATATATTATTATTAAAGCGTGTACAGAAATAACCTACTTGAGTTTCACTATAAGAATCTTCAGGGTTAAATCCCTGAATTAATCAAGATATTGATTAATTAGAGCTAACTGTAGGAGTTCATGTTGTAATTATTACCGTTGAAAACAGTTTCGCAGTTAATGAACTCTAGCTGTAATTAATCAATATCTTGATTAATTCAGTAGATTTAACCCTGAAGATCCTTATGATGAAACTCGAGTAGGTTATTTTTGCACTCTATAATGATAAATCCGCTCTACTTACGTATTGAGAACTTTATGTTTGTTATAACGCTGACTTTATCCGAATAACACTTATTGCGACCAAATATTTTTACCGGTAAGTCATTCCTTTTACATGTATATTAGTCATCCTATTATTTTTACGTTCGGACTACTTGGGAAAGGTATGAAACCGCTCACCTCCCAAGTTATGGGTTACATAGTACACCTATTTTTCTTTTATAAGAGTCACTTTGGCATTGAATAACCCACGTAGTTTGATATGCGATTAAACAAAGAAACTAAACAGATCAAACAAGGCCGCATCCTATATATGTTGGAGGATGCATAAAACCCTACATTATCTGGCCACGTTAATTTAGAGTTTCGTGATATCGGCGAAACTAAAACGTTATTGATTTAATGATACATTTTACAAATAGACAGATCGAGCTTTGATAAATTTAATGAATTAATTGTTTTGTTAATTTGGCTTTGCAGTAAAATTTCGAAAATAAAATAAAAAAGTTTTGCGAATCGGAGTTAATTATCTGTGTTTCTATGAAAGTGAAAATCTTTCAGTTTGATTTTCAAGTGAAAAACGAAATATAGATTTTTTTTTTTTAGTCTCAGAAGATCAGAAACAAAAATAAGAAATTTTACTTTTAACTTATCTTGTAGAATTATTTTGTACGAGATTAATTGCTAGTAATGTAAACTACAAATAAAAATAAAAACACTAACATATATTAATAGATAATAACCAAATGATCAAAGAAGTATATATATATATATATATATATATATATATATATAATTGTAGTGTGTACAGAAATAACCTAATCGAGTCTCACCATAAGGATCTTCAGGGTTCCTTTATATTTATATATATATATATATATATATATATAGAAGATTCCTTATATATAAGATCCTTATGGTGAAACTAGAGTAAGTTATATCTGTACACTCTATAATAATAATTCCGCTCTACTTACGTATTGAGCACTTTATATTAGTTTTAACGCTGACTTATCCGAGTAATACTTGTACCAACCACATATTGAGACTAACCCAATATTTTTAACCGAGGGCCATTCCATATCCATATATATATATATATATATAGACATTATTATATATATATATTGTGACATTATTAAACAAACATACGCGCACACACACACACACAAATAATTCGGAAGAATAAGACATTATTAAGTAAGAATACACAAAAACTACAACAGAATTGGGCAGATTCTAGTGATAGACAATTTCACACTTTAAGGACTCCCTGCTTTCAAAACCTTCTGAGGAAGGGATCTCGTTTTTCTTTACACTTGCATTGCGATAGCCTGCGAAACCAACAAAACGAAACAACTATATATATATATATATATATATATATATATATATATATATAGATATAGATATAGATAGATAGATAGATAGAAATGAATATAAATTCCGACAATATAAATATGTATTACGTTTTTGAAAAAACAAGAAAATATGTTAAAAATTGATATTTAGAAAGCCGACGCTAAAGCGTTTTGGTTTTAATTAAACCATCAACAGGACTCTACCGGGCTAATAATCATAAATCGTACGAAAAGAAAATCTTAGAACAAGCAAAAGCTTGTGAGCCTTTATTGATGTTTAAAGGCTCCTCTCGACACTCTTGTTTTTTCAAAAACTTCATACATACATACATACATATATATAAATATTAAAATTGAACTTATCCGACAGTTTAAAGTAAAGCAAAGATTAAGAAAATCAATAGTATAAGTTGTGCTAACCAGCGCCGGTTAGGACTTTGATATTTATAAAATGTAATCCAAATTAAATTATTTAAAAAAAAATAGAATAACAATTATATAGTATACCAAACTTATTGGTAAATCCTCGCGGTGAGAAAAAACCTAGCAAATAGTTTGATTGTAAAAATATACTACCAAACATCACCCGGGGAGAAAAACATTTTTGGAAAAAAGAAAAGACGAAGATAATCGTACCAACAAAAAATAATCTATTAGTACAATATTTTGGCCAAAAGAAATAAACAATTTATATGTATATATATATAAGATATATATATTCATACAAAACCGCCAGGAGACTAAAGCTAATAAGTAAAAAGTGCTCAATACCTAAGTAGAGCAAATAATAAAGATAAATCTAATGAGTCAGACAAACTTACTAAAAGTTTCGCTTAATGCTCTTCAGGGCTGAGATCTGATCTCAGCCCTGAAGAGCATTAAGCGAAACTTTTAGTAGGTTTGTTTGACTCATTAGATTTATCTTTATTGAATAAAATATATATATATATATATATATATATATATATATATATATATATATATATATGTGTGTGTGTGTGTGTGTGTGTGTGCGTGTAAAAAAAGGTATCCTAGACAGAAATTATTTAGAATCGTGAAATAACATTAATATCTTTTGTGTGATTTTTTTCCCTTTGAAACATTTGAAAGCGATCAATTCCCGTTTCATCCAGCTCTCTTTATCAAAGTGACATCTTGATTCTTTCTATTTCAAAGCTTAATCTGTACCCACAATGTGAACTCATCTTCTCTACTGAGAATTGATTACTATTGAACAAAGCACATGTTGATCCTGTAGCCAAGTCCGAGCTTATCCTATCTGGCTTTCCGGGTCCAAATATCAGCCCCTTGGAATCTACACCAACAAAAGTTTTAAATATAACTTCTAGATTTTTTGTTCAACTTTTTATCTACAGAATTAAGAATAAAACCCATTACCCAGCTGGTATATTCTTAGAACCTCTCGATTCAAAGTTGACATCATCGGTTGGATTAGCGTATTTTCCACTGCCAATTCTCAGAATGGGAGAAAGTGTTGCCATAATTCGCCTAAGAAATGTACTTTATAAATAAATATAAATAAATATATATATATATATATATATATATGTGTGTGTGTGTGTGTGTGTGTGTGTGTAGAAAGTTTTGTAGAAAAAACAAGATGTTAAAAGTTTTGCTGACAGAAATCTGTTTCGACCTTATGAAGAGGTATTTCTCAAAGCAACATTGTAAACGGAAAACGAAATAAATATATCATTAATCTCGAGGCACAGAATGCTCTCGATCAGTACCGGAATTTTCAAAAAAATTTTAAAATAAAATTTATTTCATTTTTAAAAATTATAAGCATTTTTATCATTAAAAAGGCTCAAGAGTGTTTGCAGTAAAATACCTTTATAAGGTCGAAACAGATTTCTGTCAACATCTTGTTGTTTTGTCTACAAAACTTTCTACATATATTGTCGGATTCATATCCATTTTATCATATTATATATATATATATATATATATATATATATATATATATATATATATATATATATATTGTGAATAAACCTTAAATACCATGGGTATCGTGATCATTGACCATTTCCATTCGTGGGTATCTGGTCCAATAAAATAAAAATAAAAACGTGGTCTGACGAAGCTTGGTGGGCCATATACCCACGAGTATAAATGGTCCATAATCACGATACCCATGGTATTTAAGGCCTTTTTATTCACAAATGAATTTGCTCTGTTTATAAAAATTAAACATTGAGCTCTCAACGGAACCTGAACTCTATAACAAACTACTGTTAGAGTAGGACCAGCCTAGAATCACCTTGTACCAAGAAACTTGGTACCCCAACAAAGAATATATATATTATATACATAAATAACCTACTCGAGTTTCACCATAAGGATCTTCAGGGTTAAATGCACTGAATTAATCGAGAATAACTACAACAAACTGCAGGAGTTCAGGTTGTAGTTATCTACAGTTAGCTGTAATTAGTCAAAAGCTTGATTAATTCAGTGGATTTAACCCTGAAGATTCTCATGGTGAAACTCGAGTAGGTTATTTATGTACACACTGAGTAATAAATTCGCTCTACTTACGCATTGAGCACTTTATATTTGTTATAACGCTGACTTATCCATGTAAAACTTGTACCAATCAAACATTGGGACCAACCCAATATTTTCACCGGTAAGTCATTCCTTCATATATATATATATATATATATATATATATATATATGTGTGTGTGTGTGTGAAAATAAAATGGAAATTAATCCGACAGTATGAATAAGATATAATGAAAAAACAAACGATGTTTACAACTGAAATAGGCTCATCAGAAGAGAAAGTGTGCAAACCGTTTCGGGGCCAAGAGATTTGGCCCCGAAACGGTTTGCACACTTTCTCTTCTGATGAGCCTATTTCAGTTGTAAACATCGTTTGTTTTTTTCATTATATCTTAATCATATATATATATAAAAAAATTTAAAAATTGTGAAATATAATGAATTAAGTCGAAAACTGACACTTCTTAAGTTGACGCTATAGCGTTTCATATTTTATTTAAACCATCAACGGGGCTATTTATCATTAATCTGATAAAAGTAAAACTGTAGACAAGCAACAGTTTGTGAGCCTTTGTTTATGGTGTGTAAAGGCCTTTGTCGATATTCGAAATGCAAGAGAATACAAATTTAAATAAAAACCGAAACGCTATTGCGTCGGCTTAAGAAGTGTTCATTTTCGACTTAATTCATCTTTTTTCACAATTTCTATACATTTTTGATATATATATATATATATATATATATATATATATATATATATGCCTATTTATAAGATTCTGTATGTCTGTATCTCTATATGTATGTTTGTACAACGACCGAGCGTACGTCCTTTTATAAAGGAAAATTGGTGGAGATCAGCAAGGACCAAAGTTTAATAAAATCTACGCCCTATTTTTGTCCGAGTAGGGGTTAAAACACTTTTCCCTAAAAATGCTAAGTAAAAATATAATAAAAAAAAGATTAAAATTAAAAAGTAATAATAGATAAAAAATAAAAAGCAAAAGGATAATATGAGTCCAGAGTAAACTTAACTGGAAAATAGCAGACTTTTTTTTTCTTTTTTAAAGGAAGAAAGTGGAACCAATTTCTGAAATTTCTGTTATTTCAGTTCAGGAAGAAAAGTAATAAAAAACGAAGGAGACGAAAGAAAACAGAAATGAAGTGAAAACAAAAACAAATGAATGAAAATTAAAGAAATGATTACAGAAAAGATAAAAATGAGTTGAAATTGAAAGGAACGGATTTGAAAGAAGAAAAAAAGGAAGAATGGAGAATAAAAACCGAATAAGTACAAATAAATAAATCAAAATGAATGAAAAAAGGACAAAGAATAATTAAGAAATAGAAAAAGGAAAAGAATAAAAGATCAAAAAGATTTAGCGTTGAAAAATAAACAAGGAAAGAATTAAATTAGAATAATAGAGTGAAAAGAAGGAAATAAATCTATGAAAAAAAAAAACGAATGAAAGAACGAGAAAGTAAATAAAAAAAAGACAAAAGTGAACGAAAGAAAAAAGAAAGAAAGTGAAAGAAAAAAGAAAAAGACAAAAGTGAAGAAAGAAAAAAAGAAAAAAAGAAAAGAAAAAAAGAAGAAGAAAAAGTGAACGAAAGAAAGAAAAGTGAAAAAGAAAGACAAAAGTGAATGAAAAAGAAAGACAAAAGTGAATGAAAGAAAAAAAGACAAAAGTGAATGAAAAAAAAGAAAGAAAAGACAAAAGTGAATGATGAATGAAAGAAAAAAAGAAAGAAAGAAAAAACGAAAAAGTAAATGAAAATGAATGAAAGAAAGAAAGAAAAAAGACAAAAGTGAATGAAGAAAGAAAAAAAAAGACAAAAGTGAATGAAAAAGAAAGAAAAAAAAAGACAAAAGTGAATGAATGAAAGAAAGAAAAAGAAAAAAAGAAAAAAGAAAAAAAAGACAAAAGTGAATGAAAGAAAGAAAGAAAAAAAGACAAAAGTGAATGAAAGAAAGAAAGAAAAAAAAGACAAAAGTGAATGAAGAAAGAAAGAAAAAAAGACAAAAGAATGAAAGAAAGAAAGAAAAAAAAAAGACAAAGTGAATGAAAGAAAGAAAGAAAAAAAAAAGACAAAAGTGAATGAAAGAAAGAAAGAAAAAAAAGACAAAAGTGAATGAAAGAAAGAAAGAAAAAAAGACAAAAGTGAATGAAAGAAAGAAAGAAAAAAAGACAAAAGTGAATGAAGAAAGAAAGAAAAAAGAAAAGTGAATGAAAGAAAGAAAGAAAAAAGACAAAAGTGAATGAAAGAAGAAAAAAGACAAAAGTGAATGAAAAAAGAAGAAAAAAAAGACAAAGTGAATGAAAGAAAGAAGAAAAAAAAGACAAAAGTGAATGAAAGAAAAAGAAAGAAAAAAAGACAAAAGTGAATGAAAGAAAGAAAGAAAAAACAATCAAAGAAGAGAGAAGAGTAGAAACCGAATAATTACAAATAAAAGTGGAAAGAAAAATAATAAAAGAATAAATCACAGGTTAACAAACAACACCATTGTTACCTTATTTTTACACTTGCATTGTGATAGCGGTCGTACGATTAAGGTACACTAGTCTTAAAAAATAGATTTATTTGGTTTCGTGGTTGGTTTTGTAGGCTATCATCTTGCAACAACCCACTGGTTAAAAATGAGACCGTTCAAATTGTTCAAGATGAAATGCAAATATGTAAATCCTGATTATCTGGTGTTACTTATCTACATAATTCTTATGAGTGTCATTACCTCAGCTAAATAATGGACTATTCCGTTTTTATAACAAAGAAAGAACTGGACGAAAAGGGCATGGGTACACTGACAAAATATAAGAAAAAAGAGAGTATGGAAAAAAAGAGAGAAGAGGTAAGTGCGCGGAAGCGATAATGCTAATTTGTTTCAATCGAACAATGTAGAAGAGAGAGAGAGAGAAAGAAGAAGAAGAAGAGAAAAGAGAAAGAGAAGAGAAAGAGAAAGAAAGAAGAGAAGAAGAAAAGAGAAAGAGAAGAGAAAGAGAGAAAGATTATACTTTTTACATATTGTACTATTTTGCAATTATCTTCAGTATACATATCAAACGTTGTAATAATTAAAATATCATACTGTACTTAATCCACAGGTCTTGCTAGCATTCCCATAATTCGCCTAAGAAAATGTACTTTCTGATATAAGGGTCTCGGTAAAAGGGAATTAGAGAATGGCAGAATCTGAAAAAGAAAAAGAAAAAAAAAAGTAAAGTATGTTGAACAATATTCTGAAAAAGAGAAAAATGTTTTGTTTTTTTCAGTTTATTTTTCAAAGAAATAAAAGATAAATGAGATGAAAGATAAAAGAAACGAAATGAAAAGAAAAACCCAAATGACTCAAAATTATCGTTGAACTTTTACGAAGTAAGAATAAATATTAATGCAATACTATCATGAAGCGATCAATTGTAGTCCACTCTAAAACTTTAGAATACACCAACTGCACCTCTGCAGAGGGGTAAAACACCCCAATGGGGCCACCTCTTGAGGCGACCCGTGACGCTTAAGGACGAAACCTTGGTGGATGAGCAGTCCATGACATGCAACACTCCCCTTAGAACATTACTTAGGCTAGACGGGCGGTCGGAGAGGCCCCCTCCGATCAATCAGCTGGTCATGTCAAGCCCTAGCACCTATATGATTGCCCCAACCCTATTGCCCTTATGGCAAGCCCTAACCCTTTTTATCATATGGGTGCTAGAAGGCGTTGGTTGAGGGTCTTCATGTCCTGGGAATGACGTTAAACTCTATCTGATGGTGAGGTGTCAGTTTTGGAGGTTTGGGGAATGTGGAGGAACCCCTTCATCACCATTTCTTCCACTCTGACCCGGAGTGGTAGTACAGTTAGGGTCCCATCTATGGGTTAAATAGAAAAACATGAGTTTATAAAAAAATTGAGTATCCATTAAGAATGAATTTATTTAAAAACTTTGTCGGCATTAAATTACCCACTGCCGTAAAACCAAACAAACCAATTATTCAATCAATTTCAATTTCATTCATTTTATTTATTTGTTTAAATAAATAAATAAATGCATAAATAAATAAATAGATAAAAAGAATTAAATTGAAATTGATTGAACAACGGCTATTACGACCCTTCCGCTTGGCGTTATAAATATTAAAAAACAAAAAAACAAACCACGAGACGCGTGTTTATAACATCCAAAACAAAAACCACACAAGACCGCGTCCATTTCAGAAAAAGTCTCCGATGATGAAGTTTCTTTGAAATCGATAAGACTGAACATTATTTTATTTTTATACGCATTGTAATTGCTTTCTTAACATAAATAAATAATAATATACTTAATGCTTCAAGCAAATTATCAAATACTATTAAACCAGTTGTAGTTTATTTGTAGCTCACAAAGAAGTGAAGGGGGAGAAATTCGTGTCCAGTGACCGTGGAGTCGCGATATTAACATCTAAAGTGTAACATCAACAGCCATGTCCGGACAGTGAGAAACAACAAGAGACCACTGAGAGGCCTTTAACCATTGGAGAGAAAGTAATCGCCTCTAAAGTATCGGGGGGAAAGTAAAATGGTTCAATGTAAAAAGCGGATACGGTTTCATTAACCGATAAGATACAGAGGAAGATGTCTTTGTACATCAGACAATTCTAAATAAAAATAAACCTTGCAAATATCTGAGGAGTGGTGGAGATGGTGAATTTCGATGTCAATGATGATCGGGAAAGTACTGAAGGAGATAGCCCATCTCCTGTCGCCGGTGACGCCTCTTCTACTGAAACAAAAATAGAGGTAGTTACCTTCTAGCGGCTTTGGGCAAAGCAGTGAGGATTGGAAGCGCCTACATTGTGTTGGTCACATTTATTACTGTAGCGAGATCGAACAGCAACACCCACAAACCGTGATGAGCCAACAATTGTCCGTCGGTCGAAGAGACAGCGAGTGGCATGTTGTGTGTGTGGGCGGAAGCAGAGTTCGAGGCGGGCACGAAACGAGTTGTGAAGGAGGTGAAAGTGTAAGTGTCATTGAGGACGCGATTTGTAGTTTGCAAGTCTCATGGCTGGCGAGACGAGAGTTGTGATGTGTCTCGGCCAGACCTAGTATAAAAAGGGACGGTTGGACAGTGGCGAGGTGAGAACACGACGGACTTAGTTTGTCATAATTCTTCTCAAGTTTGCGAAAGGTAAATTTGACGTGTTTCTTGTAGAATACAGAGGTGAAACTTAGGCGTTGGCAGTAGAGCTTATTTAGGCGAAGTGTTACGTCGTCTTTGGCTGAATCATTTGCATAAAAAGTTACCTTGGCCTATGATATGAGGGGCTTGTTTTGACGCATATCACGCTGGATTTTATTACCATTCTACCTACAACACGTCGGACGAGCTTATAGAACTAATGGGATTCCTGACTAGTTGACCGTGGTACTAGATACCGGAACAAGATCGTAATATCGACAATTTGTTGTAAGGCTAATTCTGCTTACTTCAACACGAAGCAAGGTGTTTTCTCTTATTTCCTTGCTGTCTTTTTCAGTTGCCGTTGTTTTGGTTTAGGACTGATTTACATACTACTTCGTTATTAATAAGGATCCCCGTTATTAATAAGGATCCCCCGCTACATATATATGGGGCGAAATAGACCTTCGAATCAACAAGCTCCCGTTGAGGGGGAACCAAAAACAAGCGAGTTCTCCGTCTTCTCACAAGCCAGATCCTCTGTTGGTCAACACATTCTTCGTCTAGCAGCTGGAAAATCCGTCGTCGTAGTCGAAATAATCTTTAGCAGTTCAAAATCACATTTCCTATTTAGTTTTGTTTCTGTTCGACTAAAATCCATTTCTTTACTGAAAAGCGTTTCGTCTTCGACTGCTTCTGCTGCTGACTGCCCAGCACTCGACTCGCTGTTATTTTATGGGCATATGAGCCAAACATCCGGGCACATCAGTCGAACCTTGCGTCCGTCCAGTGCCCCAAACGCATTTGTTTTTGCATGCGGGAGGTCGCGAGTCCGATCCCGACAGGCAAGACAATGTCTTGCTCTTTTTCCTTTCTCGTTTACCATCACACTACCATAGATATTTTATGCCTATTGCATTCATTTGTACTGACCCCGTATGGCAAAACAATGTTTATCATGCAGCTTTGCAATACGTTCCAAATAGGCCAATTATATCATCGTTCTTATGGAAACTGTTTAAAAAATATTGTTAAACTTTAATAAAATTTAATATGTACTCAAAGCATGAAATGTCAAATTATGATTTCCCGCCCAGGAGTTTGTTTAAATAAGCTTTTACAATTATTTATTGAATATTTTTTAATTATCTGACGTTGAATCACAAGTAGAAAATTAGCTTCAATCTTGATCCTCTATCAGAAGTCCGGATACTCTCCCAGAAATCCCGTCTAGATTTCCGAGAATCTTCAGAAGAACTACGAAGAACATAAAGTAGGGTCTGCCAAAATATTCATTCAGTTTCAGTTTCAAAACCAATTAAATCGATTATTTAAGGTCAAATTTTTGTCTAAGTCAAAAAGTAATAACATGATAAAAAAAAACAGGAAAAAAAAACATTTAATTTTCCGATTTTCGGTACTTCTACCAGAGTCGTTACCTTAAATGTTTTTCTTATATTCACACCGTCGGCCTTTTGTCTTTATTCATACTGTAATTAGTTACTTTCATATAGCCTCATCGATATTTTGCGTTCCAGGGTTTAAGTGACCTGAAAGAAATCAGAAAGTTTTGAAATGAAATAACGAATGTATTATAAAATTCCTTCACTGATGAATCAACATTTGAAGCTTTCATTAAAATCGGATAATTTCCTGATTTTTGTTATTTTTTTAATCGGGGGGTTAAATTTATTTTGTAAAATACGCATTCGACGTCACTTTTGACAGAACTTAGTTAAAGCCATTTCAGTTCAGGTAGGTGCAGTATCATATGCAAATGAGGTAATTCTATAAAAGCAGTCTGCCACATTAGTTAGGTGGATGGCTAATAGAATGCTTGAAGACAACGTGTGTTTCCAAGATTAATTCACTTCATAACAATAATCATAGAAACTTGGCTATTTGTGTGTTTGCTTAAAATTAGATCCACACTTGTTACTTTATGCCATTTGGGTTCAAGACTTAACGTCAATACAAATAGGAAAACGAAGGTTAAAAAATAAGTATAAAAATTAGTAAACGGAGAATTAAGTTATGTTTTTGATAATACTGAATTATCTCCCTTTAGAAATATTTTAATTCAACGTAAATAAGAAAATATTTATTATCAAAATAAGATAAATTGAGATAGTTGGAATAGTTGAAATTGAAAAGCATTGATTTAAAAAGAAACGGAAGAGTGGAGAATAAAAACCGAATAAGTACAAAATAAATTGAAGTAGAAGAGAACTTACCTCGTGGAGTGGGGGCAAATGTGTTTTGCTAGCACAATGAATAGAAGACTCAAAGGAAAAGAAAATATGGCGGCCTTGGCATCGTAATTTGAAAAAAATGCGATCTCGAAGGCACGAGATTTGGTGAGAATATATTTGCACGTATGCAACATTATTTCGAGATAGAGCTGTACATAAAACCAGACACAACCGAGAATCTTTGAAGTTGTTATTGAGTTTTACATTGGAGATTGTTGTGTTATTCGGCGAGTGACTTTGTTGTCGGACTTTTCAAGTTGGTGATGAGATTATTCGGAGTAGTTTCGCAAACCAAATAGATAAATCAAAATGAATGGAATAAGAACTAATTAAGAATAAAAAAGAAAAAAAAACTAGACGATTAAAGCTAAGAAATTAAAATGATAGCGAAATTTTTAAAGTTAACGAATGAAAGAAAGAATAAAGAAAAAGTAAAGGTATTCTTATGAGAAAAAAAGATGTAAACGAATGAGAGAAATAAGTAAATGAATGGAAGAAAAAAATGTGATCGATGAAAGAAAAATGTAAATGAAAAAAAAAAAGACAAAAAAGAAAATGGACTAAAATTAATGGAATGAAAGAATAAAAACGTAAACAAACGAAAGACAAAAAACATATGAATGTAAGGAAAAGGAAAAGTAAGGAAAAGGAAAAACAGAAAGAAAACAATGAAATAACTAAAAAATGCAAACCAATGAAAAAAGAAAGAAAGAAAAACTAAACCAATGAATTACATAAAGGGTAAACAAATGAATGAATGCAAAGAAGAAAACCAAAGAAACTCAAAAGGGATAGAAAGAAAAAAAAAAGACAATAAAAATGGAACAAAAAAGTAAAAGAAAAAAGAAACGAAAAAAGAAAATTGACAAATTGTAAAACGTAAAATAAAAGGTGATAAATAATGAAATAGTAGAAATTTGGATAAAATAATGGGAGTCAATCTAATAATGTAATAGAAAAAGAAAAATAGAACAAAAATTGATAGAGAAAACTATTGAAAAAAGTAAGAAATTGAAAAACAAAAGAAATAAAAGGAATTTAAAACAAAAGAAGAGAAAAATAAAAAT
The DNA here is from genome assembly GCA_023376005.1 of Doryteuthis pealeii. Taxonomy (NCBI): domain Eukaryota; kingdom Metazoa; phylum Mollusca; class Cephalopoda; order Myopsida; family Loliginidae; genus Doryteuthis; species Doryteuthis pealeii. The sequence continues at coordinate 89,130,969 of CM042154.1, read as the reverse complement.
ACATAAACGAATTAACAAACGAAATAAATAAATAGTCACTTTGAAGAATAAAAACAAAAAAGGCAAATAAGAAAGAAACGAAAAATGCAATGAAACTCTTCAAAAATAAACGATAAAAATGAAGGAGATTTGTGTCAAAAAAGGAAAAGAAAAGGTTATGAAGACACAATAAAAGGAAAGGAAACAAATGAATAAATAAAAGACAAAACTAAGTGAAAAAGGCAGAAATGGAAATAAAACGCGTGGTGGCTAATTATTTTGCCTTCAATCAAATTGTTTTAAAATTCTAGAAAAAAATCAACAAAAATATCCTTAATCTAAATAAATTGCATTTTTAACACCTGGAAATTCCTAATTACGCGTTAATCTGATTAAAAGACAATTAACAAATATGGAATAAAACAACAAGTGAATACAAACTCAGTTAATTCTCCAGTCCAAAAGGATTAATCACGTGACCTGAAAATCGTTTGCTAAGGGAGATAATTGATTTTTAAAAGTCAACCTTCTAAGGTGTCTTACTTTAAAAAAAAAAGAATATTCGGTCAGTTTAGCCTGAAAATTAAAAAAAAAAAAAAAAAAAGGAAGAAACAAAAAGAATACTGTGCAAAAACCTCTTGCTATTAAAGAGGAATAGAAAGACAGATATATCGATGAAATGAAACAGCTGATGAATTTTGACAAAATATGATGACAATTATTTTAGTTTAAAACAAAAAATTGATAATTGGAGTTTAAAAGATCTATAATTCAATAGTTTATGATGCTAAAAGGAAACGTCGTAATACAGAATAACGCACAAGAAATAATTGGGATTGAACTCGCAACCTGCTGATCGTAAGTGGTGGGATTGTTGTCACCCCTTTTGGCTTAAATGGTGGCCACTGAAAAGAATAAATGCCCAGGCGAATTCTCTCGGGGTCTTTTTCAGTTGCGAAATTCCGGCTGTGCGACCCGACGAATTTTTGTTCTCGTTATAATAACTTGCAAATATATGTACTCTCGGGTGCAAGTATTTAAGTTTTGATGTAATAAAATATTAAATTAGAAAGCTAATTAAACTAAATAAGAATTCAGATAAAAAGGCCTGGGTTTATTGCCCAGCGCCTGAGGCGCCCTCCTTGAGGGAGAATGCCGACGGGATCGACGCTATTTTTCACCCACCACCCATGAGCTTCGGTTTGTGGGTGGTCGCACGTTAATAGGGCACTGTGCCTAACCGTAAATTTGAGGCACGAGGTAAATAAAATGTAGATAACCCGCTCATCGTGGTGGGGGTCCAGTGGCTTCGACTCCTGGATCTTTACAAGTTAATAGCGTCGATCCCAGGGGGCTACCCCCAGGCAATACCTGCCCCTTGATTTAAAGGGGCAGGGCTAGGTTTATTGCCCAGCGCTTGGGAGGAATGCCGACGGGATCACGCAATTTTTCACCTGCCACCCCTGAGCTTCGGTTTGTGGGTGGTCCCACGTTAATAGGGCTTTGTGCCTAACCCGTACAAGTGACATACGAGGTAAATACCATGTAGATAAAGCCAACAGTATTTATAATCCGAAACACTTTTTACTGAGATTTAAATAAAAATAAATCATGGAGAATATGACGTAAATAAATAAGTGAATTGTGACTTAAGTAGGGACATAATTTCGGTTACAGACAAACAAACATACAATATCCATTACAATAAGAGATCAGATATCATTAGATTACATATAAAAAGCATTACACCTCATTACATTTCAAGGAAATATCTGAAAAATTTGAGACGCTCGTGTAAGGTTTAGGGTTAAGGGTTAAGGTTAGGATCAGTGTTAGGTTTAGCGTTAGGGTTTGGCTACTAAGGGAATTTCCGTAATCTAATGCTATTTATACGTAAAATGCGATTCTAATGATATTATCTCTTGCGTGCTATTCTGCATTTGTACCAAGGAAAGTATTAAAAGGCATAAATATCATGGATCTATTGAAACTTAACTTATATCATATTACTGAATGTGTATTATTAAAAAAAATTAAATAAAAGCAACACACTATCCTACCAATTTAATGACCGTAGTGGCCAATTTCCTTACTATTAACCTTGGACGTCTCACACGCTAGAGAGTTCGAGTCTCACTGGGTGCCCATTCATCCGACCTTGTGCCACAACCAAGAAATGTTTAGTTGATAACTACTAATCTTAACATACTTTTTCTAAATATCTACTTCTTTACACAAATACATCCTATGCAAGTTGACCACTATGAGCAAGAAAAGGTTCGTTAGATTTTATGTCAAACACTGGGTTATTTTATGCCTAAGATATTTTTGTTTCGTTCAATATATATATATATATATGGGTACAAGAGATAACCTACTCGAGTTTCACAATGTGGATCTTCAGGGTTAAATCCACTGAATTAACCGAGACACCGATTAATAGCAGCCGATTTCACGTGTGTGTTCACTGCATTAAAATATTCGTCGTTTATATATATATATATATATATATATAATATATTACAAAAGAGTATTAATATATATATATATATAGTATTAATAATAAATATATATATATATATATATATATATATATATATATATATAGCGTGGGTTTGTCACTGTTTGAGCTTTTACTGGAACGGTGTGCCAAACGCAGTATTATTAGTAGAGTGCTCAATATTAAATAGAGCTGTTATCTGTTATATAATATAAAAAAAACTAAATATATAAAGGTTTTCCATATCTATTTATTTGGTGACAAAGGAACATTCATGACCATTTTGGTTTCATGCGTTAACAATCGTCAGGTGAACATGTTACAAATTCGAGGAAAATCGAAAAATTGCAAAGAATTTGAGAAAATTCAATAGACATAGGATGTGTATGATTGGATGACATGTTATGCGTACGATGTGGTGGTGTTTGAATGTATGTGAGTGTTTATGGATAGTATAAAGGTTATGTATACGGGATAACTGACCTCACACGTAATACATTGTTCTATGAATGTGTAACGTTTGATCAATGCGGACGTGTGAGCGTTTGTATTCACGTGCATATGTGTGCGTGGGTGTGTGTATTTTTTGGTATGAGTGGATGTCAGCATGCGGCGTGTGTAAGGTTGGTGGTGGGGGAAATATATATATATATATATATATATATATATAAACAAAAGAGAATTAAAAAAGAACAAGAAAACAGAGATCGAACTCAAGACACTTATCAATCATCTACATCAAAAGTCTCATTTTCATTTTAAATTAGTAGAAAACATTGATAGATAGCAATAATGTGATATAATTATTCCACATCTCCAGTTTACAGAAATTATCTTATGAATTTAATCAGTTATGTTTAATTACTTTCATTAAATGGATACAATTATTTTAGTGAAATAAATAATCAGTTAATTATTTCTTTTGAAGTCGTAAAAATTTAAATGATGTTCGAGTAGTTACGTCTGTCAGCCACATTGCGAAACATTCATATAACATTAGTTTGAATTTTTAAGATTAGGCTTGATAATTTGTATTATTTAGATTTTTTCAGACTGTTATCCTCATTTTTAGTATTATCTGCGTTATTCGGACTATTGTCCTCATCTTCATTGTTATTTGTACAACATTTTGGCCGATGTGACCTCCGGCCTTCTTCAGGTATTTCTTGTCGGACTCGGGAACCTTCTCGGACTCGGAAACCTTCTTTTCGGACTCGAGTCTGACAAGAAATACCTGAAGAAGACCGGAGGGCATATCGGCCGAACGTTGTACAAATAATGAAAAGATGGGGAAAATAGTCCGAATAACGCAGATAATACTAATCTTCAAGCCTCATCTCAAACATTCAGAGAAATTCCTCATTTTTATTGTTATATACACAGCATTCTGGCCGATGTGTCCTTCTGTCTTCTTTATGTGTTTCTGGTTGAATTTGGGAATCTTCAGGTTGTAATCGGAAACCTTCATAAAACTTGGGTTAATTGTTCCCAAGTTACGCTGACGCAACACCGTGAAACTAAGAGGTGGTCCAGAAGAAGGCAGCAGCAACAAAACACCGGCACATCAACATCTTCAGGGACAGCCTTCTCATGCGACATCTGTGGTCAAAAATGTTTTTCAAACATTGGACTTCACAGTCACAGGAGGCGCTGTAACTTCAGGGGCACAAAAATTATATTATAGTCTTCCGAGACTGAAATGCCAACAATAATAATGATTGTTCTCATTCTGTTGACTATGAGCGGGTACAAGTGTTAGTCTATGTTAAGTATTCTATGATATTTTCACCTGCAGCCTGGATTGAACCTACAACCTCCAGATAATTGTCTCGTAGAACTGTATTAACCCAATCCTTATATCTTTTGTGCCATGAGATTCCGATCGAAAGCTTGGTAAGCTGCAGATATGCGTATCAACCTTCGAGGGTTATTTAATGCCAAAGCTACCCTTCTAGAATAACAGTAGTCGCACTATCTAACCTATATCTGGGGGATAGGGGGTTTCATACCTTTCCCAAGAATATCAGTCCGAAATTGAACCTAATAGCGTGAATAGAGTTTGAACTCACTATGGAAATCTGATCTCACTGCTAGGCTAAAGCGATAATTCTTGCAGACAGTCGTTTTGTCAGTGCCACTGTATGGCTGCACCACCTGGACCCTAACGAAACGCCTAGAGAATAAGCTATATGCGAGCAGCACAAGAATGCTGCGTGGATGTTAAACAAATCGTGGAAACAGCACCCCATAAGTAAGAAGCTGTACGGCTATGTGTCCCCTATCATACAAACCAGTGAGACAAACAAGACATACTAGATATTGCTGGAGACGAAAGGAAGAACTAATAAGTGACGTTCTGTTACATAATTATTAGTTACCTAATATTTGTGGCAATAGTGTAGAAATCATAATGGCGATTAGTGCAGCTGATGGCCTTAAGAGTGAGTGACGGCGCTTGACCTCACTTTCACCTTGCCTTCCGGGTATAAATCGTGAGAACCGGAAGGCATAGAAGACCCTGTCTTCCGGTTTAAGGATAGTAAGTAACTCAGTCAGTTAGCAAGTAGGAGCCGAGCTCGTAGGGTAAGTCTCACCTGCGCAGATGTCTGGTTTGGGGATTTACAAATAAAGTAACATCAAAGTAAATCGAAGTCTTGTGTTTATTACCTAAAAACTAACAACGACACAGGGCTTCTGATAAGGAGAAATCCCTAACAGAAACCAAACCCGAAGTCCCCAAGAAAGTCCAGACCTTAGAAGATTCCAGACCAAGACGCAAGATGTTAGAAGATAGAACCAAAGCCGGCCAGAAGAAAATACGACTAGAAGTAAGAATTAAAGAAAGGGTATACAACAGCTCTCCTGTGGAAGCCAACAAATGGAAACGCCAGTGCAGGTCGTTCAGCAAAGACTTAACCAACTCGTATTGTGGATAGGAAAAACACATAAAAAAGCACTGCAAAAACAAATCACTATAAAAATTCAGTGGAAATGATTTTACTATAAAAAACGCATTGTATCTTTGATTATTATGAGTGTTTGATGATATCGAGAAGACAGAAAAAAGAACTGTTCTTCATTATTAATATGTATGGACATTAATTCAGAAATTGCGTCTTTTTAGGCATTATCATCAATGATAATTCTCAGCAATAAAAATCTCTTTCTGAAAAATGTCCCTACTTGTGGTGAAAATGGATCCTTTATGATAATTGTAAAATAATATTTTTATAATAGGAATATTTTTGCAAAAAATATAGCGATTTGTTGTTTTATTTTTCTATTGAAATCCGACATTATCATTAAATGTTTCGATCCATTTATATAATCGACACGTTCTGCCATATAAAATGGCAAACGAGACACTCGTATTTAAAGGGTTAACATTCCTTACGGGAAATCACTGAACTAAATAGAACGAACGAAATTTGAATGACGTTTTAAATAAAGAATAAAAGATATCAGCTGAAAATTATTACTGCGATAAAAATATCGGGCATTTGAGATGAGCAACAGGAAAAAGAAAATGGAAAAGAAAAATAAACAATTAAATAAATAATGGCGGCGGTAGAAGGAAATAAAAAAGCGGGAATATTTGCAGTGGAATGAATAAAAGATAAAAAAATATGGGGTCTTGTAGAGAGAGGGGGAGGAAGGGGTAGGAAGAGGGAGGAGGGGGAGGAGAGGGGGAGGAGAGGGGGAGAGTGCGATGGGTAAGGGGAGGGGAGAGGGTGGTGGAGAGGGCGATGGGTAAGGGGAGGAGAGGGGAGAGGAGGGGGAGATCAAAGAAATATGGTGTCTTGCAGAGAATGAAGGAGAAAGAGTGTGTGTGTGGGGGGTGGAGAATAATTATTAAGGTAAGAAAGAGCGTACGATTTTGAAAAAGAAAGAAATGAGTGAAAAGGAATAAAAACGAAGAATATAAATAAAACAAAAAAAATAAAATAAATATCGTGTCTTGCAGAGAGAGAGAGAGAGACAGACAGACAGACAGACAGACAGACAGAGGAGAATAATTATTAGGCTAAGAAAGAGTGGACGATTTTTAAAGAAAGAAAGAAAAGAATAAAGTGGGAGAAAGAAAAGGAAAATAAATATCTAAATAAAAAGTTATGATAAAAAAGGATTTAAAACAAGAATAAAAAAAGGAAGAATACGAACAGATAAGAAGGAATAGAAAGAAAGAGAAAGAAAGAAAAGGAAAAAAAAGAAAAATGAATAAAACATAATATGAATAAAAATGAAGGAGACAAAAAGAAAGAATAGAAATAAAGAAGAAGAAATTAGAATGAAAAAAGAAAGAATAAGAAAAAATAAGAGGAATAAAAAAAGAAGGATTAAGAATACGAAAGATGAATACGAATAAAAGAAGAAAGTTTACGATAAGTCTACCACAAAAAAAGAAGAAGAAAAGAAAAAAATAGAATGGGAATTCAAAGCCGTAAAGAAATTAGGAATAAAAATATAGATTAAAAGAATAAAAGATTAGAAGAATATACGAATGGAAAAAAGAAAGAATAAAAGAATTAAATAAATTAGGAATAAAAAATGAATGAAAGAATTAAAAGAATAAATGAAAAAAGTAAGAATAATCGAATTAAAGAAAATGAAAAATATAAATAAAAAAAATAAAAAAAAGGTATGAAATGAAATAATGAAGGAAGGTAGCTTTAAAAAGAAACCGGAAAAAGCAAAAATATTTTGATTAAAAGAAAAATAAACGAAAAGGGGAATTATTCATTGGGGTTTAGCCTCATCTGCAATTGGATAGATGGAAGTTAGAATAATGTATAAGAATTATATATATATATATATATATATATATATATATATATATATATATATATAGATAGATAGATAGATAGATAGATAGTAATGCAAAGAATGAGACAGATAGATCGATAGATAGATGGCAATGAAAAAACTGAGATAAATTGATAGATAGATAATAAGAGAGAAAGAAAGATTGATTGATAGATGAGATGATTAGATTGGATAAACAGGCAATTAATTACTTATATAGATAGCTCTGAACAGTGCCAGATAAAAAAATCAAACATATATATATATATATATATATATATATATATATAAAACAGTGATAGATACATAACGATGAT
>CM042154.1:89090870-89118370 GCA_023376005.1 Doryteuthis pealeii | reverse complement strand
ATTGTGTGTGTGTGTGTATCTCTCTCTTTTTCTCTCTATATATCTCTTTCTCTGTCTCTCTTTCTGCACACAGTTGTGGATGCGTGTGTTCTTTGAGTGTCATATATTTCATTGCCATAGAGAATGTGACCAGCATCAGTTAATATAAAAATAATATTGTAAATGCATAACTATATTCTATACATACAAAAACCTACGTAGACCTTATTTAAAGGCATCCCGGAAAATGTCTTAAGGACTTTATATACAGGTAACAGAGGCTCGTGTTGCAATGGTTAGTGTCCCTAGGAAATGGACTCGTCAACCAGAGTTCAAATCCTAAAAGAAGCTGTTTATATTTCACATAGCGCTAATACCCTTGGGAAAGGTATGCATCCACCTACGCTTCCTCCAGCTATGGATAAATAGTAGGACAGAGCTTTTTAACCATTGCTAAGTAACCAGTCCAGGAAAAGAAAACTCTGAATTCAAACCTGATAAACTCCGCTTAAGAAATTGAACTCGTGTCACATCCTGCGCGTGTGGAGGGGTTGGTATATATATATATATATATATATATATATATATATATATATTCTAGCAGGACCTATGGATATACGACATTATGATAATTCAATTATTTCATCGTTTTATATTTTTACTTAAGAGCTATTTCTATATAGTTCAATATGTAAAAAGAATAATAATCTTGATTTAACTCACTCTAACTCTTTTTTCTTTCTTTCCTTGTTTTCATTATGTTCGATTGAAATATATTAGCAATATCGCTTCCGTTTGCTTATCCACTATTTTCTCCTAATCTCTTTCTTTCTTTCTTATTATATATTTTTTCTGTATGTTTCATGATATATGTGGCAGCATAGCTTATTATCAACACACTGCAGGAGAATTCTAAGAGGCCAGTGTTTTCATATCACGGAATGGAAAACCACTGGACGGTTAGAATCTCGTAAGTCACGTGAGATTTTAGTTAGTTAAGTCAGTTTACACCCAGACGCCAGGTAGAAAGGATCTCACTGCCTGGGACTGTTGACTCCCGCGCAGTTTGTTAGAAAATGGGTTAAAATAAGACCTTTGATCAAAGCAACAAGCCTTGTTAATTAATCACGCATGCCCTTAGAAGACCCAACGAAGTTACAAAAAAGTAAATCAAGAACTTAGATGTAGACGGAATAGAAAGAGAAGAAGAGAACAAGTAAGTAAACAACTGGCTGTATATCAGTCTATCTCTCGCTGATATGTCCATGATGTATCTATGTTAGTCTACTCCCCCTCTCTCTCTCTCTCGCTCTGTTATAGGTGATATAACCTATGTACATAAATGGAATGCGCTGACGACTACTATAAGTAGCAGGAACAATTCTGGCTTGACGCATCATCATTGGCAATACAGTCTCGAAAGACTATGATAAAAGTTTTTGTGTGCCCCTGAGGTTGCAGCGTCTCCTGTGACTATGAAGTCCTATGTTTGAGAAACATTCTCGACCACAGATTTTGCATTTGTAGGTTGTCCCTGTAGATGATGATGTCCGATGCTTTGTTGCCGTTGCTTTCTTATGACCTCTTAGCTTCATGATGTTGTATCCGGGTGACTTCTGACTGTACAGTCCTCTATGGTACACGCAAAGCAACAGTATATATATATATATATATATATATATATATATATATATAAAAAGTCAACTCGCAACTGTATGGTCGGACGCAATCTCCTCTTTCTTTTCTATAATTTCTACTCCTTTTTGTTCAATACATTTGTATCCATTTTTACCAGTCGTTTGTCTTATTTTTTACCCTTAAAAATCCCACAACATACACAAAAGAACACTTGGTTATGTACCCGACGTGAAAGGGGTACATAACATGTATAGCTTGTCCTTTTTCTTGTAGACTCTGTTTGTGTTCTTTTCTGCACAGTTTGATCTTCCCTTTTGATAGGTATATCGATTCTGTTTAAAAACCCTTTGGAATCATTCCCATTTTATTCCTTTTTGTCTTCACAAAGTCCTGAACATTTCATACTTCATCTCTTCATACTTACATAAGCTTTATGAGATTTCTGGTCATGCTTTATAATATTTTTTAAAAGGTAGGGTGACTGAATTTATCAAATACAACATTCAAGATCCGGAAAAAGGTGTATGACTTTTGTACAGGCATATAAATAATAGAGTCAACGCACAGTTCTCCAATAGTATGACCAGCTATTCGACTAGTAGTGACTCAACTGCAAATACATCTACTAACTCGACTGCGGATAACCTCGCGTATTCGTATCTTGAAATGTGTTCCGTTGGACGAGTTCAACTATTTTGTAGTGTACATATCTTCCCTTACAACAAATCCACACACACACATATATATATATATATAATTATCATCATCATGTCGCGCATGCAGTACGGATATCCATGACAATCTCTCGCCAACCTTCCCTATCATTCATTGCACCTGAGAGGTCCTCTGCGGAGCAACTAGCATCTCAGATAGCTGGTCAATGTAGGTCCTAGCTGGGCGCCCCACACTTGCATGTCCATATGTTGGCTTACACAGGAGAACGTCGCTTATGAGCTCATCCTTGCTTCTCCAACAGTGTCCTGCATGCCGTCTCACTCGGATAGTTTGAGATGGGGGGCAAGTAACCGTACAGCTGCTTCCTTGTGGAGTGCTGTTTCCACGACTTGTTCAAGACTGCACGCAGCATTCTTGTGCAGCTCCCATCTAGCTTATTTTCAAGACGCTTTGTTAGGGTCCAAGTGGTGCAGCCATACAGCAGCACTGATACAACCACAGCCTGGAAGAACTGTCGTTTAGCTTGTCAGGGAGTTCGGACCTCCATATGACTGATAATTTGTTTGTTGCCGACCATGCCTTTGCTATTCGTGTAGCTATAGAATTGTAAAAAAAAAAAAAGAAGTAATATGAAAAACAATGTAAAAAAAATCATGAATAAGATTTTCACGTTTAAGGTTGTCAGGTGAACTAATATTCTATAAATCCTGTTGTGAGTTTTTACCCAGCCTTGTTTTTCACTTTTTATACATTTTTCTACCGAAAATATCGTTTTGTATATGGAACACTACAAGTATTTTAGAAAATTGGTGCACTTGTTTATGCCGACAAAGTTTTGAAATAAATTGATTCTTAATGGATACTCAATTTAAAAAAAAATATATATATATTTTCCATTTAACCCACAGGTACTACCATTCTGGGTCAAAGCGGATCAGAGAGCAATTGAAAAGAAGGGTGCTTCAAATTTCTCAGACCTCCAGAAGTGGAACCTCACCATCAGTTAGAGTTAAACGTCATACCCAGGACATGAAAACCCTCAACCACCGCCTTATAGCACCCATAATAAAAAGCATATTATAAAAGAGTTTCAGATTATAAAGGCAATTGGGTTGGGATAATCATATAGACGCTAGGGCTTGACGAGACCCATCGATTGATTGGAGAAGCCTCTCCGACCGCCCATCTAACCTCAGTAAGGTCTAAAGTGTGTTGTTGCATGTCATAGACTGCTTATCCACAAGGATTCTGTCCTTAAGTATCACGGTCGCTACCATTTTTTTGGCGGGGGGACTTACCCCTCAACAGCGGTGCAATCGTTGTATTCTAAAGCCCCTACCTGTCGGTTGGGACTTATATGAAATTGTTAGAAGTTCCACAAAATGGTTTGAATCTTGTGTTCTTCAATTCCTTTTTATTAGGCGTGACACGTTTTGAATGTTTAAAACAAAACTTAGCACTCCTAAATTATGTCTTTCTTTTTCTTCCCATATTGAATTTTGTTCATAGGTTACAACATCACATACTTGTATATGTATCAACAAACAAACCAACTCCCAAGACGCACACAAATAGGTGTGTCGCTTCACCTCAGCAAAAAAATCTCCCAGGTCTAACGCCAATGAAAAGGAAAAAGGCTCCCTCTCTGTCTGGCAGATACCAACAATAGGCCACCCCACCCACGTTTCTATTTTTCTTTTGTATAGCTTAACATTTTTATCGAGTAGGCCCTTTCTCTTTTCTCTAGAAATCCGATTACCATTTTTTTTCAATTCCCAAATTCCATGTAGACCATTGTACGCTTCATAAGCGTTTACTGACAACCTGAAAACTGTGCACACCTTGTTGCAACGAGATAATTTCCCTAATAGAATAACAGTTTCTTTCTTTATAATATAAATATCGGTGGATAAGCAACACCAGATAATCCGGATTTACATTTTTGCTTTCCATCTTGAACGATTTTTGGAATGGTCTCATTTTTAATCATTGTGTTTCGATCTTTTTCAATAGATCTTCATAACAGGAAAAATAAAAGAAATACAAAATAAACACCAAATAAAATCCATACATATTTGTTCTACTCAACACAGAAAAGCCGATCCTTTTAATAAATAGGATATATATATATATATATATATATATATATATATATATAATATATATATATGAGATAAATATTTTTAGAAAAAACAAACAAATGATGTTATAATTCGCTTTCAGAAATCTGTTTTGACCTTTTATTAAAGCGGTCTTCATCAAGAGCGAAATGTTTGTGATAGAAAGACGATTTGAGTAAACCGTTACAAAACAAAAGTGGTACAAACGAACGTTCGAATTCGGAGCCGGAATTTTTTTTAATTTTGAAAATACATATTCTGTTTTTAAAAAATAAAAAATAAAATTAATTTTATTTATTTATTTTTTTTAAATCAGAAGCATTATAATCCACAAAGAAAACTCAAAAAAGTTTGATGTAAATATATATTTAAAAATGTATAAAAAAGTATCCAAAGTCCATGATTCCAGCCACTGCAGACCACATTAGCCTCTGGAAAAGATGTAGAAATCCAGGTATTTTGTTTTTTCAAAAGACAGTATGAAAAGTGAATGGAAGTGAATATATATTTGAAACACACACAACCTATCAAATATCAGACATATTCTGCCAAAATATAGTAATGCAATTCCTGAAGAAGGTAACAGATCTGAAACACGTGTCGCATATGTAAGTTAATAATTAAAAAAAACAACCCTTTTTGCAAACCTTCTTTTTCATAAAATATCTATTTTTCTCCTGTTGGACCCATAACAACACTTATATATATATATATATATATATATATATATATATATATATATAATATCGGCATTGTTTTTTTGTTCTGCTGTCTTATTCTTCCCGCCGATATTTCTGTTTGTTGCAGTGCGGTATTTTGTATTTTGGTGCAATGCCATTTGTTTTAGACGCCCTGGGAATCTTTCGGTTTAATTTTGCCCGACCTTCTCAACGATTTACGGTCTTTAGCCGACATTTTGTTTTCCTATTTTCCTTTACTTTCTGATTGGCTACAATTCAACGACGCAGGGGTCGGGGAGGGGGGAATAAACACAAGAAATAAAAAAATCAATAAGTAAATTCAGAAAAAATAAAATAAAATGTCCCTACAAAGTTTTTTCTCTTTACACTAAAAACTATACCTGAGAAATACTCATCCCACATGTGCGTATATTCTTTTTCCTTGTTATAGAGTACAAGACATGTAAGGCGCAATTGTTATCATTGGTTTCAAAGCAGCGTGTTGGTCACTTATCATTAGACAATGACCCTGTGAAAACTTACTGGTGCTTTGTCTTGATGATAAGTGTCCAATTTGCTTATATATATTATATATATATATATATATATATATATATATAATATATTATAATCCAAAAGTCCAGAGAAGAAATCTTCCTTACGACATAACAGTTTTATTTAAAAAACCTGTCGCAGTTTGAGAGCTCAATGTGTGCTCTTAAAGTTAGAGTCACAGAGCAAATATATAAGTAAAGAAATAACAAAAGACTCAGAGATTTAGCTTTATAGTATATTTCAGGGAGCTATGTCTAAGCTCCCTGAAATAGACTATAAAGCTAAATCTCTAAGTCTTTTATTTCTTTACTTATATATATATATAATAATATATATATATATATATATGTAGAATAACTTATGTAAACGTATCTTCTTTCCCACACACTGACACTTTATATATATATATATATATATATATATATATATATATATATATATATATATATATAATATATGTGTGTGTGTGTGTGTGTGTGTGTGTGTGTGTATCTACGTCATTTACACCATTTTAATGATTTTAAAAGTTCATGAAAATATCTAATATGAAATTATTTTCATAGATAGAAAAAACACACCCAAATGCAACACACACACACACACACACACACATATATATATATGTATGTATATGTATATATACATGTTCGAATGCACATGTCTGTCTGTGTTTGGCTACCTATATATACATATGTAATTTTTACCCTCCTTCATAATATATATATCTGTGCAAACGTACAATAACACAGCTATATATATATATATATATATATATATATATATATAAGGTTACATGTATGTTCCATATACAGAAGCTGGAATATTACTCCTTAGGGGGGTTTTCGTGAATTATGAGAAAACAATTTCTACCTCATTACTTGAGGTATTTTTTCATACCATCATCTGGAGTAGATGACAGTAACGCAGTTCAGCCGAAAGAACAAACAAACCCGCACGCGCATACGCGTAAACACACACACACACACACGTCCATATGTGTGTGGCGCGTACTTTAATAGTAACATTTAAAAGTAAACACTGAAAAATAAACAACAAAATGAGGAGAAAAAATAACACTCTGAAAATATGGAATAGAAATATATACATGGACAGTTGAATCCCTTTCTCTTTCTTTTTCTATTCGATCCCCCTCTCTTCGTCTCTCTGTTCATCTCTCTCTTTCTTCGTCTCTCCCTCTCTATCTTCGTCTCTCCTCTATCTTCGTCTCTCTCCTCTCTCTCTATATATATATATTCGTCTCTCCCTCTCTCTCTCTCTCTATATATATTCGTCTCTCCCCTCTCTCTCTCTCTCTATATATATATTCGTCTCTCCCCCTCTCTCTCTCTCTCTATATATATATATCGTCTATATATATATATATATATATATATATATATATATATTATATATATATATAGATAGATAGATAGATAGATGGATATATAGCTGTGTTATTGTACGTTTGCATAGATATATAGATAGAGTCGAAGATATATATATATATATGCTTAATTGGAGTCGTACCTAATTTTTGAAAATCGATTTGTTTAGCCATACATTTAAATAGGTATTCCCGCCTAATTCATTATTCTCACTCTCCTCTTCCTTTTCTGTCTATCCGCTTTCCCATCTTTCTCTTGTCTATTTCTATCTCCCCTCTCTCTCTCTCTCTTTCACCCCCTTTATCCTCTATGTACTTGTAGAGTTACAGTCGTAGACAGGTGAGGGGGCGTAAACATCAACCCACAGGCACACAATATACAGACACGCTGAGGGACATGTAGATAGAGAGACACACATTCACATATACATACACATACAAACACACATACACATACAAGCTACACATAATATATAAAAAAATAAATAAAAATGAAAGTAAGTATCTGAAAGCGAGAAATGTGAAGAGGAAGAAGAAAAGAAATAGATCAGAAGTAGAAGACACACAGACAGAATTTCCAAGAGACACGAACAGACAAATCGAATATAAGAAACAGAGATTCCTGGAATATAATCCATTTTAACTCTGTCCCAATGAATAGAATCTGATTTTTCTTTTTGGTTCTTCGACTGGAATCTAACCGTTTCTTTGAAGATGATAGTATGTTACTAGTTTAAGCCAGGAATATGGATTCCTGGTTTTTATTGGGTCACCAAAGTAGAAAATAAGCAACTATCTCAACTACAAGTCATATCGAAAGTAGACCAATGTATGAACTGATATTGGGAGAGAATGTTACAATACAGCCAACAGGTTGGTTGGTTGGATTTTACGGTCATCCAATTTTCGGGGTGCGTGGGATCGTACACCCCTGCAGGGGATACAGTCATTCTATGCCCACAATTTTTTGTATTAGGAAGTGTTACTGGAAGTTATCATTGTTTAATAAAGAGACGTTTATATGCTTCGCTGGGATTCTGCTACAAACATCTGGATGACACGCTTACCGTAATGGTCATCGTCATAGGAAATGAAACGACAACGAGTTCAAATCCTGGAAAAGGCTGATTGAGTTTCACTTTTTTGGTTGGTTGGTTGAATTTTACGGCATGTTAACTCTTGTTGGATTATTTTATGCTGAAGACGTTTTGTTTTATTCATTCTTGTTGGTTATTCAATTGAGTGCATTAGAATAGTCGGTTGATTGGATTTTACGGCATGTCAACTCTTGTTGTGTTATTTATGCTGAAATGTTTTGTTTTATTCATTCTTGTTGGTTATTCAATTGAGTGCATTAGAATAGTTGATTGGTTGGATTTTACGGCATGTCAACTCTTATTGGTTTTTTTATGCTTAAGATGTTTTATTCTATTCATTCTTGTTGGGTATTCAATTGAGTACGTTAGTATAGTTGGTTGGTTGTATTTTACGGCATGTCAACTCTTGTTGGGTTATTTTATGCTGAATACGTTTTGTTTTATTCATTCTTGTTGGTTATTCAATTTTTTTAAACTCAATTTTTAAACACATTTTTAAGACTCGCTTTTTATCTATCTAACCAATTTTGGAATCCAACAGGTACTACCACTCTGTGTCAGAGTGAACCTGAAAGTAATGGCGATGAATGGATAGTATACACAGAGCTCCAAAATTGGAACCTCAACACTGAATGCAGTTTAATGTCATACCCAGAACACTAAGATCCTTACCCACTACGTTCTAACACACATCATCAAAAGGGTTGGGGTCAAATCGTACAGGTGCAAGGGCTTGACGTGACCAGCCTATTGATTGGCGGGGGCCTCTCCGACCACCCGTCCAGAATCAAATCATCTATATATTAATTCTGGTGTTCATTAATCTTCCGTCCATTATCATCTTGTAACACCCTCTGGTTAAAAATGAGACCGTCCAAAATCGTCCAATATGAAATGCAAAAATGTAAATACTGATTATTTGAATTTCTGATTTCTTAGGAGTCACCTAAGCTAAATCAATGGACCATTCCGTTTTTATTATAGAAAAAGAAAGGACATGCTACACAGTAAAAATACATTAAATATACATGATACACAGTAAAATAGAAAGAGAGTAGGAAGAAAACTAGAGAGAGGGGGTGAGAACGCGTAATCAACTCCGCTAATCTGTTTCAATCCCCCCCCATATATATATATATATATATGTATATTATGTGTGTGTGTGTGTGTCAGTGTGTGGGAAAGAAGATACGTTTACATAAGTTATACAACGTTAGAAATATATTGTAGCATAATTGGCGCGCTCTACCCGGGAACACCATATTTGTGGCCTTGTGCCAGACACAGAGAAACCTTAATAGGATGCAGCATGATTCTCAGACCTTACGGGAGTGGGCAAGCAAGAGGATAATGGAATTCTCATTATCACCTATGACTGGGTGAATCGATGATGAAAAGTCGGAAAAATAGAGAAAAAAAAAGAGTCAGAGAGAAAGAGTTAAATCAAGATTTTTATACTTTTGACATATTGAACTATTGTAAAAGATCTTAAGTAAATATATCAAACGTTGTAATAATTAAATTACCAGACTGTGGTATATCCACAGGTCTGCTACTTAATATTAATGTGTGAAAAGGACTTTTGAGTTTTAAAACTCCATTCTCTAATATCTATGAATAGTTTGAGTTCAAACTTTAAAAAGTCATGAAAATTGTTTTTTTTTAACTCTTTAATTCGATCATCAGTTGATTTGTAAAACTCTAATAACAAAGAAAATTGTTTATGCGTGCTTAAGTGTTGATTTTGATGAAAAATGAATTGAATATGAGCTCATAATTGAGTTTTTAAACTTTTCGCTAAAGAAGTTACAATTATAAAATATTCTAATTATAAAGAACAAAGGATTTTAAAGATGATTGATGAAGCATATTAGCAATGATCAAAAAGTATCGAGATTTAAACTTTATACTTAAAAAAAAAAAATGAATGCCCTGCTGAGAAACGTACATCATAAAGCGATATCTAACATGTTTCTCCCAAAACAAACCGACCAAAAATAAAACCTAGCGTGATTTTCAAGGTGATTTTGATATAAATCCCCCATTAAAGTAAACCCTAGTTGAGAGCAGCAGATAGACGAAAGAAATAAGCATTCTTCACAATTACATCATGCGACGCAAACTCTCGACATACTCCCGAAAATAAGCACTAGTTTTATATTTCGGAGTGGAAATTGATATAGTCCCTGTCTTATTTTCGAGGAAACACGGTAGTTGCCCGACAAAGTCTCCTTTAAAACCAAAGCCAAACATCCCAAAATGCCAAGTTCATCTCTTGCTTCCACCAACAGAACTGACCAATCATAGGACAGCCATATGGTCCGTGAAATATCAAAGCCCTGTAAATTCAGAATTACCATTATTCTTAAATTTCTACTCTACCGTACTGTAACAACTCAAGATCGCAACTATAGGACACCCAGTGAGGATCGATCACACTATTCAGTCATAATGGATCTGCGAGACTAGCTTGCTCACCACCTCTCTGTATCTTTCCCTCACTCTTTCTTTTTTATTATGTTTTTTTCTATGTAGCATTCCCTTTCTTCCCTTTCTTTCTTTATAAATAAAATCGGAATCGTCTATTATTTAGCTGAGGTGACGAAACTCATAAAATAAATAAGAATTCGGCAGATAAGCAACACCAGATAATCAAGATTTACATTTGTGCATTTTTGCAAGATTTACATTTTTGCATTCCATCTTGGGCGATTTCGACGGTGTCATTTTTAAACAGAATGTGCTGCAAGATGATAACAGTCGTACAATTAAGGAACACGAGTATTAAGATATAGATTTAATGATCACCATTAGTTTGCACACAGTTATATGGTTTCCTGTACTAATTAAATACATTTTGAACAGCGATGATGATAATTGCTGAGGGTAGGATTGTGCAAACGCAACCCCTTTAACACTTAACAGCCCCCCCCCGTATCTAAGCGACTTTTTCTTGTTTTCTGAAATGAAAATTAATTGAACGGGTAATAATTGAAAACGCACAAGGCATCATAACACCTATATGATAAAAATGTGGAGGCACGTGGTGTAATGTTTAGAGTCGTGGAAATGGACTCGTCAACCCGAGTTCAAATCCTGAACGAAGCTGTTTGCTTTTCACATAGCGCTAATACCAATGGGAACGGTATGCATACAACTACTCTCTCTCTCTCTCTCTCTGTGTGTGTGTCTGTGTAATAGTACGACATACTGACCTCTTTACCCTTGGCTAGGTAACCAGCCTAGAAGGAAAATTCTGAATTCAAATCTTTTAAGCTCCGCTTAAGAAATTGACCTTGTGTCGCATCCTGCTTGTGTGGAGCGGTTGGTATATATATATATATATATATATATATATGATAAAAGAGAGCGGCTATTCTATTTGCCATAATGTTAAAATATGATCGGGACTTAATCATATAGGTGCTCTGGTTTGACATTGATCAATGGACCGGGCATCTGACTGACCGTCTAGACCAAGTAAATGCCAAATTGTCGTGTTGCATGTCACGTGATTCTACAGTACTTGGGCCAAAGGCTGCTCAGCGACCAGATCTCGTCCTCGGTCATTACGGGTCGCCATTCACGGCCAATACAAGGTCCTATGGGGGGGGGCTTACCCTCTAAAGCGGTGTTGTTAGCGTATTCTACAACTCTAACCGATTTGGGCATTCGATACTTTTAATCACAATTCGTACATAACTACATAGTTTATATAATCTTTTTGAGTACAAATTCAAAATCGCTTGCAAGAGATTATTATTACAATCGTATTTTACGTATCAATAGCTTTAGAGTACGGAAGCTCAGTTAAACCTTAATACTACCCTAATACTAACCCTAACCCTTACTCTAACCATAGCGTCTAAAAGGTTTTGGGTATTTCCATGAAATGTAATGCTTTTTATAAGTAATCTAATGATATTATATCTTGAACGCTATTATGCATTAGTGCCCATTTTATATACTGCTTAAACCGTTGAATTCCACCCGGGATAAAATAAATGAGCCAGAAAAAAAAAGAACGTCTTGTGTTTTAAAATTAAAAACTAAGCCACAAATCAAGAGGAAACATCCTTATAAGATTCCAAATATTTCTAGAACAGCCAAAAATGCCAGCCCAAACCACCGACCAAGAGATACCAGCTACTTTGGTCCAGAACTACAGAGCCCAACTCTGATTCAGCCAAGAGAATAGTTGAACGAAGATTAGTCGGCTGGATTTTATGGCATGTCAACCCTTATTGGGTCATTTTATGCTGAGAACATTTTGGTTTATTCATTTTTGATGGGTACTCAATTTCCAGGCTTGTAAAACAGTCAAAAAATGCTAGCCCAACAACATATCAAGAAATACCAGTTACTTCGGTCTAGAACAACAGAGCCCAACTCTGTTTTCAAAGAATAGTTAAACAGCAAGAGGATAAGTATAGAATTATTACTCTTACAAAAACTCCTATCAACCGAACACGCTACGTTACATAAACTGACGATTTTTAATTCATAAATATCTTAACCTTTTGTCGATAAGACATTCACATAAAACTGATCAACAATGAGTCACGTTTACACACATCTATTAACAGAGAAAAAAATCTATTCTAAATTTTGTAGCCATTATGAAAATGTCAGATTTAATTTTAGAGAAACAGCATACAGTGTCCGTTTAATAATTTGAGGCGATGGTAAACATAATCTCACTCAATAAACATTTTATGTTTTTATATCAGTGACGACAGAAACAGTTGCCGGCTGATAAAAGATAAAAAATTTTCCTTTGACATCAAACAACAACAGTTAATCATTTAAATGAAAAATAATCAAAGACAAAAATATTTAAAAAAAAAAAACAACAATAAAAAAAACAAAGAAATAAAAATAATCCCCCAAAAACGGTAAACAAAAAATAAGGAAAAATCTGATGGATATTAAAAAAAAAAGAAAGGAAAAAAATAGATGAAAAAAGAAAAACCTACTGTGTGAGCAAATAACGTTCATACGAGATTTCGAGTGAGATTTTGCTTTTAAGTTTGAGATTTTGTTTACTTGTGGACTGTCGGCCTAATAAATGTTTTAAAAAGGAAAGTGACGTAAATATAAAGATTTTTTTTAATGTGTAATTTTCAAATAAGTGTAAGACTAATAAACTGAAGTGAAAGAGAGGAGATTGGGGGGGGGTATTTACTGTCTCTACTAAAATTTTATTTATTTTCAGTGAAGTAGAATCACTAAGAAATAATATTTTACCCCTTTCAAAATCAGTTTTATTTTCAAGTAAAAGAGCCAATTTTAACTTATTAATAAATAAGACATTTTAAATAATAGAAAGCGATATTCTGCCTCGGTTAAAATGGTTTATACATAAAATAAAATAAATAAATCTTTCTATCTGATCACACAAAAAGTACATTTTTATGAATATTCATATCTATTGTTCTTTAACTTCAAATAAGATATCTATTGTTCTTTAACTGTTCCTTATATTCCATGGCTTTTAAATAGAATATCTAGGATGTTTCACAAGAGAAAGACATGAGCTGTTACTAAAATAAAAGATTAATTTTCAGTGAAGTAGATTGGATAAGTAATATTCTTTTACCAATTGTAAACTCAGTTTTATTTTTTTAGTACAATACCAAATTTTAACCTATTACTAAATAAGACATTTTCTAAATAAAAAAAAAGTGATATTCTGCCTCTGATATAATGATTTAAACATATTTATTTTCAAAGTCATTAGGGAAACAAAATTATAAACAAACACACATTCCAATGGCTATTTATCTGTAGCGGCAAAAAATAGAAGTGTTTGTAAAAAAAAAAATTAAATGTCACTTACCTCGAGAAAGAATGGCCATGATAAATGAGACATTTTTTATAAAGAGGTAACCGGAAATGCGGGGCATTGTGGGAATGGGGAGGGTGTATCCAATAGATTGCAGAAGTGTTAGTTTTTTTTACGTTTCAGCGAGCTTAAGCGTACATAGCGAAATATTGCAAAAGAGTGATTAGACCGAGAGTATAAAGTAAAGAGATGACGCGGTCGCGACTGTTTCTACAGGTCGATCAAATCACAGTTTGTTACACCATTAGTTAGTTTAAATCATAGATATAACATACCTTCGGCCATGCCATCCTGAATATGTTGATGTACATAGCCGGATAAAAAAATCAATATTTAGTTGTGGTGTATAATACACACTCATGTGCTTTAACATTGCCACTTCCAGCTGGGAAAATTTGGTTCAGGACCGCCCTCGGTGGCAGCAGGCTCTCCATAGATGACTTTTCATATCTAAAGTCACGCTGGCGCAACACCATGAAGCTAAAAGGTCCAGATAAAAGCAGCGGCACATCAACATCTTCAGCGCAGCCTTCACATGCGACATCTGTGGTCGAGAGTGTTTTTCAAACATTGGACTTCACAGTCACAGGAGGCGCTGAAATTTCAGGGGCACAAATACTATATCATAATCTTCCGAGACTGAAATGCCAATAAAAAAATAATTCACACCGCTACCATCTGGTATGAACGATCTAGAAAACTAGCATCTCTTATATTCAATTAATAATATATCATTTCTGTCTGTAGCAAAAACTACGTCATAGCTCTACGTCACAGCTTACATCACAATATTCTTATGCTATATACACCCAAAATTTGAGTAAGCAATTTTTAAAATTGTTGTTTACTCTCGTCTTTTTTTTTACAGTAACAAGAAGTTAACTAAAAAGTTTCCAAATAAATAAATACCTACGATTTTGTGTAAAATTGATGTGGAAAATATTCAAAATAATTGTTTGATTATTACATGCATGCAACATTTTATTTGAGAGGGACGGGGCTCAGTTTTCATTTCAATTTGTTTTATTTTTTTTACTACTTTAATAAATATGAGGATTTGTCTTACTTATGATACAAACCCTCTGACATTGAATTTTTGACTCCCACCCTCTCAGGCAATGTCTTTTAAAAATTAATTTTTACGACGCCCGGAGGGTGTTTTCTGTTGCTAGTTCAATTAATAAATAATGTTATAAAAGAGATTCTAATTGTGAATCATGATAAATGTCTACATAAAACTCGACAAAATATGTATTTGTAGTTCAAATCGTAATTATGGCCACTTACCTCCTATCATACTAACCATCCGATTAGACAAACAACACACACTGGACATTGCTGGAGAAGCAAGGACAAACTTATAATTGACACTCCTGTTGTCACCTATACATGGACAAACAAGTGTAGGCTGATCGGCAAATACCAATATCAATCAGCATTGTATTGATACTGGATGCCGTGTGGAAGAGATGGGTGGGGAGAGAGAGAGAGAGAGAGAGAGAGAGAGAGAGAGAGAGAGAGAGAGAGAGAGGAGGGAAATTCCGTGGTGCCATCACGATCTGATGATGATAACTATGACAGAGTGTAAAGGTTGAAATAATTTTTTATTTAATACTAATCTATCTATCTATACATATATAAAGGGTATTTGTGTGTATGTGTATGTTAGGAGGAAACTTCCAAAATAAAACAATTAACAACAAAGTAAATATATATACACGTTAAATATCACCAGGGCTTGGTTTTTGAGCAAACATAATAGAGATTTGATTTATATTCGGGAAGATATTAAAAAATACAATTTAAATGATAACAGCATGGATCTTTTTCATTTAATATTTTAGATAGTAGACTTTTAGATTTCTTTTCAGAGTAGCTGGATCAATACAAGGTCTATTTTTATAAAGTGGTTTAAATGGGGAATCCCACGAGGATTCAACTCGCGATTCAGTAATAATGGATTTGCAGGACTAACTTAAAAAAAATCACCCTCTACCCAGGCGACACCGGGTAGCCGCTGCTAGTACATATATAAAGGGCAGTTGTGTGTATGTGTATGTCCAGGGGAAACTTAAAAAATAAAACAATTAACGACAAAGTAAATATACATACACATTAAATATCACCAGGGCTTGGTTTTTGAGCAAACATAATAGAGATTTGATTTATATTTGTGGAAAGGATTAAAAAATAAAAGTTAAATGATAACAGAATGGAATATTTTTTTGTATTTAATATTTTGAATAGTAGATATTAATGTTTAATTTCAGAATGCCTGGATCAGCGCAAGGTCTTTTTTTTTTACATGGGGATCTTAATGGGGAATTTGACGAGGATCCAACTCACGAGTTAGTAATAATAGATCCGTGGGACTAACTTAAAAAAAGCCCCCCTCTATCCTGGTGATGCCGGGTAGCCGCTTCTAGTTCTTCAATAAATCATTTCAAGTACACATTACAAAATCAATGAACATTTTCTTCTCAGTCAGTTTTTAGTGGTTTTACCTTCGCATTTGATCCTTCATTTTAACAAAAGATGAACATATCTACATGTATTACTTACAAACGATACTTTACAAAAAATAAAGAAAAAGAAAAAAATAGAAAGAAATTGAAAAATAATTAACATCAATAAGCAATACTATTTACCACTCTCAAGATTAGTTTCCGCCCTGTCGGCTTGGGCTGTAGAATACGCCGATTGCACCTCTGCAGAGGGGTAAGATCCCCTCCCCCTTCCCCCAATTAGATCGTCTGTTAGACGTGGGTTGTAATCTGTGATGCTTAAGTACGGAATCCAGATAGGCTGAGTAATCTATGACATGCAACAGTCCACTTTGGCCCTTAGGCTAGACAAAGTATGACAATGTATTATCAAGTCCTAGCACTTATACGATTGACCCAATCCTATTGCCGTAACCCTTTTTGATCATATATTTGCTAGAAAGCGGTGACTGAGGGTCTTAGTGTCCAGGGTATGAGGATAAACTGCATCTAGGGTGAAATTCTAATTCTGGAGCTCTGGGGGATGTGGAGTACACTTTCATTGCCATTACTCTCCAGGTCCACTCTGACCCGGAGTGGTAGTAGCTGTAACGAGATAATGAAGGTCCTGGCTTTTGTGAGCTAGAACTACTATATTAGAAAAGGAGGAAAAAGAAATAAGAGATGATAAAGGTTTAAATAGTGATGAGCACAAAACAGGATAAAGATGATTTGACTGGAGCGTGACCCAGAACGGAGAATTGAGTGTCAACCGGAAGTTTCGGGTGTTGACCGGAACCGGATGTCACGTGGTGACGTGGAACAACGAAGAAAGGTATCGGTCTCTTTTTGCTTTCGGACGTCGTAGGGTCTGGACCTGACCTTGGGTCCCTTATGGGATCACAGTAATCTAGAAGTATAGTTCTCTCTCTCTTTCTCTCTGCCTTTCCTCCTCTCCGATACAGCACACGAGACGAGCACGAAAATAAAGGCTAGTAGTTGTGACTACATATTTCTCGCGTTGTAATTTTTATCAACACGTCATTTTTTGTACCGTGAATATATCGCCGGCACCACCACCGTTCCGTTATGTATATCGCTTTGGGTACTGTGACCAGATATACGACAACGTTACAATATCGTTTTAGTGCTCGGAAAAGGGACAACGTTATAGTAGCTTTTATGGTCCCATCATTAGTTAAAAAGATAAAAAAATGAAGTTTAAAAAATGTGTTTAAAAATTGAATAACTATCAAGAATGAATACAACAACAAAAATCTTCGGCATAAAATAACCCAACGTTTGACATGCCGTTAAATCTTTTTATTAAATCGTTTTATTTTCTAGTAAATACCTAGTTTTATCATTTTTGATGACTAAGAGAAAGGAATATTCTGCCTCGGATATAATAGTTTATACTTAAATTGATGTTACCCTATTATAAGTGCATAGTTGGGAGGGGAAAAGATGGGTTCATGACTTCATCAACGACAAAATAGGCCTGTCTAGAATTTGAACTCGAGTCGCCGAGTTCGTTTTCTACGCGTTTTATAGTAATTGAAAAATTGCTAACGTTACGAACCGTTTTGTTTGATCTTTATTTTGTTTTTGCATTTAGTGATTTTCTTCTATTGTTTTCAACATAGGTGTGTATCTAAGAATAATGAACACCATTCCTCGTTTCTCTTTTCTTTTGTTTTTACTCTTTCTTATCGCGTCTTTTTTTTTCCATTGACAGAAAAAAAAACTCTCTTACCAATGAAACGCATTATTCCATGTAAAAAAATCGAAGAGGTCTCAAAAGAGCATGTCTGCAAAAACAACCCATGACAATGTACAAGCTCTTCATTTTTAACGTGAAAAGAAAACACAACAACTATGCCTGCCTGTGTGACGGTGTGACGGTGTGAAGGGTGTGTTGGTTGGATTCTACGGCCTGTCAACACCTGTTGGGTTATTTTATGCCGAAAACGTTTTGTTTCATTTATTCTTGATGGGTACTGAATTTTCAGAATTTTTTTTTTTGAAAATCAATTTTTTAAACACGTTTTTAAACACACTAGCAAATATATGCACCCTCCGGGTGCAAGCATTTAAGTTTTATTGTAATAAAATATTATATTAAATTAGAAAGGCTAATGAAACTAAATAAGAATGCAGATAAAAAGATTTGAAATAGAGGGTGGTATAATCGAAAAATAGAACAACTGAAACTTACTCTTCCATCACTCTTGTCTTTCATTGTTATTTTTTCTAATTTAAGTATTTAGTTAAAAGAGGAAGTGAAGAATAAAATGAGTTATTTTTTCTTGTTAACGGATTTCATTTAAGATTCATTGAAGAAATGTTTGCTTATATTCATTATAATAAAACCAAACAGTTAGAAATCAATAATACTAAGCACATATTTATTAAAATCACATTTTTAATATCAATATTCAAATTAGCCTTCCCATTCACACTGTAAACCGCTATTTTGTTGTACATATAAATATAATTGCATGCTATTAGTATGTAGATATGGTTAACAGTATTAAAATGTAAAACAATTTTATTAATAATTGAGGTTTAAATAAAAATAAAATCATTGAGAATGTGATATAAATAACTAAGGGAATTGTGACTTGAGTAGTAATATAGTTTCGGTTACAGACAGAAAAACACACAATCTCCATTATAATAAGATGTTTTCTATTTGACTAGTAGATGGGACGCTAACAGATACTATCTCTTCAGATTATAGTGGATCTGGGAGTAATGGTGATGAAGGGTTACTCATCATTCCCTAGAGCTCAAGAATTGGAATCTTATCTTATCATCAAATAGTATAATATTATACACAGGACATTGAGATACTCAGCCACTACCTTCTATCACATATATGATGAAAAGGGTTGGGGATATAAGTTCAAAGGCGTTTAGACAATCATATAGTTGTCAGGGCTTGACATGACAAGCTGACTGATTGGAGGGCTTTCTCCGACCGCCCCTCGACCCTAAAGTGGAGTGTTGCATCTTGCCTGTGTGAGGGTAAGTACACATCTTACAGACCATTATACTCAGAATGAGTGAAACATGCGAGGGGTGCTAAAAATCTTTGCTTACTTGCAGCACAAATCCGTATTTATTGAACACGCAGTGAGGTTCGAACTCACTGGTAATGGCTTGTTCGTATAATTTGTTTACACCACACAATTTGTTTACACCAACCTGCTCGCCATGGGATCGATGTTAGACAATTATATATATATATATATATATATATATATATATATATATATATATATATATATATTTCTCCCGAACACCTATATATATTTATTTATTTATTATTTATTTATAATTATAAAGTCTTCCTACCATTGGTTTCTGAATAACACTTTTTCGGTGTTATTCGTCTTCAGAGGCGTTTGACTTTTGAAAAAAATTGGACAGTTTTAAACTCCCGGCACGTATCCACGCGATCCGTTAATAGCTCCTGCATTTCGCTTTCATCATTCAACGGCATCACTATTTGTCGTCATTGTTCTTATTGTGATTTTAAATTTTTTCCGTTTTTATATTTATTTTAGTTTATGTGTGTTTATTTATATATGAATTCTTAATTATGGCGGTCTGATGTTTTGGTTAGTCCAATTCCATATTAAGAATTTTTTCCTGTGCGGGCATGCTCGAAAAATTTCTGTTTTGTTGTTTAGGAAATTTTGTTCGGAGTTTATTCCTTGAAGAATAAAGAATTTTTCTGTTGTGCATAATGAGCATTTTTTTTAAACATTTATATATGGCTTCGATTGGTCTAGTATTTTCCATTCTAATTTAAAATGTTTTTCTTGTTTTTTATACTGCCATACTTTGTTGGATAGCGCTGTCACGTTCCTCTTATTTTCGTGTTTGAAGGATGTTAAAGGGTTATAGTAGCATTGTTTAAAGCTACCCTGCACCATCCCTATGTAGTTTTCGCTGGTTTCCGATTGGTTTGTATTGTTTGTTTTAATTGTTGCCTGGTATATTATTGATTCTGTGTTGCATCTTTGTTGTAAAGGACAGTCTTCTTTACTTCTGCATGTGCATGTTGGGTCTTCTCTGGGTTTGATTTTGGCTGTAAAAATTGTCTTCATCGGTTGTCCACAAGAATAGCTTATTTTGACTGTGTTTTTGTTAAAAATTTTGTGGTATCTATGTTTAGGTGGGAAATGTTTTTTTACTAGTTCTAAGAATTTCTTGCCTATATTTGTCCTTACGTTGAGTGCATATGGTGGTGTGAACCAGATTATTTTCCTTTTCCTGTTTCTGTTTGTGGTTGGTATGTAGTCCTCGCTATCTATGTATTTTATTTGGTCCTTAATTCCGCTTTCCTTTAATGCTTCATTGTAGTACGGGGCTGCTTTTTCAAATATTTCTTTATTTGCTGAAAGGTTTGAGATTCTGCGGCTAATGTTGTGGACTAGGTTTTTGAATACTATAGGTGGGTGGCATGAACCTGTGTTTATGTATTTTAATTTTTCGTTTGGCTTATGGTATGATTTGTATGTTCCGTTATCAAGGTCTAGATTAACGTCTAGGAAGTTTACGTTTGTGAGGTTTGTGTCTATTATGATTTTAAGCCCCATGTTGTTCATATGTTTTATATTTTTCCTTAGTTTATCTAGGGTGTGTCCGTCGCATTTACGGGACAGGCACAAGCCATCGTCTCTGTATATCCCGAATTTGTGTTCTGGGAAGCTATATGATAGGGAATCGAGTAAATATAGCCCGACTAAGTCACACATTTCAGCACTATCATAAGAACCCATCGACACGTCGAATGCACCATTGGGGTTGTCTTTTTTACCCAGGTTTTTCCCTCACTGAAGAGTAGTGTTCTTCTGGAATGCATTATTATTTCAGTTTCTTGTATATTTATTGATGTGTACTTTTTTGCAAAATCCAGTGCTTTGGATAGGAGTTGTTTTGTTATGGAAGGGTAGAAGTCTACTATATCAAATTGTGTGAATTTGTGAGCCTTTTTTGTTGGTATTTTGTTGAACCAGTCTATTGTAGCTGTTGTGTTTGTTCATTGGAATAGATTGGTGTTGATTCTAATTGCCGTGTTTATTTTCCTTAGTATGTCTTTGCTTGCTAGCCCTAATTCCGTTTTCGCTGGGTTTATTAACCTGCATGTGGGTCTGTTGTTGAAGTCCGGCTTGTGGTCTTTTAACGTAATGAAGGCTTCTCTTTTTGCTAGTTGTTCTATTCTATCATCTATGTTTAGCTTTTTTGCTAAGATTTTGGCTTCATCGTTAATGTTGTTGTATGTGTTCTTATCGACTAATTTATATTCATCCGTGATGCTGTTTTGTGTTAATTTTTTGTGTTTTATTTTGTCTATTTCGTATAGGTTTTTTGTTTTGTCGGAGAATACAAACATTTTTTAATATATATATGTGTGTGTGTGTGTGTGTGAGTGTGTGTGTGTGTGTGTGTGTGTTAGTATCTAAAAGTGCAAAAGCAACACGGTGTTCAGAAAGCAGAAACCTAGTTGTTTTGTTATTTATATATTGTTATTTATTGTTATTTATATATATTTCTCAATATACTTTCGTAATAAATTGAACCGAATTGTTCTGATGGCGGGAATATTTATTTCGTACCGATATTTATAATTTCAATTATGTAAATTATTATATCATTATTTAAATCGTTATTATATTATTTGTTTGAATTATTTAAATCATTATGTAAATTATTTATATTATTATTTGAATTAGAAGCTTTGAAGATTAAAATGAAAATCGAATTTAAATCTTATTAATTTAAATTTCGTTGATTTGTATTTTATTCCCCCCCCCCACGGGAATCAATTTATAAACGAATCTTGAGCGTAAGGTACGTAGCCATTTTGAATATCTGATGAACCTGTTGAGCAGCCTTGGCGTAACTTGAAATAAATCCGAATGAACCTACACGTCTAAAAATGCTCTCTTCTATTGTGTTACAGAATCAACAGGGAGATACAATTTACTTCTCTAGAAAAATTACAAACTGTATATATTAAAACTGTTAATCTTCCGACCGTTATCAACTTCCAACACTTTCTAGTAAAAAATGAGACCGTCTAAATCGTCCAACATTAAAATCAAAAATGTAAATCCTGAGTATCTGGTATTGCGTATCGGCATAATTTTTACTTTCTATGAGTTTCGTCACCCCAGCTAAATAATGGACCATTCCATTTTTATTTTGAAGAAAGAAAGGAAAGAAAAGGAGGTGCTACATAGACAAATACAAAGAAAGAAAGAAAAAAACGAGTATAAAGATAGAGAGAGGGGTGATAACCCTAATCTGTTTTAATCGAACAGAAAATAAAGAGAGAGAGAGAGAGAGAGAGAGAGAGAGAGAGAGAGAGAGAGAGAGTATGTGAGAGAGTGAGTTAAATCAAGATTATTATACTTTTTACATATTGAACTATTTCGCAAAAGCTCTCAAGTAAACAAACACACACACACCACACACACACACACACACACACACATATATATATATATCATCATCATCATGTCGCGCTATTAGCACGGATATCCATGACAATCTCTCGCCAACCTTTCCTATCATTCATTTTCCCAGGGAGGTCCTCTGCGCAGCAACCTGCATCTTTGCTTAGTTGGTCAATGTAGGTCTTGATGGACGGCCCACACTAGCATGTCCGTGTGTTGGCTTCCACAGAAGAACGTCACTTATGAGCTCATCCTTGCTTCTCCAGCAGTGCCGGCATGTCTTGTCCGTCTCACTTGTATGGTTTGTGATGGTGGGCAGGTGGCCATATAGCTGTTTCCTCGTGGGGTGCTGCTTCCACGATTTATTCAGGACTGCACGCAGCATTCTTGTGCAGCTCCCGTCCAGCTTATTCTCAAGGCGCCTCGTTAGGGTCCAGTGGTGCATCCGTACAGCAACACTGATACAACCACCGCCTGGAAGAAATGTCGCTTTAGCTTGTCAGCGAGATCGGATTTCCATATTATTGATAATTTGTTTGTGGCCGACCACGCTTTTCCTATTCGTGTATTTACATCGCTTTCTGTGGATAAGATATATATATATATATATATATATATATATATATATATATATATATATATATATATATATATATATATCAGAGCAGAATAGATTTCATCCATGCCAACATTACATATATATTTTCCATTTATCTTTTCAATATATCTGCCGGATTCATTTACATTTTCGTCACCCACCAACACACACACACACACACACACACACACACACACATATATATATATATATATATATATATATATATATATATATATATATATATTCTGTGATTTTGTTTTGAGCATTAGTAAGTTTGTGAATCTTAAACATCTAAGATATTTCTATTATCGTTTCAATGCATGTGAGGAAGGAGTCGCAATTGGTATGCGGCTGAAATGCTCAATAGATATTAACCTAAATGACACTCAATATTGGATTTGAAACCGTCACAGTGTTTCCGAAATAGACTTCTAACATCTCGTTTGAATGAGAATCGCGATTTTAAAGTGTCCGGTCTTTTGCTTTCAGTTTCTACTTTCACTATCACTTTGACAGGATCAACCACGCTTTATTTCCTTGTCTAATGACTGTCAATTACCGTTTTGAACAGGTCTATAGATTTGGTTCTAGGCTCATTCACCAATCGCTTTCATGCGTGTGACTTATAGATCACTTAATGTATTTGGCTGTTGCTTGAGCGATTTATCTTAAAAGAAAACAGAGCAGATATAATGAACATGGTTTGGATAAAGGTTCAACAGGCCTTTACAGAGATTTGACAGTAAACAGCTTGAAATGAGTGTGAGCAAACGATACGATTGAATACGATGAAGAAAGATGAGGTTTGGTGTCGGAAAAGGGGGTGTAGTGGTTACAGTGTTCAATTTAAGGGGATGACTCTTATGGTTAGCTGTGTGAAGTTACAGATCAGAAACTAGTTTCATTCAAAGTTGCGCAATCCCTAGATTTAAGATTTGCCAAAATCAGTGAAGCGAACAGACGAGGATGAATTTGAACAGTCAAAATATTTATGTTTATACTAGCATAAATCCTGTAAGAACGAATGGAAGCATTTAGGTATTGGCCTAATATTCATTCGAAGAGTAGAGTGTAGTACCTGTGCGGCCTGCTTAGGATTAAAAGTAGATCTCAGTCTTTCTGTATAAAATAATCGGGAAAAATACTAACTACACCTTTTGGTTTGGTTTGTTTGGTTTACGGCATATCAACCTCAGTATTTAATGCCATAGAGATGGGACCCAGGTAACAGGTACTACCACTCCGGGTCAGAGGACCAGGAGCAATGTGATTAAGGGGTGATCCACATTCCCCAAACCTCCAAAACTGGAATTTCCCATCAGATAGAGTTTAACGTAATTCCCAGGACATGTAGACCCTCAGTCACCACCTTCTAGCACCCATATGATAAAAAGGGGTGGGGCTTGCCATAAGGGCAATAGGGTTGGGAAAATCATATAGGTGCTACGGCTTGACGTGACCAGCGGATTGGTCGGAGGGGCCTCTCCGACCACCCTTCTAGCCAAGATAGGGCTAAAGTGGAGTATTGCAAGTCAAGAACTGCTCAGCCACCTGGGTTCCATCCTTAAGCATCACATGTCGCCACCCACGACCAACAAGTGGCCCCATTGGGGGAGTCTTACCCCTCTGCAGAGGTGCAGTCGGTGCATTCTAATGCCACAGCCGACAGGACGGCCAACTACACCTTTCAAAATTTATTTATTATTTTCCTGTATATTTTTTTCAAAAGAACAATCAGATTCAAAAACAATCTCCTTGGTCTAGCACTAGTGAAAAGTGGATAGACTCCCTCGCTGATATATATAAATAGGTTGAGATACATTTCATGCAACTTATTTTAAGAGACTAATAGAAACATAATGGCATAAATGTGCAAAGAAATAATTCTGGTTCCAGGAAATCCCTTCACTCAGACTGCACATACCCACTTTTCAGTAAAAAGTATGATTTCTCGTTCCATGAGATCTCTTCATCTCGACTAGACTGCACCTCCCCACTTTTCAGTAATTAACGATTCCACAGAAACCATAATGCCTAGTTACAGGACATCCCTTTGCCTGGACTGCACATCCCCACTTTTCAGTAATTTACCATTACTCCTAAAAGTATTATGTCAGTTTCAGGAGATGACTTCCTTGGACTGCACATCCCCATTTTCAGTAATTAACCCTGTCTACAAAAACTATAATGTCTTGTTCCAGGAGATTCCTTCACTCAAACTGTACATCCCCAATTTCTAACAGGAGTAGAATCAGGACTAACAAAAATTATAAATAAATACATCACCATTTATTTTTAAAATCTAGAGACCGAATACACGTTAGGGAACTGTTTTAACAAATTCAAAAACGCTGGAAACTTTTGCACATCCCTGATGCATCCAACAAATATCATATTTCGAACAATGCAGAGAAAGAGACACTCACGCTGCTTTCAAATTAAAAATGGTAAGCTTTTGTTGATGCAAGCCTAGAAGCAAAAGTCTTGGGGGAAAAACAGAAGAACAAGGAATTTTCATTTTTGGATGTTTTCTTGAAACATAGAAGCCGGCAAAATGTGCAGAGCTTATTTTCTATTCTGGAAAGCACATCAATTTAAGTTTTGTTTTGTTTGCGAAGACATAAAGGATTCGCCATGTCGTATTTAGACTTTTATATGCACTATATGCTAATAAACAGTTCCTCTAAATTATTTTAATTTACTCAAACCTTCATGGCCTGCAGACAAAGGATATAAGTATACATGCGTGTACGTGGGAGTGTACACATTGGTGTACACACGTATACACATCTTCACTTATTTGTTTGCTCGGAAAGTAATAACACTTTTAAATTGTACAAATATTAAAACACTCAGCAGTTATAAAATCCAGGTCAAATAGTACACGCCTTGTAGTGTAATGGTTAAATGTCTCAGCTAGCTGATCGTTGTTTGTGAGTGCGATTCTCACTGAGTGTTCTATAATATGTGTACACCAAGCTAAGCTTACTAAATGACTACTTACCATGGTTTAATTGATATCTATATAAAGATATATTTTTTGCTTAATTGAAGTCATACCTAATTTGAGAATTAATTAGTTATAATTAAATGAATTAGGCGTGCATATTGGTTTAAATGTAAGGCGTAAACAAATCGAGAAAAAGTCAATCTCTGTATGTACATTTCAGCCTATTAGGCCTCATCAGCAGAATTATAGACAGGGCAGTGCTTTGTGCGTGATTCGAACCCTACCTGTCAGGCTGACAGTCGGAGACTCTAACAATTACACTAGCTGGCTTTCCCAGATTTCTCGTTTAATTTAAACTGATATATATATCGCACTTTTTTGGGTGACTTACAGCACGACAGTATGAAGTGGACAAACAATCTGAGATTGCGATAGCCGACAATTTCTGGGGAGATTATGTGCTTAATTGAAGTCATATCTAAATTGAGATGTAAAAATTGTCATGTGTACCATTCTAGGTTTAGTTTTAATCCAGTGAACCACCGGCTACGGCAAGTAAAACTCGATGATAATAATAATAATAATAATAATAATAATAATAATAATAATAATAATAGTCCTGGAGACCTAAGGAGACTTGATGTCACTCAGATTCCAGTGAATGACCATCAGCTAACGCTGGTGTAAAAAAACTCGTAAGTAATGAAATAATAATAACTAGACTGGAAGACTGATAGATTTTGCATTTCTAGCAGATCACAGGGTGAAGATGAAAGAAAACGAAAAGATAGACAAATGTCTGGATCTTGCCTGAGAATTGAAAAAAAAAAGTTGAATATGAGGATAAAAGTCGTACCAATTGTAATTGGTGCGAAGGGGTCTGGAAGGGAGTCTCGATGAATTGGAAATCAGCAGAAAAATCTGGACAAACTAAACAACAGCATTGTTAAAATCGGAGGGGATATCCAGCGGTGTACTGGACACCCGAGGAGATTTGCTGTCACTTAGCCTCCAGGAAAC
>CM042154.1:88990870-89080870 GCA_023376005.1 Doryteuthis pealeii | reverse complement strand
GACCTGGAAATCAGAGGGAGAATTGAGACCATCCAGACAACTGCATTGCTGCAAACGGCTAGAATACCCAGGAGATCTGAGGAGACTTGTTGTCACTCAGACTCCATTGGAAAACCATTAGCTTAATAATCTTATTATAATGGAGAATCGGTATTTGTCTGTGATTGAAACTACGTCACTGCTTACGTCAAAATACCCTCAGGAATTGCGTAACTTTATCAATGAGTATTTGAATTATTGTGAAAATAATTCATACATAGAATACGTCTTATCTATTAACAATGTCAGTAAAAATCTAAAGATGAAGAAGGGTGTAAAGAGAGACAGAAGAAGAAGAAGAAGAAGAAGAAGAAGAAGAAGAAGAAGAAGAAGAAGAAGAGAAGAAAGAAGAAGAAGAAAGAAGAAGGAATGAAAGAGAAGAAGAAGAAAAGAAAAAGGAATGGAAAAAAAAAGTAGTAGAAAAACAACAGAATGAATAGAAGAAGAAGAAGAAGAAGAAGAAGAAGAAGAAGAAGAAGAAGAAGGGGCAGGAAGAGGAGAAGAAGATAAAGAAGATGAAGAAGAAGAGGAAAAAAGAAAAAGAAAGGAAGCAATGGAAGAGAAAAGAAGAAGAAGGAATAGAAAATAGATAAGTAGTAGAAAAAAAGAAATAGAAGAAGAAGAAGAAGAAGAAGAAGAAGAAGAAGAAGAAAGAAGAAGAGAAGAAGAAGAAGAAGAAGAAGAATGAAAACGGATGGTTGAGGAAGAAGAAGGAGATGAGGAAGGAGAAGAAGAAATTAGTGTTAAGATAGAAATGAATCCAGGGTGACAAAATGAAGAAAAGGAAGCCACCCCCCCCAAAAAAAAAGACGACGCACAAAGAATAGAGAGTAAATAACGAGGAGAGCAAAAAGGTATTTGATAATAAAAAGAAAAATACGAAGGTAACCAAGAAAAAAAGAAAATAACCAAAGAAGAAGAAAGAAAGAAAAGAAGAAGAAGAAGAAAAAGAAGAAGAAGAAGAAGAAAGAAAGAAAAAGAAGAAGATGAAGAAGTTGGGAGATGATTTACTTGAAGATGATAGGGTTATCGATTGAAGTGTCTCGATCAGGATAAGTCACGGCTGTATTGTTGCGTTCTCAAAGTGTATGCACTTAGATGCTCCATGGTCATTCAGTTTATGATTAGGGTTGGTTAGGGTAAAAAGAAGGGCGGAGGGTCGACTGTTGAGTGGGACTACTTTTCGACATGTTCATTCATGTGTCCTTCCGATGTGTTCGCATGTTGAAACCGCATCACATTTCAGAAATTTTGTCAGTGCGAATCTATCCATTAGTAGAAATCTTTCAGGACTTCGTTCACCCCTGTGTTGGTTAATAAATAAGGACATGCGTTTGGAATTTTGTAGCGTGCTTGTGACTTTTTGAATCTTGAGAAAATTAAATAATAACAAATAATGAGAAAAAAAAGCCATGAAAGAATGGTGATATAGAGTTGGTTGACAAAGATTGGCAAGCACATAGCAATAAAGGGACCGAGGAATCAAAGAAAACATAACCATAGAAAGAAAGAAAAGAATGAATATAAAAGTGACAGTACTGGAGTAGAGTTCAATATATATTCAACAACATAGTGTAATCCAAACAAGATCAGAAAAGACAGAATTATGAACATTAAATAGAAATACTTGATACCGTATAACAGTGTACAAAATACTAATACAATAGTAGCCTATTTCTTTGAAGTTTTGAGATGAGGCTTGCTAAAGAAAGAGAGATTAGGGAGAAAGAAAGAAACAAAGAAAGAAACAAAAGAACAAAGAAATGCAGAAACAAAAAAGAAGGAAAGAGTGAATGAATTAATGAAAATCTATGAATTCGATGAAAAAAAAAAAGAATTAGTATTATTTGTATTACTCCGACTATTGTCCTCATCTTCATTGTTATCTGTACAAGGTGTCGGTCGATGTGCTCTCCGGCCTTCTTCAGGCATTTCTTGTCAAACTCTGGAACCTTCTTGGACTCGATTACGACAAGAAGGTTCCCGATTACGACAAGATGTTTCCCGATTTCGAAAAGAAGGTTCCCGAATCCAAGAAGGTTCCCGAGTTCGACAAGAAATACGAAGAAATATCCTATGCGTGCATTAACATCAGTTTCTGTGGATGAGACATTACTACCTAGGTACGTGAATTATTTTTCCGGTTTTCGAGATGTACCGTCAAGTGAAGAGATGCCTTCTTTCGTTTTAAAACACACCAACTCGGTTTGATAAGAGTTCACATAGAGGCCGATGTTCTGTACTTCATTCTCTAGGATATGTAGCAGCGATTTGGCCTGTGCAGCTGTATTTGGGAGAATTGCTGGATCATATGCGTAGTCCGCGTCCCTAATAGTTTCTGCGGGTATTGCCTGCCACTGCCCAAGATATATATATATATATATATATATATATATATATATATATATAATATATATATATATAAAAGTAATTGGTAAATTTGCTTGAAGCATTGTTAAGTATGTTTAAAAATAATAAAATTCGAAGGCAATACAATGCGTAAAAAATAAAGACAAAAGGATGTTTTATAGTCTAATCGATTTCAAAGCAAATCTTTATCATCAGAGTTTAATTTCTGAAATTAAACTCTGATGATAAAGCTTTGCTTTGAAATCGATTAGACATATAAACATCTTTTTGTCTTTATTTTTACGCATTGTATTGCCTTCGAATTTTATTATTTTTATATATATATATATATTATATATATATATATATATATATATGGGAGAATATGTGCTTAATTGAAGTCGTGCCTAATTTTGAAAATTAATTAATCAATAATTAATGAATTAAGTGGGCATACCTATTTAAAATTTAAGGCTAAACAAATCGAGAAAAATCAATCTCGGTATGTACATTTCGGCCTATTAGACCTCATCAGGCCGAAATGTACATACAGAGATTGATTTTTCTCGATTTATTTAGCCTTACATTTTGAATAGGTATGCCTGCCTAATTCATTAATTATTAATTAATTAATTTTAAAAATTATGTACGACTTCAATTAAGCACATATTCTCCAAAAAATTGTCCGCTAAATAAAGCCATATCAAAACACATTGTTTGTTTGTTTACTTCTCATATATATATATATATATATATATATATATGTGTGTGTGTGTATATATGTATATATATACCATGCAATCCAATCCTATTTTATATCAGTTCACTGCATAGATTAGGCTTTCTCCAATGTGTGATTAGCATCTAATGGACCTTACTCAGGTATGCTGTCCCATAATATGTTGGTAGGAATTTACATTCAGTGTTTACTTTATCCCAGACTGATTGCCCAACGAATGACAGAGATCTCGTCTGTCCATTTATCAATACACAGGTACAGAATCATTCATGGATTTCCCAAAGGGATTAGTGCTATGAGTGACATAATTTTTCTGGATAATTACTCATCATGCTTCGGCTAGAAACCACAAGATTCCTAGTTGGATACCGGCCCTCGCCAACTCAGCACAGGGCTATGTGCGGTAAAGTAAAGAGCTGATGATAGGTGTGACGCTCCCACCTCAGACACAAAGACGCTGATTGGTTGATACCGACTTTAGGCCACCCCCGACAACTTTACATATATATATATATATTATATATATATATATATATATCATTCATCCACAGACACGTGTTTCGAAGTTTACTTCTCATCAGTGCGGCTCGACATTTTAACAGCTACCTCAAGCCGGGATCGAAACCCGACAGAATTTTCGTCTGCTAAGTTCCTTACTCTTGCGGCTATTAGCGGGCCGTTAGTCTAGAGTGAACAATTAATAGCTACATACTTTACGGCGGTATGTTTTTACAATCACCAGAGAACTCCAACCTGTAAACAGACGGGTCACGGCTAGTGCCAAACGGTGAAGTTACAATTAATGTCCCCCCACAGTGGACATGGGAGAGGGAAGCATATATATATATATTTGGGAGAAATAAGAGGAAATTAATCCGACAATATGTGGAGAAAGGTAGACAAACACGGGATATTGTACACGATGGAACTTTATTGTCGGTAGTGTTGCGACATTATAACGTGTCGGTCTGTTAGACCTTCTTAAATGGTGTACATTTTCATGAAAATGTCTACCGTTTAAGCAAGAACTCAATCCAACGTCCCGAAGAAGGTCTAACAGACCGAAACGTTATAACGTCCCATGATTACCTACAATAAACATCCATCTTGGACAACATCCCGTGTTTCTCTACCTTTCTCCATATATATATATATATATATATATATATATATATATATATATATATATATATGGTGATTGTCGCTTCTTGACAGAATAAGGCCATTTCTACAAGTAGTTCAGTTGTGAACAGTTGTGAGCACGCAGGTGGCCCACGGATCCAGCTTGTTTTATGTACCCTGTCACACATATGAAACCCTCGACATACGGGCTCTGCCACACAAGTCAGACTTCAATGTAGGAAATGTTTCCATGGCGTCTGTCATGTGTAGCTTCAGGATGGAGTGCTCGAGTTACCTTACCTAAAACTTCTTACAGCTACCATCGACCTGTCTTTCCTTTAGGATGTGTATCCAACCCACCCCCTTCTGTCAATTGGTCCTAATAGCTGAAACTGACTTCCGCAAGGGCATTGATGTCGGCCCCATATCGAGATGCTCCCCTGTCACAATACCAGTACGTAGTTTGGTGTTTCCCAATCTCTCAAGATCGGGAGGTGTCCAGACATTCCAGGTGGCTATTCTTAGATATATATATATATATATATATATAGATAGATATATTGGTAATTTTTCCGAGATGAAATAAAGGAAAACAAAGTGCTCAATTACAAATGTAAGAGCTTTATTTATTAAATATAATTGTTTATACAGAGGTTTTAGTGAGCATCTACCTAAGGTTTCTGGCTTTTGCCTTCTTCAGGATACTATTTCATCCCTCTTTATATATATAATATATATAATTGTAGAAAAAATTATGGGTCGACCACGGTTTCGATCTATACGATCTTTTCAGGGCCCTACTTATATTTGACTAAGTTCAAGTTTTCACTTAGTTAAATTAGATGAACGTATATTTACGATAGTGACGGTGGAACGTTCAACCGTCACCATCAAAAAATATGTTTACCTCAGTTTAAGTAATGTCTTGAACTTAGTCAAATAAGGTAGGACCCAGATAATATCGTATAGATCGAAACCAAGTCGATCCATAACAGGCTGGGCATTTAGATGTTGGTTAGGCACCCAGTCTTGAAAAAAAAACTGTGAATTCAAAACTTTTAAACTCCGCTAAAGGAATCGACCTCGTTTCTCATTCTGCTGGTGCGGAGAGGTTTGCTATATATATATATATCTTATTATAATGGAGATTGTGTGTTTTTCTGTCTGTAACCGAAACTATATCACTACTCAAGTCACAATTCCCTTAATTATTTACGTCAAATTATCCATGGTTACATTCTTTTAAACCTTCAATTATTAATAAAATTGTTTTACATTATTAATACTGTTGACCATATCTACATAGTATTTACCGCGTACCCCACTTGTACGGGTCAGGCACAAAGTCCCTATTAAACGTGGGGACCACCCACAAACCGAAGCTCATGGAGTGGCAGGTGAAAAATTGCGTCGATCCGTCGGCATTCCCCCTCAAGGGCGCCTCAGGCACTGGGCAATAAACCCAGCCCTGCCCCTTTAAATCGAGGGGCAGGTGTTGCCTGGGGGGATGGCCCCCTGGGATCGACGCTGTTAATTATATCAATGGTCAGAGGCCGAAGCCACTGTTGACCATATCTACATACTAATAACATGTAATTGTATTTATTATACAACAAAATAGCGATTTACAGTATGAACGGGAAGGCTAATTTGCATATTGATATTTAAAATTTGATTTTAATAAAATATGTGCTTGGTATTATGATTTCTAATTATTTGTTTTATCTTAATGAATATGAGCAAAAATCTCGGGATAAATCTTAAAAGAAAATTATTTACAAGAAGAAATAAATGTAATTTTTAATCTTTACTTCTTATTTAACTAATAGTTCAATTAGACAAATTTAGTAATGAAAGACGGGAGGGATGGAAGAGTAAGTTTCAGTTGTTCTATTTTTTCGATTATAGCCCCCTCTGTTTTCAAGTCTTTTTTTTTTCATTCTTATTTCGTTAATTTTTCTAATTTAATATGATATTTATTACATTAAAACTTAAGTACTTGCACCCGGAGGGTGCATATATTTGCTAGTATATATAATATTATATATATATATATATATATATATATATATATATATAGTTAAAAATTAATGGTAAAATGAATGAATTGATGAAATAAAAATGAATGAAATGATGGGGATAAATGAAAAATCCTTTCCAAGGGACCCCTCTCAAAAGTATTAAAAAACACTTTTTGAGAGTGGGGTCCCTGATAGAAAGTTTTTCTCATCTATTATTAGACTCCTTTGAAGCATCAAGTTAATATAATTATTCTATAAATTATGAGAGAAGATAAAATCCGTCTCTTACACTTGTAATATCTGTTGAAAATGGGTTTGAATTTTTATGTGTATATATCTAATCTTGTCTGGTTAACTTCCGGTGAATATTGCTACATTGTAACTATCTTGAATTCAAAATAAAAACGGTCAAATAGAAGAATTTCTTTATTTAGCTTTTTTTTCAGTTGTAAAATAAAATAAAATATATTAAATTAATTAGATAGATCAGTAAATAAATAAAAAGATTATATTTAATTATATATTAGAAAGATTGATGAATAATTTTAGAAAACTATATTTTATGAGTATTTTTAAATTCCAAATGATATATAATATATATATTATATATATGTGTTGTGTGTGTGGTGTGTGTTGTGTATTTGTGTGTATTTGCGTGTGAGTTTCTTTATGCATAGATATGGTGTTGATTTGGCATATCACGAGATTGGAATTGGAATTGAGATGATAGCAGATAGGGACGAATGTCGAGGAAGAATCGAAAGATTTCCATGCTGTCGGCAAACACACACACACACACACACACACACACACACACACACACACACACACACACACACACTCTCTCTCTCTCTCTCACACACACACACACGCACACACGAATATATATATATATATATATATATATATATATATATATATATATTTGTGTGTGCGAGTATCTTTATGCATAGATATGATATTGATTTCGCCATATCACGAGATTCGAATTGAGAGACGTTCACATGAGAGCACAACTTGTTTATGCGTTAAATAGTAATGACAGATTTGAAAAGACAAAAATATAAAGAAGACAAAAATGACATTAATAAACAAAAGGAGATAGAATAAATATGAATCATACTTATCGAGTCGATTCAAAATTCCTCTGTTTTCTTGACGGGGTGAAAAGAAAAATGATTTTTTTAAGGAAACGGCGAACGAAATGATAGGAAAAGAAACAGATGATGGAAGGAAGACGAAATGGCAAATGAAAGAGGGGAGAATGAATCAAAGGAATAAGGAAAGAAAGAAAAAGAAGGTATTCAGAAAGAAAAGAAGGAAAAAGGGGAAAAATGAATGAAGGGATGAATGAAGGATGAATGAAGGAAATAAAGAAGAAGTAAATGAATGTATGAAGGAAGAAAGCGTTGTAAGAAGGAAGGGGTGAAGGAAAAGGGATGAAGGAAAGTAGGAACGGGAAACTGAAGAAAAGAAAGAAAAAAGGCATAAATGAAAGAATGAAAGAAGAAAAAGAGGAAAAGAGAACGAATGAAGTTAGAAAGAATTAAAGAAGTAAAAAATGTATGAAAGAAGGTTTAAAGAAGGAAATAAAAAAGACTGAGGTAATACTTAAATAATGAAGAAATGAAGGAAGGAAAACAGGAACGGGAAACTGAAGGAAAGAAATAAGAATGAAAAGAAGGAAGAAGGTAAATAATTAATGAAGGGATGAAAGAAGAAAATAAGGAAAAAGTGAACTTATTTATTAAGAAAAAAAGGTTGAAAGAAGAA
The DNA here is from genome assembly GCA_023376005.1 of Doryteuthis pealeii. NCBI lineage: Eukaryota > Metazoa > Mollusca > Cephalopoda > Myopsida > Loliginidae > Doryteuthis > Doryteuthis pealeii. The sequence continues at coordinate 89,072,827 of CM042154.1, read as the reverse complement.
AGGAAGGAGAGAAGGAAGAATTAAATATCAAAGGAATGAAGGAGGGAATAAATTAAGTAAAGCCGAAAGATAAAATGAAGGGAAGAAAGAAAAAAGAATAAATGAAAGAAGGAAGAGGGAGGAGGAAAAACAGAATGAATGAAGCTAGAATGAAAAGAGAGAAAACAGAAAGGATAAAAGAAGGAAGAAAGAAAGAAATGAATGACTGAGCGAATGAAAGAAGGTTGTAACTGGGAACTGGAAAAAGAAATGAAAGAAAATAAAAAGTATAAATGGAGGAAGAAAAGAAGAAAGAAAGAAAAAGAGAAAGAAGGAAGCTTGAAAGAAGAGAAAAGGAAGGGATAAAAGAAGAAAGGAACGAAGGAAAGAAATGAATGAATAAGTGAATGAAAAAATGAAGGAATTGGAATGAAGGAAATAAAAAATGAAAGAAAATGCAAGGAAGAAAAGAAGAAAGAATGAATGAATGAATAAAGGGAGGGAGGGAGGGAATAAGTAATGAAATAAAGAAGTTAGGGGCAAGAAGAAAAGAAAACGAATTTGAAGGAATGAAATACAGAAGGAAGAGTAGAAAGAGAAGAAAGTGATGAATGAATAAATTAAAGAAGAAGAGAAATAATGAATGAAGGGAGGGAAGAAGTAAGAAAATAAAGAAGATGGCGGCCAAGAAGGAAGAAGAGAACGAATCTATAAAGGGATGAAAGAGAAATGGAAGGAAAAAAGGAAGGAAAAGGAAGGATAAAAAAGAAGAAAGTGATAAATGTGTAGATTAAAGAAGGAAGAAAAGAACAAAAGAAAGCGAATAAGGAATGAACGAATGAACGAATGTAAGAATGAAGGAATAATAGAACAAAGGAATGAAGCAAGTAAAAGATGGAGATGAGAATTGTGATAAAAATGTTAGTCCCATAAGAATTTCCAAGCAGATTATTGTCTCTTAATGCTAACAAGTATTGAAAAGGAATTGTCGTGGAACTCTGCACATTTATAACGAATCATCTTCATATACAACCACCCGTATGTACTCTACTGTATATCACATAGGTGGATGCATAAGTAATACAGGAAGATATGAACACACACATACATACATAGAAAAATACGCGCGCGAGCAGAGAGAGAGAGGAGAGAGAGAGAGAGAGAGAGAGAGAGAGAGAGAGAGAGAGAGAGAGAGAGAAGAGATACACTTTCTACATAAATATTTGAACACACAGCCAAACGGCTTCTTGAACTACCCGCATGTGCTGTGATATAAACATAGATTCATACGTAGAAATATACGCCGTACACACACACTGCGCGCGCGCGTGCGAGTGAGAGAGAGAGAGAGAGAGAGAGAGAGAGAGAGAGAGAGAGAGAGAGAGAGAGAGAGAGAGAGAGAGAGAGAGAGAGAGAGAGATAATGCATACACGTTCTTCATAAGTATGTGACCACAGTTACAATATTGCTTCCACAATTCGCCTGCATGTGTTGTGATATGAACTCACACAGAAACATACGTACGCACACACGCAGAGAGAGAGAGAGAGAGAGAGAGAGAGAGAGAGAGAGAGAGAGAGAGGGCGTAGAGAGTGTACATTCACTTGCTTCATAAGTATTGAACCCAGAGTATATTGCTTCTAATCACTGGGTTTTGGAAGCTGGTTGGTTGGTTGACTAGATGTTACGGCATGTCAACCCTGTTGGGTTATTTTTACGAAGACGAATTGTTGTATTCATTCATGATGGGCACTCAATTCGTTTTAAAATCAATTTTTAACACATTTAAAAATCATTGTGTAGTGGTTTACCCCTTTGCAGAGGTTCAATCACTGTATTCTAAATCACCAGCCAATAGAACTGGTTTTGAAAAATTAAACCAGCAGTATTGCATAACAATGAATACATTTTAACCACATTCGGTAACAGCAAATCTTTTAAAGAAATTGGTAAAGTTTTTACTGATGTTTTTCTATGTAATATTTTGATTTTTGTGAAATAAATATATACAACGTTTCGGCCGATATACACTCCATCCTTCTTCAGGTGTTTTTGTAATTCCTTAGCATATATATTGTTGATAACACTTTTCAAAAACTTATGGCAACTCTCCAAACTTTTTTATCATATGTGCTAGAAGGCGATGACCGAGGGCCAGTGTCCTGTGTATAACTTTAAACTGCATTTAATGGTGAATTTTAAATTCTGGAACTCTGGGAAATGTGAAGTACCCCTTTATCACCATTACTCCTAGGTCTACCCTGACCCGGAATGGTATTACCTTTTAGGGTCCGATTTATGGCTTAAATAGATTAAAAAATGAGAATTAAATAATTAACTTTTCGGGGAATGTCGAGTGATTGCGTCGCGTGTTGTGATTGTGAATAAAGATTATTTCTTTCATCTGTCTGCCGCTCACAACTAGGGCATATTTAAGGTAAGGGTTTATATTTAAATTGTTCAGAAAAATCATGCTAGGTATTATTTTGCTGGTAGATTTTATTTTCGCGGAAACACGGTATATATGTGTAAACCGTGTTTCCCCCGAAAATAAGACAGGGATTATATTCTTTTTCACTCAAAAATATAAATGTAACATTAGGACTTATTTTCGAGTGATTTCAAGTGTTTGCATTACATGAGATGTTACAATCTTATGGGCCATCCTCTAGTCTTTAAACAAGAGCGCTTGTCCAGTGGAATTGGATCCTTAGTAATCCTCCGATAAAGAATTCTGATCTTAGGTAATACTCTGGTAAAGAATCTTGAGTATTGTAAGCTCCTCCTCAATGATTGCAAGTAGAACTATGGCCAGTATTAGTGTTTAAGTAGTGTATCAGGCGCGCAGTTTGGCTAGTGATTGGTGAAGGAATAAACCGTGTGACCTTGGCTAGTCTATAAATTCAGGTTGGGAATTGGAGCACACCTTATATACAAAAATATTCCAACAAAGCCACCTGCCTCTTATCACACAAACCATTTGGGCCAGACACTAATCAGCTTTGTGCGGATTCTGGATGCCCTCAAAACAGCATCCCACAAAAAACTAATGTTATAATCTTATGGGCCATCCTGTAGGCTTTAAGCAAGAGCGCTTGTCCAGTAGAATTGGATCCTTGGTAATCATCTGATAAATAATCCTTTGGTTCTTCTGATAAAGAGTCCTTAGTTCCTTCGTCAATGGTCGCAAGTTCCTCCTCAATGATTGCAAGTGAACTGTGGCAAGTATCAGTGTTTAAGTAGTAAATCAGCCACGCATTGTGGTTGTTTATTGGCCGGATTAGTAAACCACGTGACCTCGGATAGTCTATAAATTTAGTATGGTAATTGGAGCACACCTTATATCCACAAATATTCCAACAGGAGGTGATTGTGAAGAATGTTTATTTCTTTCGTCTGTCTGCCGCTCCCAACTAGGGCTTATTTTAAGGGAAGGGCTTGTATTAAAACCATGATGAAAAATCATACCTGGTCTTATTTTAGGAGGAACAGTAGTTCAACATATTCCTATCTACTAATCTTACTCTGTTAACTTGGGTGTTTTTTATGTATGATTATAGCCAAGCACTTAGTAACATCGTGTGTGTGTTGTTATTTTTTCTTCAGATCTATCACTGTTGTGTTTACCTAAGAATTTGTTTTGATTTCTTTTTATGTTTTTTTTTTCTCACCAACTGTGTTTCCGGTTCATGGATTGTATTTTTTTGTTGTTATTATTGTTTTTCGCTGTTGTTGCTCTACCTTTGCCCGTCCTTAACAATTGGAATGATATCTTTACCAATTCACCGATCAGTAAGTGCTCTCTCTCTCTCTCTCTCTCTCTCTCTCTCTCTCTCTCTCTCTCTCTCTCTCTCTCTCTGCAAACATCAGGAAGGAGAACATCTATCGGAAAAAAGATTAGAAAACATGCTCACTACCGAAGACGCACAATAACTCGAACTCTGTTCTACGCAAAATCACAGTCGATTTTATACTTTGGAAAGTAACTCTGCTAAAAATAAGAAAACAGTTAAAAAAAAAAAAGAATTAATTTTGGTGGCGTTCATTTTCCCCACAAGAACAAACGAAAGGAAAAAAATCATCATATATACTAGCAGAAGTATATATTATATATATATATATATATATATATATATATATATATATATATATATATATATATATATATATAATGAAAGGAGAATGAATGAGAAAATTATTGGCATATGAAGGTGCTTAATGGTAAAACAACAGAGCAGTTTTAAAATCAAATATTAGATATTATGAATTTGATATCCCGTAACTAAAGTTTCATACTTACTTGCAATCATCAAACGGTCAAAATGTTAAGATTTTTACCGTCTGATGATTGCAAGTAAGCATGAAACTTTTAAATTCATAATATCTAATATTTTATATATATATATATATATATATATATATATATATATAGATAAAAGGGATGTGAAAACAACACAATATGCGGTTAAAGTGAACAGATTTTATATCATATTCATAGCTAATATTGAACAATATTTCGATTTATAAAAATCATCTTAAGAACTTGTTTATACTCCAGCCTTATCAATAGCGGAGACGAAAATAATATGGATTTAAAACGAAAACAATGATGTTGCAAAAAAATTATGCGGAAGTTTCAAATATAAGCATATCCGCCAACGCTTTTCTCGGTCAGCGACAGTTATGTATCTCTTATTGTAACAGTTTTTGAAAAAAGAAGACATATTCCAAACTCGACGATAGACAAATTCTCTTTTTTAAACAGGATGAGTATTAACGAGTCATCATCGATTTTGGAATATGTCTTCTTTTTTTTTTATATAATCAGTGCCTTTAGTAAAAATTATGGAATTAGTACACTTTGGTTTTAACGGCATGTCAACTATCCTAGGTTTATCTCCTGCCCACTGGTTAGGGAATCATATTCATTGTTCACTTATATTTACATTTGTATGTAGTTACATATAAAGTATTTAAAGAAGATTTACAAACAGCTCTATTTTACCCATAGGTGGGTCCTTAACAGGTACTACCACTTCGGGTCAGAGTGGCCTTGGAAGAAATGGCTATGAGTGAGTATCCACACTCTGCAGAGCTCTAGGACTGGAGCCTCACTTGCCTGATAAAGTTTAGTGATATATTGAGTACACTCTTTTGTGGTGGGGTGTCTTTTAGTCAGCGTATTCTAATCACTGCCGACAGGACAGTTAGATTATGTTTACTTTTTTATTTAGCAGTAAATACACTAATAACAAATAAGATGCATATCTAAAATTTAATAGCTTGACATTTTGGTTTCCTAACATATACCTAGATTAAATTATGCAAATTAATGATGTATTTTCCATGCATTGAAAACATTAATTTTATTAACAGAACACATTTTTCAAACAGTTATCAGTTTTAATATTTAAGCTTACCTTATTTAAGTTCAAAGATAGATATTCCCCTGCATCTTAATTTTAAGACAATTTGATGTACGTAGGTTCTTTCCGTACAAACAATTATTTCTATTTCATGGGTGACTTTCGCTGGATTTCGCAATTAATTTCGATAATTCCAAAATTTATTTCCATCTTATAAAAATTGTTATCGTACATAAATACTTGTCGCAAAAAATCAGGTAAAAAATCAGGTAAAAAATCGTCAAAAATAATCACAGAAATTACAACTTCTGATTCCAAAATTCCAGAAGTCTTGGGATTTTGGAGTATTTCTTCATTGCCATTACGCCCAGGTCAAACCTTTATCCCCCAGTGCTAGTAATTGTTAGGGTTCAATCTATGGGTCAAATTTAAGAAAATGTGTTAAGAAAAACGTGTTTTAAAAATTAAGTAAAATATTTTCAATACCCATGAAGAACAGTATTGAACAAAAACGTCTTCGGCATAAAATAACCCGAAAAGGGTTGACATACTTTAAAATCCCCCCAAAAATGAAGACTTCTAATAAAATTCTGTGGTCATCTTGAAGGGCAGCATTCGTTTGGATGGAGTGTATTGTTATTTATAATTGGCAGATTACATATTCTAGTTGTTGTTTCATTTTCCAAATCCCGAGACATTTTAATTTCAATTTTCTTGGGCAACTTCTGGTCTATGCATATTCCATTGGTTAGCTCATCAAATCCCAGTCGTTGTACACAATGCCCAATAGACTCCCTCTACAACTAATTTCAATCTATTTTGAATCTCCTGAAATAATTTGCCGAATTATCTTATAAGATTCCCCGTTATATCAGGATTGTCGCCATTTAATAATGATCTCTACCTTATCTACCTTGTCCCGACGATAGTTACTCCTAATCGAAACAAAACCTACCGTATTTGACGGCATATAAGACGCACCAGCATATAAGACGCACCCGCTATTTCAGCAGGTCAGATTCAGGAAAAAAAGTTTTTAGTGTATTTAAGCATATATTGTTGAAAACAGTCCAGCTGTGCATTACACAAGCAGAAACATAGCTGTATAAAAGCAATTTGGCAGTACAGGCAAGTAAAAGAACTGAGCGTAGCTGGGTTAGTTAGCGTCATAGAGAAGATTAGCCTAGGTCTACGGGGGGGGGGTCTCAAACTTTATCTACCATGTATCAGACGCAGGGCAATGTTTTGAGCCAAAATTTTGACAAAAAGTGCGTCCTATATGCCGTCAAATATGGTAACAATCACTAAGTCCTTATAATGTATGTGTGCATCCATGGATACACTAATACGAAACATTCAGTAAGGAAGACAAACAACTAGTTCGCATAAGCAATACAATATAAATGCTACACACCCATGTGATCACCTTGTTTAATAGGTGTCACAGAGATAGAAGGGTGAGGGGAGGGCACCCATCCGGGACTCTCCGGGGGACGTCCGGGAACTCGGTCCCACGTGACTTCACGTATTTCGTGGGCTTTCTGTAATATTCCATGGAAAGTCCCACCCGTGATATGAAAAGGGACCATCCCTTCAGAAATATAGGGGGTTGACAATAATCTATGCATAGATTATGTAACACAATTAGGAGGGAAAGGATATTATGACAGTTAATTTTCTTGTTAATGGGTTTCTTTTAAGATTTATCCCCGAGATTTTTGCTCATATTTGTGAAGATAAAACCAAACAATTAGAAATCAATAATACTAAGCACATATTTATTAAAATCAAATTTTAAATATCAATATGCAAATTAACCATCCCATTAACACTGTAAACCTCTACTTTGTTGTATACATAAATATCATTGCATGTTATTCGTATGTAGATATGGTCAATAGTATTAATTATATAAAACAATCTTATTAACAAAATAATAAATGAATAAGAATAACATTCATGGAGAATATAACGTTGATAACTAAGGGAATTGTGACTTGAATAGTAAAATAGTTTTTGTTACAGTCTGAAAGACACACAATCTCCATTATAATAAGACTTGTGAGAATTTTACAAAATCTATGCGTCATAATTGTACACAGTGGAATATGGTTGTAAGTAATCCTATCAAAGATTAATAATTTATTCACAATTACATCGTTTAAATAATTATTTCTATTTCTATTAATAATGGAGATTCGGTCTCTTTTATCTGTAACCAAAACTACGTCATTGCTTACGTCACAGTAATTCTTTTAAAAATTCTATGAAAAATCAATTAAGAGTCAAATTCTCAAAACATGTTGATACGTATTTATATTTAGATGAATTTATGTGTAAAATATGTTTTCCTAAAATATATTAGGCGAATATTTTTTAATAGGTCGATATCCCCTTTTTCATTTTTAGAAATTTGAACAAAATATATTTTACTCATACGATTTTAAGACACATTTTGGAGATCCTTACTGCCGTAAAACAAAACAAATATCTCAGTGGAGTGGAGTAAATATGATGTTTTTTAAGTAAGTAATTAATTTATCTGTAGGGGGCTTTACTCGGAAGAGATGTTTACGAAGAGTCAAGTCACTCCTAAATGTTGTTCGGATGTCATATGGATTACATATCTTTTGAATCTTTTCAGCCAAGCCTTTGACACTGGGCAGACAGACTGTGTTAAGTTTTCGGGTATTATTCTCTTTCCCCTAATTCCAGAGTTTTCGTAGCTGATGTTATGCTCTCAGGATAATTCTTACGACAGAGGATATCTCTTAAGCTGTCCATTTCCTTCTGATACACCTCATCACTGCTGATGGCTTTTGCACGGTGTTTTCAAGCCGCCTACAGAATACAACATGACCAAGAATTGCGTGTATTCCACCCCATGTAACTGTGGCAAAGTATACAAATGCCAAACATACGTGCATCGAAAGTCAGACTAGAAAAGCACCGTAAAGCAGTGGTTCCAGGTGAAATAGAAAAGTCAGGTATGGCTGACCATACATAGAATGAAAATGGAAACCATCTGCTCTTATGGGATGAAGTTAAGTTTATAGATAGGGAAGAACATTGAAAGAGAAGACGCCTCAAAGAATCAGCTCATATGATAGGCTATAGTAATCTCTTAACTAGACCAAGTATAGAGATGAATACAATATGGGAACCTATAATTAAAAGGGCTAGATTAGATTTTTTTTTAAATATGAGTCAGGGTAAATAAAAAAAAACATACATAAGTGAATAGGTAGAGATTCTAGGCAAAAACAAGACATTAGGTTTATTAAGTTCCCAAAATTCACACTGAATTGTCCGATTAGACACATAACCTGGTGGATAAAGGAGTTAAATTAAGACAGTTCTAAGTGACAGTTATCTCCAGACTGCAGGGCCAGCAGTAACAGTGAATATTAATTAACACAGCTTAACACCTGTACCCCAGCTATGGTTAGCGGAATGAGAACAGGATACTCCGGAGGACTGAATAAAGGGTTGGTTTCAGAGTTCCCTGATGTCTCCCGATTACGACAAGAAGGTTCCCGAGTCCGAAAAGAAGGTTCCCGCATCCGACAAGTGCCCGAAGAAAGCCGGAGTTACATCGGCCGAAACGTTGTACAGATAACATTGAAGATTAGAACAATAGTCCGAATAATCCAATTAATACTAGTAATTAATTCTAAAAAAATATTCAAATTCTATTTCATTTATTCATTTTTTTCAATCCAATATCCATAAAAATTATTTTTACACAGCCCGGATGGGGTTCTAGTAATAATGATAACTTGTTTTAACATCTATATGGTTTCAAGTAACTGATAATAATAATCCTTAGGAAACAATCATAACTTTAAATAACTGTTCTTAATAAAACAATTGACAGTTATACATACTAAGAAAACCTATTGATATAACACAGTATGATAATTTAAATATTACAACGTTTGATATGCTTACTTCAGAGCTATTGCGAAATTGTTCAATATATAAAAAGTATAATAATCTTGATTTAACTCTCTCTCACTCTTTTTCTTTCTTTCATTTTCATCTGTTCATTATGTTCAATTGAAACAGATCAGCGTTATCTCTTCCGTGCTCTCACCCCTCCCTATCTTTCCCCTACTCCTTGGTTCCTTTTTATCTTTCTCGTTATTTTTTATGTGTGGCATGTTCTTTTTCTTACCTTATTTCTTTATAATAAAGATGGAATAGTCCATTATTTAGCTGAGATTAAGACACTCATCAGAAATAAGCATTCGTTGGATAAGCAACACCAGATAATCAGAATTACATTTTTAAAATCTTATCTTGGACGATTTGGGTAGTATCATCTTTTAATCGGAGGGTGTTGCAAGAAAGTCGTACTTAAAAGTACGACTATCTTGCAACACGAGTATTAATATGTAATTATATATATATATATATATATATATATATATATTAATGTGTATGGTTGGCACTAGTATACTCGAAAAAGTAATAGTAATCCAACGTACAGTGTTATTAGAAGAGTGCTCAATATCTGTGATAGAGCGTTGATAATTGAATGAAATGACAAATAAAAGCTTTAGCTTTTATTCATTTATTTGGGAACGATATTACTAACAATGGTTTCCTGCTAAAAGCATTCATCAGGTAAACGAAATAGTTTTAAAAAAACAAACTATTTCGTTTAGCTGATGAATGCTTTAGCAGGAAACCATTGGTTGTAATATCGTTCCCAAATAAATGAATAAAAACTAAAACTTTTATTTGCCACTTCATTCGACTATATATATATATATATATATATATATATATATATATATATATATATATATATATATATGTGTGTGTGTGTGTGTGTGTGTGGATAAAAATGAATTTTATCGATATCACTTTTAATCGATATCAGTTACACATGTGTTTTGGTCTGTTTATCAAAATGTATACGGATTTACATTATTATATTATTAAAATAATCAGATAGTTGAAATGATGATGATATAATTATAGGAAAAATGCATAAATATTTTTTTCATCAGAGTAGTATTTTTATTTTTATCTTTTTTTTTTTATTTTTTAAAAATAAAAAATACTACTCTGATGAAGGTCGGCAAAAATCTGTGTACTGAACATTTTATACATTTTTCCTATTATTATTATCATCCTCATTTCAACTCCATCTGATTATTTTAATAATAATAATAACGTAAATCCGTATACATTTTGATAAACAGACCGAAACACATGTGTAAGTGATATCGATTAAAAGTGATATCGATAAAATTCATTTTTATCCATCTACATTTCTTTTCTTTACTCATTTTTTCCTCAATTGTCGGATTCATTTCCCATTCTCTCTCTCTCTCTCTCTCTCTCACACACACACACACACACACACACACACATACATATATATATATAACTGCAACTTCTAACAATAGGTGTAATGGCCGTATAAAATGAAAAGAAATAATGGACACCAAAATTAGAATAAAAGATGAAAATCAATTTAATTAATTTTCCAATAATTTTCTTCCTGATTCTGCTGGTTGTGATCCTCCCTTCGTGTAATATTACTCAAATAAATATGACCAGCGTCATTTTCGTCATTAATATTCAAGTATTTTTGTCTTTTTGTCTTGGACTCTTTGTCACACCGAATATGAAACAGTGGGAAATATTTTAATTAGAGGTCGGTTGGAAATATTCTAATTAGTTAACATGCACAGGGTCGATCCTCAGGCAGGGATTCAGACTGCGAGTCGCTTGATTAAAATTCCTAGCTAGCAATGGCAGAAACAATGTGAGGTTCAACAAATCACACCCCCCAACTGGGCTCACCTTGATAGACAACGCTGAACAGCAGCAGCAGTAACAATAATAGCAACAATTATTATTATTATTATTATTATTATTATTATTATTATTATTATTATTGCGCATTAATCGAAAACAATGTTTAACGTTCGCGCTTTAATACGATAAGTCTTTAGAAACGAGGCATATGTGAATATTTAATTATACATGCAATGCACCAGATGCGTCCCCCCCCCCCCGAATAGCCTGTTTTTCTGGGTAATAATTAGAATGCAAACGTGAAAAGCTAATTGAAATTTAAGCAGAATACGAGTTACAAGAAGGTTGATTAGGCAACGTGTGGGTTCGTGTAGGTGTGGTGAATGGTTGATAGTAAAATGTAAGCAAAAAAAATGTCACCCATTGTACTTAGCGAAACGCCAATATGCCCCACCCACCCACTGTCAGGTTGATATCAAAGTGTAGTATCGTTTTATTCACCACGGCTATGTTCTTGCCTTAGAATACTATTTGATATCATTCATCTATTTCAATCGATTCACAATGTCACTATATCTATCTATCTATCTATTTATCTATCTATCTATCTCTCCACACATACACACACACACAACACATACATTATACAGGGTGTCCATAAAGTCCCGCTACAGGTTGAAAATGTATCAAGAAAGATGGTGGTCATGTGCAATAATAAAAATATACATTAATATTAATATGCCCCCTGCTCCTGTCAGGTTGAAATCAAAGTGTAGTATCGTTTTATTCACCACGGCTATGTTATTGCCTTTGAATAATATTTAATATCATCTATCTATTTCAATCGATTCACAATGTCGCTATCTATCTATCTATCCACACACACACACACGCACACACACACCCTATCTATGGGTTAAATAGAAAAACATGAGTTGATAAACAAAATTGTATTCTGCATAAAGAATGAATTTATTTCACCACTTTGTCGGCATTGAATGACCCACCGAGGTTGATATGCCGTAAAAAAAACAAAACAAAACAAACAAAACACACACACACATACATTATACAGGGTGTCCATAACGTCCCGCTACAGTTGAAAATATATCAACAAAGATAGCGGTTATGTTGAAGTGCAATAATTGAAAAAATACATTAATATTAACCTTTAAGAGTTGAACTTTTATATGTTTTTTTAATGAAAAGATTTTATCATTTGTACAATGTGAGTTATTAATATTCAATTTTAAAACTGTTTCAAGACTTTGTGGACACCCTGTATTCTTATTATTTTTTCCTCCGGTTTCCTTTCGTGTAACCTTATTAGTTCTAATCCTTTTTACATAGAATTCAACAAACAAAAAGGGGGTCATTTCCAACACCCTAGAAAAATACCATAGCAACAATGAAGCCCAATTGATTAATCATCTGGAAGAAGTCCAGATTGAAGGGAAACTTCCAAAAGCTGCACGAGAGGAAGATAATGTGAAGTTGAATGTCTCTATCCATGGAATCAAAGTACTGGATATGTTAGGCCAGGAATGTTCTACAAAGGCATCCCTTACACACAATCGCCCAAATTATCCAATATCATGATGACTTTAAGCATCATAGTGTTGCAGTCAAAAATTGGTCAGTTCAGTAAAACAGTTTTCCACTGTTTTGTGTTCCAGTGTGTATTAGAGGATCAAGCTCAAAATATTTGCCAATGTCTCAAGAAATTATTTGATGCTGTTACTATGAATATCACAATGGAATCATAATCTGTTCGGTCCCAACAAAAGACATTTTCACAAAAAAAAAAAACAAAAAAAAAAAAAAAACTGCAACTACAGAGTTATGAATTACCGCCCATGTATTGGAAACAGAGGTTTTACAACCATAGGCATTCCTTAAAATAAAATAAAACATTGACTAAAATTGACCAGTCAGAAAAATGAAAAATTCCAACAGACCAGACAATAAGATGCCATCTTCCCCTCCCCCGCGTATTGAGGGCATTAAACCACCCAGAAAGTTACTTTCACCACCTCCCGGTCATAACACAACCACCCTCTAAAAACATTAAATGAACTGAAACCCGATATTCATACAGGAATCACCAGAAAACATATATAAAGCATCATGAATTTTGTACCATTTTCAAAGTAAGCAGGCTGATGAAAAACATAATTATACTTAGATACCTGTGGGTGGAAATACATCCTATAACTACAATGTGGCCGATTTTTCAGCCTTTTTCTTTACCAATTATATTGAACATCGAGCTCTCAACTTTGACCTGAACAACTCTAACATTCCGCCGTTAGAAGAAAGGGCTATAAAGATGGTTTAAAGTTATACATACGATACATACAAATAACTCCGACGAAGGTTAATAGACAAACATTTAATAACACAGCACATGGATAACAGTTGATACAACGTTCATAGTAAAGAGTACACATAAAAAGGGGTACACAAATCAAGATAAGACACATTCATGAATGATACAGATATAACATAAAAGAGTACAGACATGAGACTAGCGATAGTCCATGCTGTAAAGAACTTACAGTAATGTAAGGGGGTGGAGCCCCAACGAGCGGGTTTAGATAGAATCTACCCCATGTGGCTCGTAGTTGTGGAAACCGGCAAAGAGGCCGAAAGGATTTGAAACCGGCGCTTAAATACTATGGTGCCCCTGGTGGGCATCATCAAACTAAAAAGGGCAGACAACTCCACCAGGCGAATACAAACTAACGCTACAGGGCCAACTTAGAATCATACTAATACCAACTACCTGGTAATCCATCTACGGATATATATATATATATATATATTCATATAAGCGCGTGGTGTAATGGTTAAAGTCATGGGAAATGGACTGGTCGCCCCAAGTTCAAATCCTGGACGTGGTAATTGCATTTCACTTAGCGCTAATACCCTTGGGAAAAGTATAAATCCTATTCTCCCTCGAGCTATGGGTAAATAGTAGGGCGGACTGGGCTCTTTAACCTTGGTTAGGCAACCGGTCTAGGAGATGGAAAACTCTGAATTCAAACCTGTTGAACTCCGCTTAATAATTGACCTTGTGTCGCATTCTGCCCGTGCGGAGGGGTTGGTATATATATATATATATATATATATATATATATATATATATATATATATAATGAATATGTATATGTAAATATACATATATATATATGTGTGTATGTGTATGTGTGTAAATTTTATACGTACGTTCGAGCTCTCTAACTTGGTTGAATCTTACCATGCAAATATTTTGTATTTTTCACACACACACACACACAGACACGCACACACACACACACACACACACACACACACACACACATATATATATATATATATATATATATATATATATATATATGGGATCTTCATACCAAGGTCGCAGATGCTAGAAACTGTTGTTAACCTGCTGTTGATTCAATGTCCATGCTACCTTAACCTATATATATATATATATATATATGTGTGTGTGTGTGTGTGTGTGTGTGTGTGTGTGTGTGTGTGTGTGTGTGTGTGTATGTGTGTCAACTGAATGATTCACAACAAAACCAAAACTAAATTGAACCCCTTAAAACAACAACAACAATATTTTAAACTTGACAATTATCTTTTTTTTGTTTGTTGATTGAAATCAAATAGTTTAAATTCCGTTCGACAAATAAACATTGTTAATTTCTCTGATTTCAAATCCGATTTGGCCAATTTGAAAAGTCAATATTTACATTTCGATCAGCAAATTGCATCGATTGTTTCCAGTTTTGATGTTTATCCCCGGAACTGACCTTGGAAATAAGAAAAGAAAGAAAATATTTTAGAAGTTTCCATATGGATGGATCATCCTCACCAGGCGGAAGAGGACAATATTTAATTATTGTTTATAAAAGGGGGAAAATATGTGCTCGAGCAAGGAAGAAATAGCATGAATATTATTGAGGATAGTAGAAAACATGTAACACGTATTAGAAGATAATACCCCCCATATATATATATATATATATATATATATATATATATATATATATATGTGTGTGTGTGTGGGTGGGTGTGTGTCGGCTTTTACGTGTGTATTAAACAGTTAAAATTCCCTTCCCATTCTGTAGCCGAGTGGTTAAGCGTCCGACTGATGATGAATCTCTCGGTTTCTATACTAGCTGTAGGTAGCTTACAAATGTCTAGCCACACCGAAGAGATGTGATACGTCGAAACACGGTGTCTGTTGATTACTATATATATATATATATATATATATGTGTGTGTGTGTGTGTGTATATATATTGTAGATAACAGGGCTGTTGTATTTGTAGGTAGACAGTGCTCAATAGCAGTGACATGGCATTTATATTTAAGTTACGATAGTCTGGCCTGAAGATTCCATAAGCGATAAACTGTCAGGAACAATGTGTTGACTCAATGTCCACGCTACCTTAACTTATATATATATATATATATATATATATATATATATATATATATAGTGTTTTGGCATTCATCGAAATTTTTTAGCACAAAACTGGGTCAGTGCATTACCGCGTAGAAGTATGCAAGAATGCATAGAGACGTTTAAAAGTGTTCGGGTAAACGTGACATATGAAGAACGAGTAGGAAGACCGTCAACCTCCACCACTGATTTGATGATTCAGCAAACTTGAGAGATGATCATGGTAAACCAGCAATTTCATCGATGAGATACCTTGTTCCCTGAAGATTAATCATGGTTCTGCGACGAGCTCGGCTTCTATAAAACAAGAGTATGAATAATTTTTTACTCTTTCTCTCCTACTTAATTTTGAAAAATAAATGACGGAGCTCACAATTCCACGGATATTAAGTGGCAAATTGTGAAAAGCATTCTTACTTATGGAGATCACGAAGGTAGTTGTATACTGGGACTTTTAAAGATATTTTGTATTTTACAATTATTGGATGTTTGTAAATTGTTAAATACAAAGCTGACATCAAACTGTAGACATCAGAATAAATTTCTACTGCACCGTCTGCCATTGAATTATTTTTTTCTATTTGTTAATATCTATTTATTAATACGCTTGTTACTAATATTCCGTCCTTTATCATCCTGCAACACCCTTTGGTTAAAAATAAGAGCGTTCAAATTGTTCAAGATGCAATGCAAAAAGTAAATTCAGATTTTCTGGTGTCACTTAATCACAGATTTCTTTTGGTCCTATTTTATTTTACCCAATTTAAAAAATGAAACATACAATGAGTCTTGCGTCGCTTAAATGCCCAAATAATTTATAAAACCACACTTTGAAGGAGAGAGAGAGAGAGAGAGAGAGAGAGAGAGTTTAATTTCAAAGAAAGAGAGAAGACGAGAGAGGAGAGAGAGAGAGAGAGAGAGAGAGAATTTAATTCAAAGAAAGAAAGAAAGACGTAAGAAAGAAAGAAAGAGAGAGAGAGAGAGAGAGAGAGAGAGAGAGAGAGAGAGAGAGAGAGAGAGAGAGAGAGAATTTATTTCAAAGAAAGAAAGAAAAAGAAAGAAAGACGTAAGAAAGAAGAGAGAGAGAGAGAGAGAGAGAGAGAGAGAGAGAGAGAGAGAGAGAGAGAGAAGAGAGAGAGAGAGAGAGAGAGTTAAATCAAGATTATTATAGTTTGTATATATTTAACTATTGTTGCAATAGGTATTAAGTAAACATATCAAACGTTGTAATAATTTAATTATCAAACTGTGGTATATCCACAGGTCCTGCTAGTTTTAAATAATTTCATTGATGGGCAATAAGATGTTAATGAAGAATATGATTAAATGAATGAATAAAAAATAGGCTGTTCTCCTAGTTAGTGTACTGAAGATCGTATAAAAAACTACGGGAAACTCAGAGTAACGGGCTCAACATCTTGTGAAAGCTTTACAATTCATGCCTGCTCCAAATTTAAATAAATGGTTAGTGTAACGTAGCGGTATAACGTTCTAATAGCGATATACGTTGTATAGCGGTTCTTGTCAACGTGACTCCAAATTCACGACACTAAAAAGGTGTTCGGCACGTGACGGTCATCTTGTCGATTAAAAAAAAGTACAACGCGAGAAATATATCGTCACAAGCTGCGTAGCTTTTATTTCCATGGCTAGTCTCGTGGGCTGTGTCGGAGAGGAGGAAAAGCAGAGAGAAAGAGAGAGAGGACACTGTTAAATTACTGTGATCCCACAACAGGGACCAGAGGTCCGGTCCGTACCCTACGCGTCCGAAAGCAAAAAGAGACCGGTATTTTTCTTCTTTGTTCCACGTCACCACGTCACTTCCGGTTCCGGTCAACACCCGAAACTTCCGGTTGGCTTTCAATTCTCTATTCGGGGGGTCATGCCCCGGCCAAACTCACGACAACCTATTTTATGTTCATCACTTTTTTTAAAGCCTTTACTATCTCTTATTTATTCTTCCTCCTTTTCTAATAGTAGTCCTCGCAAAACTCAGGACCTTCCATCTCGCTACATTAGCCTACGATTTTTGATTTATGTAATTTTGATTTATGCACTTAATCATATTTCCAGTAACACCTTACTAGTAGGACCTGTGGATATAACATAGTATGGTGATTTAACTATTACAACGTTTGGTATGTTTACTTAAGAGCTATTGTAAAATAGTTCAATTTGTAAAAAGTATAATAATCTTTATTTAACTCTCTCTCTCTCCACACACTTTTTTCTTTCTTTCCTTTTCATTATTTTCGATTAAAACAAATTAGTGTTATCGCTTCAGCGCGCTCATCCCTCACTCTATATCTTCCCGAGACTCTTTCTGTCTTTCTTATTATATTTCTTAAGTGAAGCATGTTTTATTAATTCCCTTTCTTTCTTTATAAAAAAACGGAATTGTCCATTATTTAAATTTCTCACCCACTTTTTTCTTTCTTTCATTTTCATCTTTTCATTATGTTCGATTAAAATAGTTAGCTTTATCGCTTCCGCGCGCTTGCCGCACTCTCTATCTTTCCCCTAATCCCTTTCTTCAGTCTTTCTTTTTTCTCATTATATCTTTTATGTGTAGCATGTCTTTTTTCTCACCCTTTTTTCTTAAAATAAAAACGGAATGGTCTATTATTTACCTGAGGGGACAACACTCATGTGAAATAAGAATTCGGCAGATAAACAACACCACGTAATTAGAATTTACATTTTTGCATTTTTCTTGGACGATTTGAACGGTCTCATTTTAAACCAGAGGGTATTGCAAGATGATAACGATCGGAAAATTAAGGAACAAGAGTATTAATATAGACAAGCAGGATCCGTAGAATTTCCACGAAACGTAAAAAAATCAAGAGGAGTTATTTGCATTTGATTACATATAACCCCTATGATTGTCTTTGAAATAAATAATACAAAAATAAAAGTGACAAAAACACGACTCGGAAAATATCTAACTTGGGCCGGAAATTTGCCTGACGGTGGCTCGCTAAAACATAGCGTAAATAGGGCAGGAGGCCTGGACGACATAAGATCAAAATTACCAAAATATCTTCTGTAATTCACTATTTCGTTATTACAAATAAAACAAAAATGTAACTTCTTTTTTTTTTTACTTCATTTTAATTTTACGTTTTTGAGCAATGCAAGACCATTTGGAATGTTTCATTTTTTTTAAATTGGGTAAAATAAAATGAGTCAAATAAGAAATCTGCGATTAAGCGGCACCAGATAATCTGTATTAACATTTTTACATTAGATCTTGGACAATTTGGAAGGTAATATTTTTAAGCAGGGGTATTGCAAGAAGATAACAGTCGGAAGATTAAGAAAAAAGAGTATTGATATACACAGGGTGTCCACAAAGTCTGGGTACATGGGGATTAACATACTTTTAAAACAAAATAATTTTATTTAATTATAATGTTAATAAATAATATTCTCAATATAATTTCCATCATTTTCTTCTTTAGACAGAGCCATCATTCGACCTGGGTAGAAAAAATAGCATAAATAGATACAATAGTGAAATCTCCGTGTACCCAGACTGTGTGGACACCCTGTAGATTGCTTACCAATGAGATTATATATTCATCATCATCAAGTCGCGCTGTTGGCACGGATCTCTCTCTTCATTCCGTCCCTATCGCTCATCATTCTCGGGAGGTCCTATGTGCAGCATCCTGTATCCGCACTGAGCTGATCAATGTACGTCTTTGCTGGCCGGCCCACACTGGCGCGTCCATGTGCTGGCTTCCACAGGAGGACGTCACTTATAAGTTCGTCCTTGCTTCTCCAGCAGTGTCCGGCGTGTCTTGTCCGTCTTTCTCGGATGGTTAGGGTGATATGTGGCAGGTGGCCGTACAGCTGCTTTCTCGTGGGGTGCTGTTTCCACGTCTTGTTCAGGATCAACCGCAACATTCTTGTGCAGCTCCCATCTAGTTTATTCTCTAGTCGCTTCGTTAGGGTCCAGGTGGGCAGCCATACAGCAGTAATGACACGACAACGGCCTGGAAGAACTGTCTCTTTAACTTGTCTCTGAGATGGGATTTCCATATGACCGATAATTTATTCATAGCGGCCCATGCCTTTCTATACGTGCATTAACGTCGTTTTCTGTGGAGGAGATGTTACTGCCTAAGTATCTAAATTGTCTACCGAGTTTAGGAGTTTGCCATCGATGGTGGAGATATTGCTTTTGTTTTTGAAAGGCATGAACTCATTTTTAGCACGCGGCTTATACGATTATATATTAAAATATATTAAAAAATACTCTCCTGTGTTGGAAGCAGTGACCATAGCTGTTGGGAAACCGATACAGATGAAAATGTGGCTTATTATTGAAATAAAAACAGATAATACCAGCACTTTCTTTTACTTGGGCGACCAATTCCTCAGCTTCCGGGTCAATTGTATTTCATGGGATGATATTATATTTCTGTTTTTTTCTTCTTTACTTTTTTTTATCGTACCAACACTAATCGAGTGAGTGAAATTTATTTTATTCAACTTATTTCGTTATATTCCTCCGAATGCTTTTTAGGGGAATTGATAAAGTCGGAAAGAGAGAGACATTTTCTAGGTCTTTCCGGTCTGCGCAGAAATATATATTTTTTATTTACTCCTTCCGTTACGAAGGTTCTTTTTTTTTTCTTTAAATTCACATTTTTTTTGTTTATGTTTCTGTAGCTTTTCTTTTAGATAATTTAATTTTTCTCTCGTATTCTTACTTTTTCGGAGAGGAAAAGTTTTCTCCAACTCTATGATTTAATTTTTAACGACATCTTATCAATATTTTCTTTTCTTATTGGCGTGGTTTGTATTTTCATTCTTTTCTGCTTCTTTATGTACCTGCATTTGGTTATATATATATATATATATATATATATATATATATATATATGATTTCATTTTATTTTATTGTCTTTTATTTTAGGCTTTTATTGAATAGCTTTCTTTCTTTCTACCTTTCTTTCTTTCATTCTTCTTTCTTTCTACCTTTCTTTCTTATTTTTTTCTTCTTTTCTACCTTTCTTTCTTTCTTTATTTCTTCTTTCTTTCGACCTTTCTTTCTTTCTACCTTTCTTTCTTTCTTTCAAGCAATCCCTCTTGTTTTTCCTTCCTTTAGTTTTCTTTCTTTCCTTCTTTCTTACTTTCTTTTTTTTCTTTCTTTCTTACCATTTTTACTTATCCCACATGTTCTTTCTATCTGTCTTTCTTTCTTTCGTTCTTTTTTTTTATCTTTCTTCACATTTCCATTTATCCCACAGGTTTTTCCTTCTTTTTTTCTTTCTTTCTTTCTTTCTTTATTTCCTTTTTTTTCAAATCCAATATGCTCTTACTTCCTTTAAAATATTCTTTCTTTCTTTCTTTCTTTCTTTCTTTTTTTGAATAATGCCACTTGCTCGTTATTTTTGTTTGTTTGTTTCAATATCCATGTATCGCACGTTTCTTCCTTTTTTAAATTTCTTCTTTTCCTTCTTTCTTTCTTTTCTTTCTTTCTTTCTTCTTTCTTTTCCTTCCTTTATTCTTTCTTTCTTTCTTTCTTTTCATTGTTATTTTTCCCATATGCTCTAGCTTCTATTAAAATGTGTTTTCCTTCTTTTTATTTTTACTTTCTTTCTTTCTTTCCATTCTTATTTATTTCTTCCACGTGTTCTTTCTTTCTATCTCTCTTTCCCTCTTTCTTTTCTTTCTTTCTTTCTTTCTTTCCTTTACCACAGTTTTCTCTATCTTTCTCTTTTCTCGTCCAGTATTTTTCTTTTTTTCTTTTGGTCAGTTAATCGTCTTTTATCTTAACACCTTTCTAAAAGCCAACCAATTGACGCCAAATTTTCACATATCCATCTGTTTGGATGGAGAAGGGCACGCACGTGCGCACAACACACACACACATGCACTCTCTCTCTCTCTCTCTCTCTCTCTCTCACACACACACACACACACACACACACAAACACACACATGCATACATATATATATGCGTATATATACACATATACCTACATATATACATATATATATACGTACATATTTACGAATACACGCACACACACACACACACACACACACACACACACATATATATATATATATATATATATATATATATATATATATATATATAGTAAGTATTTCTCCACTGCTAATGCACACATTTACTTACCTGGTATATTTGGTTGTTACCAGAGGCAGGGTACGTGAATATAAGAAACGGATTAAGTGACTTTCGTCTTTCTGGCGAGTCTGACTTGCAATTATCGATACCCAGCTCTCTCTTGATTTTACACGTCCAATTCGATAAAGATTGAGTTTTCGACTAATCGGAAGTGATTCTATAACATTTAAAACGACAAAGCAAAGAAGAGTGCTGAGAGAAGTTTGTGTGGGACAAGCGAAAGAAAGAAAGCAAAATCGATATACAGGGTGTCTATAAAATCCTGCAACCGATTTGAAATGTAGCAATAAAGATGGCAACCTTGTAGAAATGCAATAAGCAAAATATACATATATATATATATATTAATAGACTTGTTCCTTAATCTTCCGACCGGTAAAAACTTGAAATGCCCTCTAGTTAAAAAATGTGACCGTCCGAATCGCCCAAGATGAAAATACAAAAATATAAATGCTGATTATGTGGTGTCGCTTATCCGCCGAATTCTTATTTTTTATGAGTGTCGTCACCTCGGCTAAATGACCATTCCGTGTTTATTATAAAGATCGAAAGGGAAAAAAAGGATATGTGATACATAAAAGAATATAATAAGAAAGAAAAAAAAGAAAGAAAGGAAGGACGCAGGGGAAAGATAAAACCAACCAACAAACCAACCGACCCATCTCAACCTGTCGTATAGCCGTATATATCCACATTGTCGGATATATAATCGAGGGAGGATACTTGGTGATAGAGAGAGAGAGAGAGAGAGAGAGAGAGAGAGAGAGAGAGAGAGAGAGAGAGAGAGAGAGAGAGAGAGAGAGAGAGACAGACAGACAGAGTTGAGACTTACTTGTTATTTCATTCTTCTTTACTACTTCTAGTCGCCATGTTTCCTCTCTTCTTTGGCCGTCATTTTGTCATCTGGTTGCTATGTTCTTTTAGCTGCTTCTTCTAAGTGCTAACTTTTTTAGTCATGCAATTAATTAAACCACAAGACTTTTTTCCCTTGATCAAGATCTATTTAACCCATTCTGATTCGCCGTGCGGGGAGTTAACAACCTCACCAGAGAGATGCCGATGCTCTCTGCTCCAGCATCAGGTTGAAATTAAAACTAACTAGTTACGTTTTTCTCTTGGCACGCGAGATTCTCGCCTCTCGGCGGATCAGTTGGGAAATCTACCCGCCTACGCTTTGAACTCCAACGAACCTATTTCAAATTAACTACAGGGTCTTGTCAACAACCCATGACACCCCATAATATGTACAAACCAACCAACCAACCAACCAACCTGCCAGTTAGCCAATGCTTTCCGTAGTCTCACTAAAATAACGGATTTCAAGGATGAGAATAAAATAAGTAAAACGAAAACAAAATCTGTAGAAACTTATGTTTTTTTTATTATCAGTAGTATTTTTTTTAATCCGAGGATTTAAGCAATCCACGACATGCAACACTCCCCTTTGACCCTTTCTTAGGCTAGACGGTCAGTCGAAGAGAGCCCCTCCGATTAATTGGCTCGACACGTCATGTCATTGCATCTATATGATTGTCCCGACTCTATTGCCCTTATGGCAAGCCCCCAAATCTATTTTGTATTATATATGTGTTAAAAGGCGGTTGGCTGAAGTCTTAATATCCTGAGTATGACGTTAAACTGCATCTGATGATGAAATTCAAGTTCTGGTGCTCTGGGGAATGTGGGTACTCCTTCATCTCCATTACTCCCTGATCTACTCTGACCCGGAGTGGTAGTACCTGATAGTGTCTCATCTATAGGTTGAATAGAAGAAACAATGAGTTTAAAAATGTTTTTAAAATAAATTGAGTTTTAAAGAAATTTGCTTACCCATTAAGCCTAAATAAAACAAAACGTTTTTGGCTTCTAATAAGCCAGCAAGGATTGATATGCCGTAAAATCCACCAAGCCAAACCAAACATTAACCAACAGAAAAAAAACATACTGTTAAGATTCCGTGAATGATTTAGAAAGCGAGTAAGAACTAGTTATCTCCCTTGTTTATGGAAAATGGCAATAAATAGTAAGTCAGTTTAAAAAAATGATAATTAAAAAAAGAGCAAAAATATTTTATTAAATGGATTTATTCATATTTTAGAATTGATTTTTATTCGATAACAATTTTTGAATGAAAAAGAAAAGCAAGCAATTAAGTTTCAATAAAGGACTAAGAGTAAGAGTCATCTCCCTTGTTTATGGGAAAATGTGGTAAATAGATAAAAAATGAGTTTTAGAAATATGTTTTAAAAAATTGAATATCCAACAATTCAATGAATAAAACAAAACGTTTTCGGTATAAAATAAACCAAGAGTTGACATGCCTTAAAATCCAACCAACCAACCAACCAACCAACTTAGGCTTTCTGTAGTGTCGCAAGAATAAACGATGTCATGTATAAGAATAAAATGAGTAAAAATACAAAATCAATGTATTTTCTAATTGTCAGTGGTAATTTTGAATTTTTTAAGACCATGGATTTAATCAACAGAAAATCAATCAGTTGATATTTAATGAGGGACTTTGAAAAACGAGTTAGGTTTAGTTATCTCCCTTGTTTATGGGAAATTGCAACGAAAGGTAAGTCAGCTCAAGAGTAAAAAAAAAAAAAAAAAATGATAATTTGAAAAAAAAGAAGAGTAGAATAAGTGAAATATACCGTGAATTAAATTGATTAATTAATATTTTAGAGTTGTTTTTTTTTGTTCGCTAACATTTTTCAAATGAAAAAGGAAATTGAAAAGTTGGTCTGAATTTGAAGTAGGTCAGCAAAAATACATTATTGACTTGGTGCATTAGAGACGAGAACTTGTTAATGCTTTGTCTGAAATGAAATTGCAAATTCCACACAATTAGCGACTCTTTCATCTTTCATTTTTTTTTCTTTATAATAAGAATAAGCAAACGCGATATTTTATGAGGGACGTAATTTATGTAGAGTGTTAAGTTGACAGTACCGTTCATATAGTTTTTCTTCTTTCTTTTTTCTTTCGTTCTTTCTTTAATTTATTTTTGGTCAGTCTGTTTCTATTTATCTCTCTCCGTCTGTTAATCCACCCCTCTCTATCTATCTTTCTGTGTCTTTCTCTCTAAGTTTTTGTATATATATTTAATTACATGGTTGTTTATCGGCGACCATTTGGTTTCAAGCACACCTTACACGCCACTCTTCAGGCAGGAAAAAAATGATTTTGAGAAATCGATATATATATATATATATATATACTGTAGTGTGAGATGGTCACTATTTCAGCTTTTGTTGGAATGGTGTACCAAAGGCAGTATTAATTGGTAGAGTGCTCAATATAAAATAGAGCTGTTATATAATATAATAAGATAAATATATAGGTTTTACATATCTATTTATTGGGTGACAAAGGAACTTTTCACAACCATATTGGTTTCATGCGATGCATTCATCAGGTGAAGATATTTCAAATGTTAGACATTTGAAATATCTTCACCTGATGAATGCATCGCATGAAACCAATATGGTTGTGAAAAGTTCCTTTGTCACCCAATAAATAGATATGAAAAACCTATATATTTATCTTATTATATATATATATATATATATATATATATATATATATAGTCTGGGAGGGATAGTCACAGCTTCAGCTTTCACTGGAATGGTGCGCCAAATTGCAGTAGTATTAGGAGAGTACCGATATAAAGAATTGAGCTATTACATAGCTGTATGAAACATGATGCATGTATGAAACCTAAGGTTTGACTGTTCTAGTGCCATCAAATAAATAGATTTGTAATACCTTTATATATTTATTTATTTATATATATATATATATATATATATATATATATATATATATATATATATATTATGCTCTTCTAAGGAATGGAGCACTTTGTGACGGCCTTTACACGCAAAGCGATGTGTGTATTTAAACAGTTAAAATCCCCTTCCCATTCTGTAAGTGAAGACAGCCTAATGGTTACGGTGCCGGACTGACACCCAACCGATCGGATTTCAATTCCGGCTGTAGGTAGCTTACAAAATGTCTAGCCACACTGAGGAGACTTGATAAGTCGAAACACGTGTCTGTGGATGACCCTATATATATATATATATATATATATATATTAGTCGGTTCTATCTAGCACATACCTCAGATTCATACAGACATATCTATAGCTATATATCAATCTCTCACTCAACCTCTCTCTTTCTCTCTCTCTCTCTCTCTATATATATATATACATTTATTTTAGTAAATAACTACCTATCCATCTGTCTTTCTCTATATCTCAGTCTGTCTCAGTCTCTTCATATATATCTATTTATATATCAATCTCAGCCTTCCCATATCTATCTATCTATCTATCTAGTACAGACCTGTGTTTCATACGCCCTTTCAAGTTAGGCATTTTGGATGGGTTATTAAGAAGAAAGTTTAACTTCGACTACCATACTACCAACATCTGTCTTTGGTATTGTGGTCTACATCATAACATTGTAAGCCTTACTTAGGTGGTTATACGAAGGGAACTTATGCAGCAACAAATTCAAAATTTCAGAAAACGTAAACAAACAAATAAAATACGGAGTGTTCATTAATTTGCATGGGAAAATTGGCAGGTGTTTAATATTTTTGACAAAATTTACTTTTTGGTATTTATGATGCATTGTAAAATTCGAGAAAACATCAACAACAACAATTATTATTGTTATAGTAATAATAATAATAATAATAATAATAATAACAACAACACAATTCGAAAATCCTGGTCTAATTAGCGCGGCAAATAACATTTCCTTTTAAAACAAAGATGAACGTGATAATCTCGAAAAAAATCTGAACTGTTCAAACTGATATTTACAATAAATTTCGATTTTTTATGGCATTAACCTTTATAGGGTTTGCCGTTATAATTCTGACTCTTCTTTTACGTGACAACAATTTCACCCCCCTCCCCACTTTCATACGTCATCGCTGTTAGCGCCTTTTGTTATCTGATTAGCTCAGTGTCTTAATTATCAAATTATATTTTATAATCATTAACACAATTCTCTGTGCAGTCATTAAGAACATACATAAATACTACATTCATATTGTAGCGTTATGGCTCTTATGTCAGTAAAGATTGATGACGTGGTGATAATAAGAATAATCGTTGTATACTTATCTCTGGACCGGCACTAATTTGAGAGGCTCGAATCTGGTTGCCGGGTTTATAATTCTTTGGTGTTTTGAGTCTGGGATGCTGGGGAACATCTTGTGGCATTCATAGTTTTTAGTAGTAACACAAGGCGACATCTTTTTCTTGTGAGATTTTTATTTTCCCCCAAGTCAAAACTGCACTGAGCAAGACCCACGTCTCAGCCAGTCAGCGCGTTGTCCCAAACTCCCCTAACATTCTCACCACTCATTCTTACTCTTTCCCACTTCTCCACATGACGTCTCATCGACTAATGAGAAAACGTTATCTAGCGTTGTGCTGACTCGTCGAAAAAATGTGCCATGCTAACATACTGTCTCTCTCTCTCTCTCCTCTCTCTCTCTCTCTCTCTCTCTCTCTCTCTCATGTTACAATCATCACACTGGAGATACCTGTTTTAAAAAATAAATAGATATTATAAGAATTGTGCGTTTATAACCAACACAAGTTTCTTATAAAGCATTAGTGCATCCATAAATACACTAACACAGAATATTCGGCAAGAAAAGACAAACATCTAACTCGCGTGAACAATGTCCATATGAATGTTTATGTTTACAGATTCAGCTTTTATAAACTTGAACAGAGAAACAGTGTGTGTGTATGTGTGTGTGGAGAGAGAGAGAGAGAGAGAGAGAGAGAAAGAGTGTGTGTGTGTGTGTTCGAGAAATGCCATTACTCCCAGCACCACTCTGACCTGTAGTGAAAGTACCTGTTTAAAAATAGGACTGTGAGAAAAAAAGAAATTCTTAAGGATTTTGTTTTTATTATAAAGAAAAAAGGAAAGAAAAAGGCATGCTATACAGAAAAAAATGATAAAAAAATAAAGAAATAAAAAGGGAGAGTAGGGAAATATATAGATAGGTGTGAGCGCGTGGAAGCAATCTGTTTCAATCGAACATAATGAAAAAAGAAAAAAAGAAAGAAAGAAAAGAGAGAGAGAGAGAGAGAGAGAGAGAGAGAGAGAGAGAGAGAGAGAGAGAGAGAGAGAACCGAAGTGACGTCAGGCCGTGACAAACGGATGTATAAGCGTATTAATAAAGAGAAATAGTTTCTTTTTTTAATGTGTTTATTGCGTTTATTATTCAACTTATTTTTCCAATCTTTAGTTTGAAACTCGTAGTTGTGAGTCATGTTAGAACACCCACCCCACACACAAATGGACACCGACAGAATCATGAAGAGAGAGAGAGAGAGAGAGGGGAGGGAGAGAGGGGGAGGAAACATAGATAGATAGATAGATAGAGAGAGAGAAAGAGAGAGAGAGAGAAAGAGACAGAGAGAGAGAGACAGAGACAGAGACAGACAGACAGACAGACAGACAGAGAGAACAGGGCGTGATACACAGAGTCACAAGAGTATTAATACATAGAAATATATGTTTTAAATGTGTTTATTATCTAACTTATTTTTTTCTTATCTTTACTTCGAAACTATTTTGTCGTGATTGATTATCAACATCATTAATATTCAGCAATTTTCGAATTTGATATTTTCCATTCGTCATGAATATTAATAATTATAATCTCAATCGATAACTTAACTTATTGAATCAATTTAATTTCATTACGTTGTTGCTACAATCGTTAATGTTTTAATCTCATTGTTCGCTTTCTATTTCATGTTGGGATCGGTTTTATTATCATTCGGTAGAGTATCAGCCTGGGAATCGCGAGGTTCCTGGTTCAATACCAGTCCCCGTCGACTCAGTGCATGAGTAGCACAGGTTAGGTAATCTTATATATGTAGTAAAGTTTCGGAGCTGACGCTAGGCGTGACGGTAGCTCCATCTCAACAAAAACAATCTACTCGGTCTAGTGCTAGCAAAAGGGGGATAGACTCCCTCACTGTCTGGCTGATACCGACAATAGGACACTCCGCCAACTTTACTTTACTTACGTTGATGGTAATGGTTATTTATTTTATGATTAGTGTTGTTCCCGCCAGGAATCATCATCATCATCAGTATCATCATCATCATCATGTCTCCTTTCGTCGCCAAGCGTCTGTATCAGTAATCGCCCCAGTATTCGAATCTAGTGTTGCATAGCGGGGTTTTCACGGTACGAAATATCTATATGTTGCATACTGGCATCAAATGTCTATATGTTATATAGCGGCCTTCTTCGCTACTCTAAATTCGTGTATGTTAGTACTGGGGTTTTCACTGTACCCAAAGCGATGTATGTTAGTAGTCAGCTACTACCGACTACTGGACTTCAATAAAAAACAGATACGTATGTACAAAGAGAGGACCCTTCTTTATTTTCTTCGGTGTGTGGGTGGTGAAGGCGCATAGCTTACAATGAGTGCCCAAGGGTTGACGATGACTACACTACCGTTGGGATGACTGGCGATGTTGGATGAAGGGGTGGCTGGTGGCGTCTCACCGCCCTTGGCCGCGACGGACCGTGAGTGTCGGTCACTCACTGTTCTCTGTCTCCGTCCGCTGTCTGACTCTCTAACTGATGACTCGACCCTCTGGCTTTTGTATTGACTACACGCCTACGCATCTTTATCTTTTGATCTGATATCGGAACTTTGTTATACATTTCTTTATCTTCACCCTGCTTCCTTGACCGGAAAGCCTCGCTTTCGTTTTCCCCTTTTTTTTAAATATATATTTTTATATTTTTCTTTGTCTTTTTGCCGGAAGCTTCGTTTTCCGGCCGAGGAGAATACAACACTAGGATGAGACTGTTTGCGTTTCCCTTCGTACTAATATGCTTGGGAAAAGTATTAACCCATCTGTTCTACCTCTCAACTATTGAAAAATAATAGGGCAGCCTGGGTTCCTTATGTTTGGTCTAAACAACCAGTTTGGAGAAGATTAACACTATGCGTGCATTGACATCGCTTTCGGTAGATGAGATATTACTACCTAGGTATGTGAACTGGTCAACTAATTTCAGAGGCTTACCACACAGTGTGGAGATAAATAACACGATTATATGTGTAATAGTTGACATATCTGTCTACGTTAGGGAAAAGGTCATAGAGTTAACGGAGGAAGAACCACAAAAATATGTTAACGTCAATTTATTATATACTAGCTCAAGAGCCACCCTACGCAGGGCTATTGAATGTGCTTTCAGCCCAACAATGACACTTTATGCATTGAGTGAATGCGTACAATTCTTTCTTGTTTCGTACAGAAAAACGCAAAAAAAACAAAAAAAAACCATAAAATTACAGAAAATCATCTCAGTAATTAAAACGTAAAAAACGTAGTAGTCCAGAATTTCAGTATTACGGAAAATAGCCAGCCCTGAATGTTGTAAATTTGCTCACGTAGTCACTTTGATTCCGAAATGGTATACTATGTTAAGCTAAAGCCTCTTGGATTAAAGAAAAAATGGGACTCTCTGACAATTACATTTATTGTTTACTAGCAAAATAAAAAACGCCCTCTGGGCGACGTAAAATAAATATTGCTTGAGGAGATGTGAGTTGAAAATTTAATATCAGAGAGTTTGTATCATAAGTAAAGTAAAATCATCAAATTTATTAAAGGAGTAAAAAATAAAAAAAATTGATATGAAAACGTAGTTCTGATAACTTAAAATATATATTAAAATAAAAAAAAAACTATATATTAGATAGATAATACCAGGTATGTATTTATTAAAACTTGTTTAAAAAACCAATAAGGACTGTCTAACATTGCAAGCTCAAATTTTGAGTGTATTTATTCTGTTATGACGATTTTAGGTAGTGTGACGTAAGCAGTGACGTAGTTTTTGTTACAGACAAAAACCAGAAGCGAATTCCCATTCTTAATAGATATTCGAAAAAATACATGCCATCTGGACACAAGTAGTTAAGTTTCAATATTAAATATTGAATTTGAAAGACTGGTGAATTTGAATTAGATCTCAAAAAAGATTACACTTATTTTTACTTTTATTCTAATTGGTTTTAATTTAAATTATACATAGGATTGTTTTTGATTCGTATGCGAATAAAACAATAATATTGGAAATCGATAACACTAAGTGATTATTTTTTAAATATTAAATACGGTTTTATCAAAACCGGTATGAAAATTATTAACACCATATAGTATGTACAAATTAATTTCTTAATGATATATAACACATATTGCATGATTTTAAACACATTAATAACCCGGCCTTTGGTTTAGGCCACTGGACAATTAATGTAAATTAATGGCGTGATTCCACGGGGGCTCCCCGCCCCCATACAACACCTGTCCCCTTTATTTAAAGCGGCAAGGCTGGGTTTATTGCCTGATGTCTGACCCCCCCCCCTGAAGGGTAATGCAGCGGGATCAACGCATTTTTTGCACTCATCATCCCATGAGCTTCGGCTCGTGGGTGGTTCCACATTAATAGTGCCTTGTGCCTGACCCATATACGTGGGGTACGCGGTAAATGATATTGTCTGTTTTGAGGCAAATCTAACTCAGTTAGACCTTTGTAAACATCGCTAATAGATAAGATACTAATAAGATTAAATAATGATTGTTTAATAATCATTGACAATGTAATGTAAATGATTAGCGGAATTGTGACATCGGTGGTGACGTAGTTTCTGTAACAGACATACATCATCTATTAATAATGGAGATTGTCTGTATTTCTGTCTGTAATAAAAACTACATCATAGCTCTACGTCAAAGCTTACGTCACAATATTCTCATGCTACTCTCATACACCCAAAATTTGAGTAAGTAATTTTAAAAATTGTTTTTTACTCTCGTCCTTTTTTTTTTACAGTAACAAGAAGTTAACTAAAAAGTTTACAAATAAATAAATACCTACGATTTTGTGTAAAATTGATGTGGAAAATATTCAAAATGATTGTTTGATTATTACATGCACGCAACATCTTATTTGAGAGGGAAGGGGCTCAGTTTTTATTTCATTTTTTTTTTTTTTTACTCCTTTAATAAATATGAGGATTTGTCTTACTTATGATACAAACCCTCTGACATTGAATTTTTAACTCCCACCCTCTCAGGCAATGTCTTTTAAAAATTATTCTTTACGACGCCCGGAGGGTGTTTACTGTTGCTAATACAGATA
Organism: Doryteuthis pealeii; assembly: GCA_023376005.1. NCBI lineage: Eukaryota > Metazoa > Mollusca > Cephalopoda > Myopsida > Loliginidae > Doryteuthis > Doryteuthis pealeii. Next base: position 89,040,852 of record CM042154.1, on the reverse strand, counting down.
ATTTCCATTATAATAAGGTATGATGCTGTGTCTTGATGTCTTCATTCTAATTTTAACTTTTAAGATATTAACAATTTTAAGTGTTTGTCTAGACGCTTTTCATCACGTTTCTATTGTCGAATTGAACTATTTTCACACTTCTCGTTCACACGCAATATGATTAATCTTTATTTAGAGATTTTTGTATAGCATATCTTAGCAAATGAAATATCATCTTATTATTGTCATTTCAGTCTCGGAAGACTATTATACAGTTTTTGTGCCCTTGAAGATTACAGCGCCTCCCGTGACTGTAAAGTCCAATGTTAGAAAAACATTCTCGATTACAGATGTCGCATGTGAAGGCTGTCCCCGAAGATGTTGATGTGCCGGTGCTTTGTTGTCGCTGCTTTCTTCTGGACTTCCTAGCTGGTGTTGCGCCAGGATAACTTCAGACATGAATAGTCCTCTACAGAGAACCTGCCGCCACCGATGGCGGTCCTGAACCATATTTTTTCAACTGGAAGAGGCAATGCTAAAGCACCTGAGATCGTTCTTGCGGACATCCTTGAAACGCAGCTGGGGGCGACCAATCTGTCTCTTACCAGACGAAAGCATTCTTATAGTAAAACCCTTTCCAATGCATTCTTATAGTAAAACCCTTTCCTATGCATTCCCATAATAAAACCCTTTCCAATGCATTCCATAATAAAAACCCTTTCCAATGCATTCTTATAGTAAAACCCTTTCCAATTATAATAAACCCTTTCCAATGCATTCTTATAGTAAAACCCTATCCAATGCCCTTTCCAATGCATTCTTATAGTAAAACCCCAATATTCCCATTTCCAATGCATTCCCATAATAAAACCCTTTCCAATGCATTCTTATAAAAACCCTTTCCAATGCATTCTTATAGTAAAACCCTTTCCAATGCATTCCCATAATAAAACCCTATCCAAATTCTTATAGTAAAACCCTTTCCAATGCATTCTTATAGTAAAACCCTTTCCAATGCATTCTTATAAAAACCCTTAATGCATTCTTATAGTAAAACCTTTCCAATGCATTCCTGCATTCCTATAGTAAAACCCTTTCCAATGCATTCTTATAGTAAAACCCTTTCCAATGCATTCTATAGTAAAACCCTTTCCAATGCATTCCTATAGTAAAACCCTTTCCAATGCATTCTTATAGTAAAACCCTTTCCAATTCATTCCCATAATATCGTTCGGTATCCGTCCATCATCCATTCGGTGGACATAACCCAGCCATTGGAGACGACGTTGTCTCAGTAGAGAACACAAGCTTGGGAGTTGAGCTCTCTCTAGAACTGCTGTGTTTGTGATCCTGTCCCCCCAGGTGATGCCCAGTATACGTCTAAGACAGCAAAGGTAAAAACGACGTATGCCTTAGACGTATCATCATATTACACCTATTCTAAAAAGATTCAAATCATCATATTTCACCTATTTTGAGGAGAATATGTGCTTAATTGAAGTAATACCTAATTTGAAAATTAATTAGGCGAATATATCTGTTCAAATGTAAGGCGTAAACAAATCGAGAAAAAGTCAATCTCTGTATGTACATTTCGGCCTATTATGCATCATCATCAGAGTTATAAACTGGAAGCCGCTTTGAGTGTGATTCAAAACCTAACTGATTCTAACCATTACACTAGCTAGTTTTTCCCAGATTTCTCGTTTGTTTTTAAACTGATATATCCTACATTTTTTGGAGACTTACTGCACGACAGTATATTAAAAATGATTACAAGTCTTACATTGGAAAGGATGATGGAAAAAGGCCGCATCCCTAAAGACCTAATGTATGGCGAATTAATAGAAGGCTCCCAACCGGTATAGGCTGACAACGCTTACGCTTCAATGACATCTGCAAGAAAGGGACGAAGACATGCCACATTAATACCAACACTGACGCCTCAATGACAAACAAATCATGAAAAGGGGTGAAACAGAGAGGAAAATAGCATGCACAACAAAGAGAGCCAGAAGGAAGAAGAGAAAACAGCAGCCCCAGCAAGAATCGTTGTTTGTGCGCAGTAATTACACCAGAGACTGTCATTCAAAAATTGGCCTGCTCATGTTGTATACCAACATTGACATCGTACATCGGGTATACAAACGAGAGAGAGTGTTGTATACTCTCTTTCTTTACTTTCTTACTTCTATTCTTCTTCTATTCTTCTAGCGTCTATTCTAACATCTCTTCTAGCGTCTCTTCTAGCGTCTGGACATCGTCTTGGGGACTTTGTGTCTGGTCTTCCATTGGGGATTTCTCTTTATCAGAAGCCCTGTGTCATTGGTAGTTTTTAGATAATAACACAAGACTTCGATTTAACTTAGATCATATTTTATTTCGAAATCCCCACCAAACTACCTGCGCAGTTTGAGTCGGCACCGCGCATTACACGACTTACCACCGTCGTGGTTTTTGGCCGATCTGACTAAAAATCTCTTTCTAATCTAAACCGGAAGAGGGTCTTCTCCACCGATTCTCACGGTATCCACCGGAAGGATCAGGATGAGGTCAAGTCTTGTCATTCAATCCTTCAAGGCTGTGGGCTGCAACTTATAACAGCCATTTTGGTTTCTACACTACTTTATACAAGTATTAGGAATCTAATAATTATGTAACACAAGGAAACTCGGGTGATAGAGAGAGACACTAAAGAGAGACAGAGATAGAGACTTGAGACTTACTTGTTGCTTTATTTCTTTTCGGCTATTTTGTGTGGATGTTTCCTTTTCTTCTTCTCTGGTCGTCATGTGATCTAGTCTTCTAACTATTTCTTCTAAGGGCTTCATTTAAGAGCTAGTTTTTAGACATGCAATTAATCAACTCACAAGGCTTTTCTTGATCAAGATTTATTTTACCCATCCTGATTTGCCGCGCAGGTGAGATTCAACCTCAGCAGAGAAAGGCCGATGCTCTCTGCTCCAGCAATAGGTTGAAACTAAAATCTAATCTAACTAAATCACGTAACGTGCGAGATTCACGCCTCTGGGGTCAGGGTTACCAACGGACATGGTATTTTTCCACTTGCCCTCTATCCCCCACTTGAATTCTCGCTACAGGGTCTGTCAACAATTTATGCTAACACATAAAAGGTAACACGCAGCCACCCGCGCAGACGGAGATAAAAACTCCTATTTTTTACACAATGCAATTATCTTCAGTAGATGCTGACAAATAGATTCCGATTTTAAATTGGAAAGTAGTTTCGTATAATCTCTATTTCCTCCCGAATATGGATATCTAACATTTACCAAGGTTAGCGTAACGGTTATGTACGTAGGAAATGGAATCCGAATGACCCGAATTCAAATCTTCGACGAGACTGTTTGTATTTCCCCTTGCACTTATGCCCTAACGAAAGGAATGAATCTGTTACTGCTCCACTCGGCTATGGGTGCATAATAGACCAGACCGGGGTACATAGTTTTGTTTAATCATTCTAGAAGGAAAATTCGGAATTCAAACCACGTATAATCCGATTAGCAAATGGTACTGTTTCATAACTTGGAGGAGGCGATACGTCTGTATCTCAAAGTCTCTGAGGTTTCTATACGTCTCATTCTCTAGAATTGATTCTGGTTTGTCCACATACCATTTGATAGTATGGCCAAACTTTCATTTCTGGCACAATTCCTCATGGATGACCTCCTTCCACCACTCATGCCTAGTCTTGTACTTCCTTTGTGCTATATTATGAGAGTTTTCCAACATGGAGGTTCACTGGAGGTTAAGTGACAGCAAGTCTAGCTGATCTTAACAATGCGGCTGTTCGGATGATCTCGATTCTTCCTCAGATTTCCAATGACGCCAGACTCTTTTCCAAACCCCTTGGGACCGTTACCTGGGCCCCAATTACGATTCGTACATTTTTCATCACTTTTGCCAGGTTTAAGTTATTATTATTACTAGCTAATATATGCACCCTCCGGGTGCACGTATTTAAGTTTTCATGCAATAAAATATTATATTAAATTAGAAAGGCTAATGAAACTAAATAAGAATGCAGATAAAACTATTTGAAACAGAGGGGGGGGGTATAATCGAAAAACAGAACAACTGAAACTTACTCTTCAATCACTCCAGCCTTTCATTTAGTTAAAATAGGAAGTAAAGAATAATATTACAGTTAATTCTTCTCATTAATAAATTTCTTTTAAGATTTATTGAAGAGATCTTTGCTCATATTCATTAAGATAAAACCAAACAATTAGATATCAATAATACTAAGCACATATTTATTAAAATCAAATGTTTAAGATCAATTTGCAAATTAGCCTTCCCATTCACACTGTAAACCGCTATTTTGTTGTATATATAAATACAACTGCATGTTATTAGTTTGTAGATATGGTCAACCGTATTAATAATGAAAAACAATTTTTATTAATAATTGAGTTTTAAAAAGAAATTAAATCGTGAAAAATGTGACTTAAATAACTAAGGGAATTGTGATTTGTGTAGTTATATAGTTTCGGTTACAGACAGAATACCACACAATCTCCATTATAATAAGATTATTATTATTATTATTATTATTATTATTATTATTTCACTCTTTTGAGTTTTTCACACCAACGTTAACTGATAGCCTTTCGCTGGAAGTCTGAGTGACAACAAGTCCCTCAGGACTCAAGGACTCTTCTGAGTATTATAGCCGATTGCAGCTTGGTCTCAATTCCTCCTTTGATTTCCAGTTCCTCCAATCTTTTTTCCAAACATTTTGGGACTGTTCCCAGTGTACCAACTACAATTGGTATCACTTTCACTCTCATATACCACAGCTTTTTCAATTATCTGGCAAGGTCCAGGTATTTATCTATCTTTTCGTTTTCCTTCCTCTTCACTCAGTGTTCTGCTGGAACTGCAAGGTCTACCAATTGACAAGTTCTTTCTTTTTTTAGTCACTAGGTCTGGTCTCCTGGCTGGGATACGGTGACCGGTCTTTATCTCGAAGTCCCAGAGAATATTATGTGTTTCATTCTCAAGAACAGATTCTGGCTTATGCATTAACCATTTTGTTGTATGGTCAAAATTTAATTTTTAGCATTATCATTATTATTATTATTATCATTATTATTATAATTATTTATGAAAACCTCATCAATGTTATGTTATAATCTAATTCTTGAAATCATTATTTCTTTTTGCTACTTAATATTAATATTATTAAATATTATTATCATCATCAACATTGTTGCTTTCTGATTTTTTTTCTTTCTTACGAATTAATATCATTGTCATATTTCATTTTGTTATTGGTTTTAACAATTCCGACATTTTTCGTCGTTTTAAGAATTTGCAACATTCTTTATTCTTTATTATTATTATTATTATTATTATTATTATTATTATTGTTGTTGTTGTTGTTGTTGTTGTTGTTGTTGGAATTAACCCTGTACAGGTGACCGGTCATCCTCGACCATCCATTATTCGATAACCTGTAACAGCAATGATCTGGCCGGAAATGATTTCCTTTATTCTGCGCATGTGTGCATGCATCTGCGTGGCGGACAGAAAAGGAAGCACAGTCCGATAAGTTGAAACCATTAGACTAATGTTTTAATTAAGGCCCTAAATTAGATTCGGCGGGGGAAAAGCGAGAGGTGAACGGATAATCAGATCCCGGGATCTGTGGCCGTGAAACCTTATCAAAATCAATTAAGAAAGAAGTAACGTGTAGAAATGAAAATAAAGAAAGCAAAGACGACAGGAAAGATTAAGTTAGAGGAAATTCTGCATGAAGAGTGGAAAGGAGAGCAAGGAGGTAGAGATGAAAACATCAAGAGAGTGAAAAATCGAGAGCAAAGATAACCAATATATATGTGTGTGTGTGTGCATTTGAGGAGAGAGAGAGAGAGAGAGAGAGAGAGAGAAGAGAGAGAGAGAGAGAGAGAGAGAGAGAGAGAGGAGAGAGGGGAGAGAGAGAGACAGCCAGACAGACAGCCAGACAGACAGACACTGAGAAAGGAAGAAGTAGGCGTTTGAGAGATGGCAAAAGAGTATATGTGTTGTGGTGTATTAGAGGAAATTCTGGAATGAGAACCGGAAGGACAGGAAGTTACATATGAAAACATCAAGAGAGCAAAAAATGGAGAAGCAAAGATAACCAATACATATATATATGTGTGTGTGTGTGTGTGTGCGTGTGTGTGTACGCAAGTGTGACTGAACAGAGAGAGAGAGAGAGAAGAGGAGGAGGGGGGGAGTGAGAAAGAGAAATAGTGCTATGCGTTGTTTAAGAGATGCCAGGAGTTTGTTAGAAAAAAAAAGACTTACGAAATATATAGTATGCTCCCACAAAGAGACGTGCAAGAATGTATATATACAGAGTGAGTGTGTGTTGTGGGTGAGAGAGAGAGAGAGAGAAGAGAGAGAGAGAGAGAGAGAGAGAGAGAAGAGTGTGTGTGTGTGTGTGTGAGTGTGTGTGTGTGTAGTGTGTGTGTCTCGGAAAACATAGCTCAAGAAGTTTATGCAGAATGAGTGCTAATGAATCAGATCTGTAAGTTAAGGTGTTTTAATTCATTATATATATATATATATATACTAGCAAATATATGCACCCTCCGGGTTGCAAGTATTTAAGTTTTAATGTAATGAAAATATCGTATTAAATTAGAAAGTCTAATAAGAATATATAAAGATATGTAACAGAGTGGGGTATAAATATAAAAATATAAATGAAAACTCTCTTCCATCACTCCCGTCTTTCATTGCTGAATTTACTTATTTAACTATTTAGTTAAATTAGGAAATAAAGAATAAAATGACAGTTATTCTTTCTTGTTAATGGATTTCATTTAAGATTCATTGCAGAGATTTTTGCTTATATTCATTAAAATAAAACCAAACAATTAGAAATCAATAATACTAAGCACATATTTAATAAAATCACATTTTTAATATCAATATGCAAATTAGCCTTCCCATTCACACTGTAAACCGCTATTTTTGTATATATAAATACAATTGCATGTTAATTGTATGTAGATATGGACAGCACTAATAAAAAGGTGTAGCAATTTTATTAATAATTGAGGTTTAAATATAAATAAAATCATGGAGAATGTGATGCAAATAACGAAGGGAATTGTGACTTGAGTAGTAATATAGTTTCGGTTACAGACAGAAAAATACACAATCTCCATTATAATAAGATATATATATATTATATATATATATATATATATATATTGAGAAGGAGGTATATAGAGCGAGAGACAAGGATGGAAAAAGAAATAGAATACTGTAAAAAGTAGAGAGAGAGAGAGAGAGAGATGAATGGAAAATGATTAAAATATTTGAGAAAGGTAGGAAAGTAGGTGTGTGGGGAGAGAGAGAGGGGAGGGGGGCAGTGCCAGTAATATTTGTTACTGTCTTCTTGTGTTTGCTTAGATGACTCACCAGAGACACCGTAGAGAGACATACTCTTTCACGTAAACTAGATCTTAAAACTTCTCCACTTTTGATGTTGCTGGACTGAATTTGACCTTTTCCAAACAGCCCGTTTCAATTTTAGCTGTTGGATTAGACTCAAATTCTTTCACCGACCGATGTATATATATATGTACCAACCCCTCCACACGAGCAGGATGCGACACAAGGAAAATTTATTAAGCGGATTTTAACAGGTTTGAATTCAGTGTTTTCCTTCTCCTAGACCGGTTGTCTAATCAAGGTTAAAGAGCCCAGTCTGCCCTGCTATTTACCCATAGCTGGAGGAAGATTTGGATTAATACCTTTCCCAAGGGTATTAGCGCCATGTGAAATGCAAACAGCTTCGTCCAGGAAATGAACTCGGGTCGACGAGTCCATTTCCCATGATTCTAACCATTATACCATGGGCGCCTCAGACCGGTATATGGTGGCTCTCCATCCAGATATGTTAGAAGCTAGTTTTCCCCTAAGTCCTCTTGCCTCTAAGTGGATGGCAGTATTCCTCAAAGTGTTCTCCGGGTAGTCCTTATGTTAGGGAGAGTTATCTCCCCCTAACAATTCAAACCGAATATACTCTCCAACAAGGAGGGAGACAAAATACAGACAGTCAGACAGACAAGTATTAGGCCCATACGGGATCACACGCATGATACACATAGCTGAACTGTATCCAAAACCATCCTCTGTATTTCCCTGTCAGTGAGAATAAATAAAACAAATATTGTTTTTGTATGTGCTTAATTGTCGTGTTAATTAATTAATAATCAATTAGATTTAACAGTATGTATATTTCATTAGCCTCATCAGCAGAGCTATCTATAGCTAATTGATGGTACGACTCCAATTAAGGTCCCAGCGTCTATGGTTATGTCATGCCTAACGGTTAGGAAGTTATACATATCGTGTATTTATATTTATACTTTTCAGTAATTGATTTTAAAAATGTGTTAGCATTATTTGGGATTATGTTGTATGCTATTGATTTGTTTCATGTTTATATTCTATGGTATAATTTTATTTCCCTCAAAAAAGAGAGAATATCCTCCATGTTGACATTTTCAAACAGATCCTTCAGATTGTTTGCTTTGAAATAACGGTTTCTGATGTGACCAAAAAACCTACATTCCATGAATAAGTGTTTAACTCTCAAAGGTGTTTGACATGTTCCAAATTATGGTTGTTTTTCTTGTTGGAGTATATAGTATATGTTGTTATTGTTTGAGTATATTAACAATATTTGTTGCTTATTATCAATTTTGTATATCCCACATCTCGGGATATAATACCTTAAATCTCAATTTGGGTTTGCACGGATGACATTTGCCAGTTGAGATTTCCCCGTCAGATTTCAGGATTCGGCAATCGTCCATGTCAACTAAATGACCAGACCGGGGAAGACGTTCAAAAAACGAACGTAATTTAACCATTCTGGTTTCGGTTACAAACAGACACCGAATCTTCATTATAATAAGATATTGAAATGTTTGTGCTTTTCTCTTTATGAAGAGAAGTGTAAATGGACGATCGACAAACGAACGTAATTTAACAATTCTGGTTTAACAAACTGCTTCGTTACACCAAAAAGAGTTGACGTCTGAGTATCGAAGCAAGCAATTGACTAGCGCCTTTAGTCTTAATAAATAAATTCTTTTCACTTCGATGTTTGTTTGTTTGTTTTTTTTCTTTGCCTCTTGTGTTTTTTTTTCTTTTATTGCCTTCTTTGTATTTTTCGCCAATTGTTTGGTTCTCGTATTTTCTTTATTTTTGTTATTTTTTCTGTTATTTTTGTCTTTCATTTTTAAAGGACAGAGAAAAAAGCGGAACTTAGTTAATGCTCGAAATACCACAACCGTTTCACGATTCTGTGACGTAATTCGATTAAACGCGGATGTTTCAGTTAACGACGATCGATTCAAAGATGTCGGGTGAAAGAGTCCGGGGAATTAAACGAAGAAAGAAGAAGAAAGAAGAGATAGAGAATTTAAAAAGACGAAAAGGAAATACTGACAAGTATTGGGTGGGGTGGTGGGTTAACGGGAAAGTACAGAAAAGAAAAAAGATCGAATGTATCACGAAAAAAAAAAAAAAAAAAAGAAAAGGAAGATAAAAAAAGAAAAAATACAGAAGGGAGATAATTCTGGAGAGAAAGATAGAGAAAGAATAAAAGAATAAAAAAAGACAGGTAAAAAGAAGACGTAAAGGAAGGAATGTGCAGTGCATGATGGTAAAATAAATAATGTAAAGAAAAGAAACTCAAAAAAGAGGAAAAACAATTGGAGAGAAAAGAAAGAAGAATAGAAAACGAAAAGGAAAATTAGTGTATTCATTTTCTTTAAAAAATTTGGAAGAAAAAGAAGAAAAGAAAGAAAGAAGTAAGAAAATGGAGGACATAAATAAATGGAACATGGAAAAGAAATAGTGTTATTATTATCTGCGTTATTCGGACTATTGTCCTCATTTTCATTGTTATCTGTACAACGTTTCGGCCGATATGCCCTCCTGCCTTCATCGGGTATTTCTTGTTGGACGCGGGAACCTTCTCGGACTCGGGAACCTTCTTTTCGGACTCGAGAACTTTCTTGTCGTAATCGGGAACCTTCTTGTCGTAATCGGGAGCCATCGCAGATAATACTAGTCATCAAGTCTCATCTCAAACATTCAGAGAAATAGTGTTATGTTTTTACATACAGATAAAATACGGAAGACTGAAATGATAATGCAAGACCAGGTTGTTGGAAAAAATTAACAAGGTTTTATTTAACACAGGGTAAAGAATGCTTCTACCCTAAAAGTGACTTAACTAGTTCAACCATGCTGAGCACGTGGTAAGCTACCTCCACGCAGTCTAAAAATAACATGGTGGAAACCTGTGGGGATTTAAAATAAATAAAAAGTTCTGAGCGTCTGGACGCTAGCGTTCAGACTTAACGGGAAAATAAAAAAAAGAGTCTTGATCTATACAGCTAAAAAAAAAAAAAAAAAAATTAAAAATAACACACACCTTTGACATTTCACATACACAACCCTACAGAGGTACAGCTGGTCCTTTTTAGCCAGAGAAAAATTCCCTCGCTAGAGGCCACTATAACTTACAAAAAAAAAAAAAAAATAAATAAAGAACCCTCACTGATGCATCCTTACCGTAGCTCCGCTATTTGGGTGGGGATGTATTGTGGGGATTTAAAATAAATAAAAAGTTCTGAGCGTCTGGACGCTAGCGTTCAGATTGAACGGGAAAATAAAAAAAGAGTCTTGATCTATACAGCTAACCAGACGTGTCTTGTTGTTTCTCTTCATATCCTCATTTAATATACTCTATAAACCCCATTTCCGGGTTTCCTATGAGTCCCTTCTGATCAAAGGGGAGCAAATCTATTTTTGTTAAGTCTTCCTAACAAATAGTTAGACAGAAGAGGAAAGAAAGGAAATAAAAGAAAGAGAAAATGTTTAAAAGAAAGAAAGAAAGAAAGAACCGTAGAAAACCGAACGAGAATTCGTAAATACTAATGAAGAAGAAAGGAAGAAGAGAATTTGAAGAAAATATAAATTAGTATCTTGGCTTAATGGCATATCAAGTTTTTTAGGTTATTTAATGCCAAGGCCCACTCTTGTAGACGACCAGTAGTGGCACTGTTTTACCCACACCTAGGTGAATGAGGAGTTTCATACCTTTCCCAAGTAATAGACTTACTCGACATTCGGGCTCTATGACCAGTGGCTTCTGCCATCGGACCAGCAGTATATAGAGTACTGGTGTGAATCCCGGGGAGGGGCAACATTTGTGGGGATTAATAAAGTAAAAATAAATAAAACAAAGGTAAAACAAAATTAAATGAAATAAATAAAAAAGACACAAAAATAACAGAGGGCTTAGGACAGGAAGAGCCCTCCGGACATGCGCAGGAAAAAGTTATTGGCGTCGAAAAGGTCTCGAAGACTTAAAGTTATAATTGTTTACTTAAGATTATAGTTAGTTACTATGAGCGATCACGTGATGTCTTGGCTAATGTGCAGGACTGCAACATCGTAGTAAGAGAGTTCGAACTCCAGTAGTGCTATTGTGTTCACTTTCGGACTAATACCCTTGGGAAATGTATAAACCTCCTCATTCCCTCAGCTATTTTTTTACAGTAACAAGAAGTTAACTAAAAAGTTTACAAATAAATAAATACCTACGATTTTGTGTGAAATTGATGTGGAAAATATTCAAAATAATTGTTTGATTATTACATGCATGCAACATTTTATTTGAGAGGGACGGGGCTCAGTTTTCATTTCAAATTGTTTTATTTATTTTTTTACTCCTTTAATAAATATGAGGATTTGTCTTACTTATGATACAAACCCTCTGACACTGAATCTTTAACTCCCACCCTCTCAGGCAACGTCTTTCAAAAATTATTTTTTTACGACGCCCGGAGGTTGTTTTCTGTTACTAGTCTTATTATAATGGAGATTGTATGTTTTTCTGTCTGTAACCGAAACTATATTACTACTCAAGTCACAATTCCCTTTGTTATTTACATCACATTCTCCATGATTTTATTTATATGTAAACCTCAATTATTAATAAAATTTCTTCACCTTATTATTAGTGTTGTCCACATCTACATACAAATAAAATGCAATTGTATTTATATATACTAAAAATAGCGGTTTACAGTGTGAATGGGAAGGCTAATTTGCATATTGATATCAAAAATGTGATTTTATTAAATATGTGCTTAGTATTATTGATTTCTAATTGTTTGTTTTATTTAATGAATATAAGCAAAAATCTCTTCAATGAATCTTAAATGAAATCCATTAACAAAAAAAATAACTGTCATTTTATTCTTTATTTCCTAATTTAACTGAATAGTTAAATAAGTAAAATTCAGCAATGAAAGACGGGAGTGATGGAAGAGTAAGTTTCATTTCTATTTTTCTATTAGACCCCCACTCTCTTACATATCTTTTTATCTGCCTTCTTATTAGACTTTCTAATTTAATACGATATTTCATTACATTAAAACTTAAATACTTGCACCCGGAGGGTGCATATATTTGCTAGTTATTATAATGGAGATTGTGGGTTTGTCCGTCTGTAACCGAAACTATATTACTATAAAAGTCACAATTCCTGTCGTTATTTACATCATATTCTTCATGATTTTACTTTTATTTAAACCTCAATTATTAATAAAATTGTTTTACATTACTTACACTGTTGACCATATCTACATACTAATAACATGCAATTGTATTTATATATACAACAAAATAGAGGTTTACAGTGTGAATGGGAAGGCTAATTTGCATATTGATCTTAAAAAAATGATTTTAATAAATATATGCTTAGTATTATTGATTTCTAATTGTTTGGTTTTATCTTATTGAATATGAGCAAAAATCTCTTCAATAAATCTTAAAATAAATCCTTAACAAGAAGAAATAACTGTAATATTATTCTTTACTTCCTATTTTAACTAAACAGTTTAATTAGGAAAATTTACCAATGAAAGACGGGAGTAACGGAAAATGATGGAAGAGTTAGTTTCAAAGTTGTTCTATTTTTCAATCATACCCCCTCTGTTCAAAATCTTTTTATCTACATTCTTATTCAGTTTCATTAAAATTTAATATGATGTTTTATTATAAAATTTAACTAAAATACTTGCACCCGGAGGGTGCATATATTTGCTAGTATAAATAATATACTTTACTTAACAATGCTTTAAAGCAAATTATTAAGTACTATTATCTGAGCGAGGCCACATTTGCGATTAAATCTTCCAACATGCTTCAAAACCACCAAGCTTCCAACACTCACTGTACTACCTACACAAGTTCTGTATAGTAGTGGCGCATTTTATCGTTCGTAAATTGATTTGACGAGTTTCGTGTGCGGCGTGACAGTGGCCTAGGGGTAGAGTCTGTGACTCTGCATTCTGGGTTCTCCGGTAGGGGGGATCATAGGTATACACTGCTGATGAGACCTAATAAGGTCGAAACGGCTGTACAGTGTTCCACACGTCGCACACGGTATTTGCCGAGTTTGCTTGTCGTGATTATTTTAATTATAATTAACAAATTCTATCTATGTATATGTTGTCGATACAGCTATACGTTAAACGCATTGTAATTGCATTTAAAATATAAATAATATACAGTACAACTAGTGTTCCTCTACTAGGATGGATTTGACATTAACCCGCGAAGGTTGATATGCCATTAAACAAAGAAATCACATCAAACCAAACCTTATTGAAAACATATGTGTAAACAAATGTATTTTATTAGATAGAAATAATTACTTAACCCTGATAAATATTCCACTTCAATACTATAATCATAGGCACGGAACGTATGTATTAAGCTTCAAACTTTGTGGGTTATTGCCATGGTAATTTACCACGCACACCTGAACTCTTTCAACAATAAATAGCAGCCGGTTCTGCACTTAAACGAGAGTTAATATTTCAGCGGATAGCTGATAAGATACCCTCACGTGTAACGGTCTCATTTGTATATGTTTGTACTACTGTTCTTTGTTAATATATTTGTTTAACTCATTTCATCTCTTGTATCTTTATTCTGGCTCATAACCAGGTCACAACAGTTATTTAATGTCAAAACCATCCGTGTGTAAGAACATTATTGGTAATATTCAATCCATAGCTGGGGGAGATTCCAACCTTTCCAAATAGTATCAGTCCCAAAGGGGATGTAATAGCGTGATTGGAACTCGAACTCGTTAGACTACAATGTAAGAGTCCAGCCCGTTACCCACTAAACCATAATGGCTTTGATCTACAATGTGACAGCCCGGCATGTTATCCACTACACAATAGGGAATCTGCCCACACTGGAATTTGAGCTTACGTGTATCAACTTGCAAACGCGTAGGTGTATCACTTCGCAATGGAGAATGTTTGTTTTATGTGGCTGGGGTAAACCTTATGAGTAATTCATATTAAGGCCTTCAGTAAAGGGGAGGAAGCGACGGAATGGCCAGTTAATGATCTTGCCTCATAAAAAGACATATTGCAAAGCACGAACGCCATTAATTCCCTATCGAGCCTCAATAATCATCCATTTTCACTGCTGCTGCTGCTGCTGCTGCCGCTGCTGCGGCTGTTGCTACTGGGGCTACTCCTGTTGATGATGGTGGTGACCGTGATGCTAAAGGGGACGAACCTCCAATGAAAGAAAGCTTCAACGACAAGCACGAATAAATTGGGGGTGGGGATATTATTCCGTAAAAACCTGTTGTCAGGAACAATATTGTTGAGAGCAAATTGCGATTGCAAAGAGTCAGGCGACATTTTCTCAAGCAGATTCTTAGCTATGATAACTAGCAGAGTTACCGGCGCTGCCACGGATTTGGTAAATACAGTATTTTTCGGACTGTTCTCCTCATCTTTATTGTCATATACATAACGTTTCGGCAAATATTCCTCAGGTGTTTCTTGCCGAACCCGGGAACATTCTCGACAATTGTTCGGCAAAAACACACCTAAAGAAGTCCAGAGGGTATATCGACCGAAACATTGTGTATATGACAATTAAGATTAGGACAACTGTCCGAAAATCTGAATAATACAAATTATCAAGCCTCATCAAAAAATTCAGAAAAATAGAGGTTAATTTAGTTTAATGTTTTATAACTTCTCCACGATGATGATGATGGTGATGATGATGTTTATGACAACAACAGCATCCTTTTCGGGTACAGAAAACTAAAGATTCAGAATCAGCGCTCATCTTTTATTTTTCGATTGGATTTTTAATTTTTGAGATTGAACAGAGAACCACAAATTTGGTGAGATTAACGCTTTGATTTTTAGGGGGTCTTTTTTTTTTTCAGAACTTTTTTCTTCTTTTTCTTCTTTTTCTTGAAATCAAACCTTTTAGTTTTTTTCTTCACTTTTTCTTTAACGGTTTGTTAAAAGGAAAAGGACTAACACAAAGGAAAAAAGATCAACACGCAACTACGAAGATGCAAATAGAGAGCTTTAATCATCTAACGATGATGCGAATCTACATTGAAATATCAATCTAAAAAAAAGCTTTCGTATTTATGAAAGCTAGACTACCTCCAAATGTGTGCTTGTATTGTGACCTTCCTTTGTATTTCTAACGTTAATTCTTCATATAAGTCACTGAAAATTAAGATTTATTTGCAAACTTTTCTATGTTATGTTGTATGGATATAGAAAATTTTCAATATTTTTGTAATCTCTGGGTCAAATAGATCTGTTTAAAATACGCTGTTTTCAAAGGCTTGGATCCACTTTACCATCCCAATCTACGGGATAGTATGATACGCTGTGTTATTTACCTTTGTTACTGTAACCAATCTAAGACCGCCCTGTCGGTGGGGCGTTAGAATGCACCGACTGCACCTCTGCAGAGGGGTAAGACTCCCCCAATGGGTCCACCTGTTGGCCGTGGGTGGCAACCCGTGATGCTTAAGGATATAGCCCAGGTGGATGAGCAGTTCATGACGTGCAATACTCCACTTTGGCCCTATCTTGGGCTAGACGTGCGGTCGGAGAGGCCCCCTCCGATCAATCGGTTGGTCATGTCAAGCCCTAGCACCTATATGATTTTCCCAACCCTATTGCCCTTATGGCAAGCCCCAACCCCTTCTTATCATATGAGTGCTAGAAGGCGGTGGCTGCGGGTCTACATGTCCTGGGAATGACGTTAAACTCTATCTGATGGTGAGGTTCCAGTTTTGGAGGTTTGGAGAATGTGGAGCACCCTTTCATCACCATTGCTCCCTGGTCCACTCTGACCCGGAGTTGTAGTACCTGTTAGGGTCCCATCTATGGGTTAAATAGAAAAATGTATTTATAAAAAAAATTGTATTATCCATTAAGAATTGATTTATTTCAAAACTTTATCGGCATTAAATGACCCACTGAGTTTGATATGCCGTAAAACAAAACAAACCAAACCAAACCAATCCAATCTAAGAGAAGGAAAAATCTGAATTCAAATTAGTACTCTGCTCAAAAACTGACCTTGTGTCACTTTTTGCAATTGGCAGAGGAGTTGAGTAAATACATACAAACCTCTTTTCAATATTTTCGCAATCTTTACAATTTCCATCTCATGTGTCGAGCCAATTTATTTATTTACTTTTTTTGTTATGTGTAATGGTAATTTACCAAGCACACATGAACTCTTCCAACTGTAAATAGCAGCACGTTCTGCACTTGAGCGAGAGTTAATATTTCAACGGATAGCCGATAAGACACCTTCACGTGTAACCTTCTCATTTGTATATGTTTGTACTACTGTTCTTTGTTAATATATTTGTTTAATTCATTTCCTGTCTTGTGTCTTTATTCTGGCCCCACACCAGGCCACAACATTATGCCTCCTTGGGAATCTCTCCCTTTTTTCTTCTCATATCAACATTTAACCAAAAAGAAATCTTTGCACAGAACATATCTACTGTTAAAATAATATCTCACTAAAACGTCGTCTCTTTCCTCCTTCATTGTAAATATGTCAACAAGGGTTCCATTATTCATTTCCATTTAAATCCACTTACGCCGTCCAGTTTTTAATAATATGAAAGTAAATATTCATCATGATCGGATTACTGGTCTAGGTGCTAACTGATTATACACAAACAGACTGAAATTGCCATTTTTGTAGTAGATTTGGGGAGGGTTTATCCTCTACACACGACCAAAAATGTATTTAGTCCTGAGAAAGTGTTGCAACCTATTTATGAGACCAATAGTCTCCAAAATTATAAAAATACCCCCCTCTCACTTGCCAGAAATGAGGTGTTATTTCCCTTTTTGTTTTCTTGTGTTTGACCATACATCATATCTGTGACAATACGTCAGGACAAAAAGATACAATCAGAATATGAGTCAAGGTCAAAAACAAACAAAAATTAAAAGCAAAACCAACAAAAGTATAAAAGGGATGAAATTACGTGCGTGGAAAGCAAGATCTATTTAAGACGTTCAAATCAATGGACCCAAATTTGGTTTTTCTTTCATTATTTCTTTTGTTCTTTTTTTTTCTTATTATTTATTTATTCCTTCATTTATTTATTTAACCGATTTCTCGTGTGCTATATAAAGACCTTTCACTGTTTCTCGATTAGTTTTTCTTTATTTCTTAAGCCTTCTTTCTTTCTTTCCTCTTCTATTTTCACTCTCTGTTTAATTTCCTTTCATCTCCTTTTGTCCAGTTGAGGCTTCGCAATCGTCGTCTTCATCTTATTACCGATAAGAGAAACAAATACTGAAAGAAACGAATCTGGTTTCATTGTGAGCTATTGATTTTTGTCTCCAAACACATAATCCCATCCCATAAAAATAAATTCATTAAGCAAAGACAACATGAACAAGATCGGATTTATTTCGGGTTCCACAAAATCAAAATCGAGAGCTGAAGGTAAAATCTGATCAGAACTTCAAGCTACCACCCTAATGATAATAGCAAGTACTAATTTCAGTAAAAAGAAAAAGAAAAAAACCAATAAAATATCTGATGGAAATCACAACAGAAGGACATCAGGTTGATACGATGACGACCGGTACTAATTATATCTGTAACATTTATAAAAGAAATGATGTGGTCAGCATTTTGGTCATAAAATTGTGTCAGTTTTGCAAAATGTTAAAAACAACATAGAAATATATTGATAGGAAGCGCGTGGTGTAATGGTTAAAGTCATGGGAAATGGACTCGTCGCCCCGAGTTCAAATACTGGATGTGGTAAATTACATTTAACTTAGCACTAATACCCTTGGGAAAGGTATGAATCCTACATTCCCTCCAGCTATGGGTAAATAGTAGGACAGACTGGACTCTTTAACCTTGGTTAAGCAACCGGTCTAAGAGAAGGGAAACTCTGAATTCAAACCTGTTGAACTCCGCTTAAGAAATTGACCTTGTGTCGCATCCTGCTCGTGCGGAGGGGTTGGTAAATATATATATTGAGAGGAAAATGCCAACAATAAAAAAGTGAATAACGAGCGAGTGTGTGTGTGTGTGTGTGTGTGATTTTGTTTGCGTGTGTGCGTGCGTGTGTGTGAGACAGAGAGAGAGACAGAGGCAGAGAGAGGGGGAAGAGAAAGTTAGAGAGAGAGGGGGAAGAGAAAGTTAGAGAGAGGGAGGAAGAGAGAGTTAGGTCTGGCCTTCTTGCTGGGATAAGGTGATCCGTTTTTATTTCAAAGTCCCAGAGAATTTTATGCGTTTCGTTCTCAAGAACAAATTCTGGTTTATACATACACTATTTTTGTTAGATGATCAAAATTTAATTTTTTGCATAATTCCCAGTGGATCATCTTCCCAACCTAGTCGTGTCTAGTTTTGTACTCCAGTTGTGCTAGTTTGCTATATTAACATAGTACATGATTTACGGTCTCATCTCTATTATTATTATTATTTACTCCTTTTGAGTTTTCACATCAGTGTTAGCTGATGGTCTTTCACTGGAGTCTGAGTGACAGCAAGTCTCCTCAGGTCTCCAGGACTCTTCTGAGTATTCTGGCAGATTGCAGCAGTGCAGTGTTCTGAATCGTTTCAATCCTTCCTCTGATATCCAAACTTTCCAAGCCCTTTTCTAATCCTTTTGGGACTGTTCCAAATGCACCAACTACAATTGGTATCACTTTATTTATTATTATTATTATTATTATTATTATTATTATTATTACTAGCAAATATATGCACCCTCCGGGTGCAAGTATTTAAGTTTTAATGTAATAAAATATTGTATTAAATTAGAAAGGCTAATGAAACTAAATAAGAATACAGATAAAAAGATTTGAAACAGAGGGAGTATAATAAAAGATTTGAAACAGAGGGAGTATAATAAAAAATGGAACAACTGAAACTTACTCTTCCATCACTCTCGTCTTTCATTGTTATTTTTTCTAATTTAAGTATTTAGTTATAAGAGGCAGTAAAGAATAAAATGACAGTTATTTCATCTTGTTAATGGATTTCATTTAAGATTCATTGAAGAGATTTTTGCTTATATTCATTAAAATAAAACCAAACAGTTAGAAATCAATAATACTAAGCACATATTTATTAAATTCGATTTTTTAATATTAATATGCAAATTAGCCTTCCCGTTCACATTGTAAAGCGCTATTTTGTTGTATATATAAATATAATTGCATGTTGTTAGTATGTAGACCTAGTTAACAGTATTAATAATGTAAGACAATTTTATTAATAATTGAGGTTTAGATAAAAAATAAAATCATGG
This sequence comes from Doryteuthis pealeii, assembly GCA_023376005.1. Taxonomy (NCBI): domain Eukaryota; kingdom Metazoa; phylum Mollusca; class Cephalopoda; order Myopsida; family Loliginidae; genus Doryteuthis; species Doryteuthis pealeii. The sequence continues at coordinate 89,021,159 of CM042154.1, read as the reverse complement.
AGAATGTGATGTCAATAACTAAGAGAATTGTGACTTGAGTAGTAATATAGTTTCGGTTACAGACAGAAAAACACACAATCTCCATTATAATAAGATATTCGTTTTTCACACCAGTTTTAACCGGGGGTATTTCGGTGGAGTCTGAGTGACAAGTTTCCTCGGCTATCCAGAACGTTTAACAATTCTGTGGTCTTCCTCTGATTTCCCATCCGTCCATTATTCTTATTATTGTATATTGATCGGACACTTTGATGAAGCATCTTAGTATATAACCAATTGCAGAGAGAAAATGAATTAATTCAGACCGAAGAGGAGGAGGAGGAGGAGGAGGAGGAGGTGTCTGTCTATGGAAAAAGGAAAGAATGAGATAATGAAAAAAAATAATCAAGGGGATCGTAATAGTCTCTTTGTTAGGATGAGATTCGCGTATACACGTAGATAATTTTTGTGTAGCAAGTGCTAATTTGCTTCTCTTAATTATATGGTTCTAAAAGTTTCACGATGATCGTATCCTCGTCACGTGATTTGTTATCGTTTGGAATTTTCTACGATTACTTTTATTTAAATGGAGCGATTTGTTGTAATTTTGGTCATTTTTCCTTTTGTGTACAGAGATTATTACGTTCCCGATGTGTTACCGCATGAATAAAATCGATTATAATGTACCAACAACACAGTAATATATATATGGCAGCAAACTCGTGTTCAAGTATTGCCACAGCTTGATAAAAAAAAAAAAAAAAAAAAATAAATAAATAAATTCTCGTATTCGTCCCTCAAGTTTTTCCAAAGTCGTTAGTTTCGTAAAGTAGACTTGCTCCTTCAACCAATCCCAAAGGAAAAAGGTTTTATGATATTAAATGAGGGGTTCTAGTCGACAACTCAGGAAATAAAGATTTACATTGTATCTCTATGTTTTACAGATCACAGACTTAAAATTTGAGCTGTTATTGTCATAAAAACTGTCTTCTTATGTGATCGTATGAGAAGACTTAATTCAGTTGAATGATTTCTCTATTGAGATTCCCTATATTTGTAAAATCTGTCTGAAGAGGCTAGACTCTTTTAGTATTTCTGGTCGAAATAAAATTATAACTTGATGATGGTTTGTTAAATATTTCTTTCTTTGAAAATTATATATACTAGCAAATATATGCATCCTCCGGGTGCAAGTATTTAAGTTTAAATGTAATAAAATATTAGATTAAATCAGAAAGGCTAATGAAACTAATTAAGAATTCAAATAAAAAGATTTGAAACGGAGGGGGTATAATCGGAAAATAGAACAACTGAAACTTACTCTTTCATCACTTCCGTTTTTCAATGTTAAAATTTCCTAATTTAACTATTGAGTTAAAATAGGAAGTAAAGAATAAAATTACAGTTATTTCTTCTTGTTAATGAATTTCTTTTAGGATTTATTGAAGAGATTTTTACTCATATTCATTAAGATAAAACCAAACAATTAGAAATCAATAATACCAAGCACATTTTTATTAAAATCAGTTTTTTTAATATCAATATGCAAATTAGCTTTACGTTTACACTGAAAACTGGTATTTTGTCGTATATATAAATACAATTGCATGTTATTAGTATTTAGGTAAGGCCAACAGTATTAATAATGTCAAACAGTTTTAATATTAATTGAGGTTTAAATAGAAATAGAATCATGGAGAATGTGACGTAAATAACTAAGGGAATTGTGACTTTAGTAGTAATATAGTTTCAGTTACAGACAGAAAAACACACAATCTCCATTATAATAAGATATATATATATATATATATATATATATATATATATATATATGATGGCAGCAAAGTCGTGTTCAAGTATTGTCACTGCTTGATAAAAAAAGAAAAAAAGTTCAACAGTTCAAAGAATATAATGGTGAGCTTCAAAAAGTTCAACAATGAGCTGCACGAATGTGGCTCTTTAGTCTTGCCAAAGTCTTGCACATCTTCCCACATTTAAAGGCAATTCCAGGGAGCACAGGGTATTTTATTAGTCCATCCCGCCGATGCACAGATTAGTGACTGATCAGGCCAGCCTTGCTCATACATAGTCCTCCACACTGGTCACATAGTAGACCGATTTGAAACCCTTGGTTGTCTACTTTTTTATTCTTGCGAATATCTCGTTTCAACTGCTCATGCTGTATACTGTTGGTCTCAAACCTTTTTGTGCCCTCCTGTAATAATCGATTATATTGTACCAAGAACACAGTAATATACATACACATATACACGCACGCGCAGACACACGCAATAATTTGCACACATACTTACACACATGCACACACACGCATACACATAGACACACATACACTCACCCTAACATACATACATACATACATGCATACACATTTTAAAAGCTGAATTGATACGTACATGGAGTAGCTACAGTTTCACCTGGAATCTTCACTATATAATGAATTTTACTCCATAATGTTATCAATATTTATCACTGAATTAAGTGCCTTGACAGAGAATGAGATTATGCTCTAAATATGGCATGGAAAAGTATTTATCATCATTATCTAATAGATATATTGATGTCGTATGTATATCTCCTATTACGAATAGAGATATCTCTGACGGCCGTTACATGTACATATGTATGTATTTATCAGTTAAATTCACGCAACGGTTTGTAAGTCGCTAAGTGGTTAGGAACTGACTTATGATAAATGGGGCAGATTTTGATCCTACTATCTCTACCCACACTGAGGAGACGTGATACGTCGAAACACGGCGTCTGTGGATGACTATATATATATATATATATATATATGTGTGTGTGTGTGTGTGTGTGTGTGTGTGAATAAAAAGATCTTAAATACCATAGGTATCGTGAATTGGAATATTTCATATCCGGTCTTGTTTTCTCGTATCTGGGAAAATCATAGCATTAAGACCAGATATGAAATTTTCAAATTAGTAAAAATCAGACTGAAAGATTAAAAAAATGCAGAAATAAATTTATATCCAAACTAGAATGGTCATTTCTGTGCCGATTTAGCTCAGTCGGTAGAGCGTCTGCCGAGGAATCACAAGTTTCCTGGTTCGATACCGGCTCTCGCCAACTCAGCATATTATTAGTACAGGTATCTATGCAGTAAAGTGAGGAGCTGATGGTAGGTGTGGTGATTCACCTCAGACGTTATAATAATCTCCTTTGTCTAGCGCTAGTGAAAATGAGAAAGACACCCTCGCTGTCTGGCTGATACCGACAATAGGCCACTCCGTCGAGTTTACTCTTTCCTAAATAGAAACATAAATAAGATATAGTTATTTACTAAACTTACCTTAGATGTGGCACAAGGCCAGAAATATGGGGCACACAGTGAGAATCGAACTCACTAACAATGCTTTGCGAGTCTAGCTTGCTAACCATTAAACCACGTGAGGTGCCCAACATAAATAAAATATAGTTATTTACTAAACTTAGCTTAGATGTGGCACAAGGCCAGAAATATGGGGCACACAGTGAGAATCGAACTCACTAACAATGCTTTGCGAGTCTATCTTGCTAACCATTAAACCACGTGAGGTGCCCAACATAAATAAAATATAGTTATTTGCTGAGCTTAGCTTAGATGTGGCACAAGGCCAGAAATATGGGGCACACAGTGAGAATCGAACTCACTAACAATGCTTTGCGAGTCTATCTTGCTAACCATTAAACCACGTGAGGTGCCCAACATAAATAAAATATAGTTATTTACTAAGCGTAGCTTAGATGTGGCACAAGGCCAGAAATATGGGGCACACAGTGAGAATCGAACTCACTAACAATGCTTTGCGAGTCTATCTTGCTAACCATTAAACCACGTGAGGTGCCCAACATAAATAAATATAGTTATTTACTGAGCTTAGCTTAGATGTAGCACAAGGCCAGAAATATGGGGCACACAGTGAGAATCGAACTCACTAACAATGCTTTGCGAGTCTAGCTTGCTAACCATTAAACCACGTGAGGTGCCCAACATAAATAAGATATAGTTATTTACTGAGCTTAGCTTAGATGTAGCACAAGGCCAGAAATATGGGGCACACAGTGAGAATCGAACTCACTAACAATGCTTTGCGAGTCTAGCTTGCTAACCATTAAACCACGTGAGGTGCCCAACATAAATAAGATATAGTTATTTACTAACTTAGCTTAGATGTAGCACAAGGCCAGAAATATGGGGCACACAGTGAGAATCGAACTCACTAACAATGCTTTGCGAGTCTAGCTTGCTAACCATTAAACCACGTGAGGTGCCCAACATAAATAAAATATAGTTATTTACTGAGCTTAGCTTAGATGTGGCACAAGGCCAGAAATATGGGGCACACAGTGAGAATCGAACTCACTAACAATGCTTTGCGAGTCTAGCTTGCTAACCATTAAACCACGTGAGGTGCCCAACATAAATAAGATATAGTTATTTACTGAGCTTAGCTTAGATGTAGCACAAGGCCAGAAATATGGGGCACACAGTGAGAATCGAACTCACTAACAATGCTTTGCGAGTCTAGCTTGCTAACCATTAAACCACGTGAGGTGCCCAACATAAATAAGATATAGTTATTTACTAAACTTAGCTTAGATGTAGCACAAGGCCAGAAATATGGGGCACACAGTGAGAATCGAACTCACTAACAATGCTTTGCGAGTCTAGCTTGCTAACCATTAAACCACGTGAGGTGCCCAACATAAATAAGATATAGTTATTTACTAAACTTAGCTTAGATGTGCACAAGGCCAGAAATATGGGGCACACAGTGAGAATCGAACTCACTAACAATGCTTTGCGAGTCTAGCTTGCTAACCATTAAACCACGTGAGGTGCCCAACATAAATAAAATATAGTTATTTACTGAGCTTAGCTTAGATGTAGCACAAGGCCAGAAATATGGGGCACACAGTGAGAATCGAACTCACTAACAATGCTTTGCGAGTCTAGCTTGCTAACCATTAAACCACGTGAGGTGCCCAACATAAATAAAATATAGTTATTTACTGAGCTTAGCTTAGATGTGGCACAAGGCCAGAAATATGGGGCACACAGTGAGAATCGAACTCACTAACAATGCTTTGCGAGTCTAGCTTGCTAACCATTAAACCACGTGAGGTGCCCAACATAAATAAAATATAGTTATTTACTGAGCTTAGCTTAGATGTGGCACAAGGCCAGAAATATGGGGCACACAGTGAGAATCGAACTCACTAACAATGCTTTGCGAGTCTAGCTTGCTAACCATTAAACCACGTGAGGTGCCCAACATAAATAAAATATAGTTATTTACTGAGCTTAGCTTAGATGTGGCACAAGGCCAGAAATATGGGGCACACAGTGAGAATCGAACTCACTAACAATGCTTTGCGAGTCTAGCTTGCTAACCATTAAACCACGTGAGGTGCCCAACATAAATAAAATATAGTTATTTACTGAGCTTAGCTTAGATGTAGCACAAGGCCAGAAATATGGGGCACACAGTGAGAATCGAACTCACTAACAATGCTTTGCGAGTCTAGCTTGCTAACCATTAAACCACGTGAGGTGCCCAACATAAATAAAATATAGTTATTTACTGAGCTTAGCTTAGATGTGGCACAAGGCCAGAAATATGGGGCACACAGTGAGAATCGAACTCACTAACAATGCTTTGCGAGTCTAGCTTGCTAACCATTAAACCACGTGAGGTGCCCAACATAAATAAAATATAGTTATTTACTGAGCTTAGCTTAGATGTGGCACAAGGCCAGAAATATGGGGCACACAGTGAGAATCGAACTCACTAACAATGCTTTGCGAGTCTAGCTTGCTAACCATTAAACCACGTGAGGTGCCCAACATAAATAAAATATAGTTATTTACTGAGCTTAGCTTAGATGTGGCACAAGGCCAGAAATATGGGGCACACAGTGAGAATCGAACTCACTAACAATGCTTTGCGAGTCTAGCTTGCTAACCATTAAACCACGTGAGGTGCCCAACATAAATAAAATATAGTTATTTACTGAGCTTAGCTTAGATGTGGCACAAGGCCAGAAATATGGGGCACACAGTGAGAATCGAACTCACTAACAATGCTTTGCGAGTCTAGCTTGCTAACCATTAAACCACGTGAGGTGCCCAACATAAATAAAATATAGTTATTTACTGAGCTTAGCTTAGATGTGGCACAAGGCCAGAAATATGGGGCACACAGTGAGAATCGAACTCACTAACAATGCTTTGCGAGTCTAGCTTGCTAACCATTAAACCACGTGAGGTGCCCAACATAAATAAAATATAGTTATTTACTGAGCTTAGCTTAGATGTGGCACAAGGCCAGAAATATGGGGCACACAGTGAGAATCGAACTCACTAACAATGCTTTGCGAGTCTAGCTTGCTAACCATTAAACCACGTGAGGTGCCCAACATAAATAAAATATAGTTATTTACTGAGCTTAGCTTAGATGTAGCACAAGGCCAGAAATATGGGGCACACAGTGAGAATCGAACTCACTAACAATGCTTTGCGAGTCTAGCTTGCTAACCATTAAACCACGTGAGGTGCCCAACATAAATAAAATATAGTTATTTACTGAGCTTAGCTTAGATGTGGCACAAGGCCAGAAATATGGGGCACACAGTGAGAATCGAACTCACTAACAATGCTTTGCGAGTCTAGCTTGCTAACCATTAAACCACGTGAGGTGCCCAACATAAATAAAATATAGTTATTTACTGAGCTTAGCTTAGATGTGGCACAAGGCCAGAAATATGGGGCACACAGTGAGAATCGAACTCACTAACAATGCTTTGCGAGTCTAGCTTGCTAACCATTAAACCACGTGAGGTGCCCAACATAAATAAAATATAGTTATTTACTGAGCTTAGCTTAGATGTAGCACAAGGCCAGAAATATGGGGCACACAGTGAGAATCGAACTCACTAACAATGCTTTGCGAGTCTAGCTTGCTAACCATTAAACCACGTGAGGTGCCCAACATAAATAAAATATAGTTATTTACTGAGCTTAGCTTAGATGTGGCACAAGGCCAGAAATATGGGGCACACAGTGAGAATCGAACTCACTAACAATGCTTTGCGAGTCTAGCTTGCTAACCATTAAACCACGTGAGGTGCCCAACATAAATAAATATAGTTATTTACTAAGCTTAGCTTAGATGTGCACAAGGCCAGAAATATGGGGCACACAGTGAGAATCGAACTCAACATAACAATGCTTTGCGAGTNGTCTATCTTGCATAACATTCTTAAACCACGTGAGTGCCCAACGATAAATATAATATTGTTATTTACTAAGTTAGCTTAATGTGGCACAAGGCCAGATATGGGGACACAGTTAGAATCGAAACTCACTAACAATGCTTTGCGGTCTATTCTTGCAACCATTAACCACCGTTGAGGGTGCCCAACATAAATATAATATTGTTTATTTACTAAGCTTAGCTTAGAGTGGCACAAGGCCAGAAATATGGGCACCTAGTTATAGAATCAACTCACTAACAATGCTTGCCGAGGGTTATCTTTGCTAACCATTAAACCACGTGAGGTGCCCAACATAAATATAATATGTTATTTACTAAGCTTAGCTTAGAGTGTGGCACAAGGCCAGGAAATATGGGGCACACCAGTGAGAATCGAAACTCACTACATTGTTTGCGAGTCTATCTGCTACCATTAAACCACGTAGGTGCCCAACATAAATATAAATTTTATTTACTAAGCTTAGCTTAGATGTGGCACAAGGCCAGAAATATGGGGCACACAATTAGAGAATCGAATCACTAACAATGCTTTGCGAGTCTATCTGCTAACCATTAAACCAGTTGAGGTGCCCACATAAAATATAATAGTTATTTACTAAGCTTAGCTTAGATGTGGCACAAGGCCAGAAATATTGGGGCACACAGTAGAATTGAACTCACTAACAATGCTTTGCGGTCTATCTTGCTAACCTATTAAACCACGTGGGGCCCAAATATAATATAATTATTGTATTTACTTAAGCCTTAGCTTAGATGTGGCACAAGGCCAGAATATGGGGCACACAGTTAGAATCGAATCACTAACAATGCTTTGCGAGTCTATCTGCTAACCATTAAACCACGTAGGTGCCCAACAAAATATAATATTGTTTATTACTAAGCTTAGCTTAGATGTGGACAAGGCCGAAATATGGGGCACACAGTTAGAATCGAACTCACTAACCAATGCTTGCCGAGTCTATCTTGCCTAACCATTAAAACCCACGTGAGGTGCCCAACATAAAATAATATTGTTTATGTTACTAAGCTTAGCTTAGATGTGGCCACAAGGCCAAGAAATATGGGGCACACAGTAGAATCGGAATCCACAATGCTTGCGAGTCTATTGCTAACCATTCAAACCACGTGAGGTGCCAACATTAAATATAAATATTTGTTATTTACTAGCATAGCTTAGATGTGGCACAAGCCAGAAATATGGGGCACACAGTTAGAATCGAACTCACTAACAATGCTTTCGAGTCTAGCTTGCTAACATAAACCACGTGAGGTGTCCGACATCTATATATAATGGAGATAGACTGCTTTTTTCTGTAACCGAACTATTATTACTACTCAAGTCACAACCTAATATACTCAAATTCTTCCATGATTTCATTCTTTAAACCTTTCAGTTATTAATAGCATTGTTTTACATTTATTAATACTGTATATATATCTACTACTAATTAACATGCAATTGTATTTATATATCAACAAGATAGCGATTTACATTTGAATGAGAAGGCTAAATTTGCATATTGATATTAAATTTTATTTAAGTAAATATGTGCTGGTATTATTGATTTCGTAATTGTTTTGGTTTTATCTTAAGAAATATAAAACAAACTTTCTTGTTAAATTAAATTTCTTTAATATTTATCTACGAGATTTTGTTTATATTTCTTAAGTATAAAACCAAACAATTAAGAAATCAATAATACCAAGCACATATTTATAAAATAAAATTTTAAATTATCAATATGCAAATTAGCCTTCTCATTCAAACGTTAAATCGCTATCTTGTGTATATATAATACAATTTGCATTTATTAGTACGTAGATATGATCAACAGTATTGATAATGTAAACAATGCTATTAATAACTGAAGGTTTAAAGAATGAAATCATGGAGAATTTCGACGTAAAATTAGAATTAAAGGAATTGTGACTTGAGTAGTAATATAGTTTTCGGTTACAGACAAAATGCAGGTCCTATCTCCGTATATATAGATGTCGGACACCTCACGTGTTTAATGGTTGCAAGCTAGACTCGCAAAGCATTGTTAGTGAGTTCGATTCTAACTGTGTGCCCATATTTCTGGCCTTGTGCCACATCTAAGCTAAGCTTCAGGTAAATAACAATATTATTATTTATGCTTGGGACCTCACGTGGTTTAATGGTTAGCAAGTATAGACTCGCAAAGCATTGTTAGTGAGTTCGATTCTACTGTGTGCCCCATATTCTGGCCTTGTGCCACATCTAAGCTAAGCTTAGTAAATAACATATTATATTATGTTGGGCACCTCACGTGGTTTAATGGTTAGCAAGTAGACTCGCAAAGCATTGTTAGTGAGTTCGATTTCTAACTGTGTGCCCCATATTTCTGGCCTTGGCCACATCTAAGCTAACTTAGTAAATAACTATTATATATTTTGGCACCTCACGTGGTTTAATGGTTAGCAAGACTAGACTCGCAAAGCATTGTTAGTGAGTTCGATTCTAACTGGTGCCCCATATTTCTGGCCTTGTGCCACATCTAAGCTAAGCTAGTAAATAACAATATTATATTTATTGTTGGGCACCTCACGTGGTTTAATGTTAGCAAGATAGATCGGCAAAGCATTGTTAGTGAGTTCGATTCTAACTGTGTGCCCATATTCTGGCCTTGTGCCACATCTAAGCTAAGCTTAGTAAATAACAATTTATATTTATGTTGGGCACCTCAGTGGTTTAATGGTTAGCAAGTAGACTCGCAAGCATTGTTAGTGAGTTCGATTCTAACTGGTGTCCCCATATTTCTGGCCTTGTGCCACATCTAAGCTAAGCTTAGTAAATAACTATATCTTATTTATGTTGGGCACCTCACGTGGTTTAATGGTTATGCAAGATAGACTCGCAAAAGCATTGTTAGTGATTCGATTCTCACTGTGTGCCCCATATTTTGGCCTTGTGCCACATCTAAGCTAAGCTTAGTAAATAACATATATTATATTATGTTGGGCACCTCACGCTGGTTTAATGGTTAGGCCAAGATAGACTCGCAAAGCATTGTTAGTGAGTTCGATTCTACTGTGTGCCCCATATTTCTGGCCTTGTACCACATCTAAGCTAAGCTAGTAAATAACAATATATATTTATGTTGGCACCTCACGTGGTTTAATGGTTAGCAAGGATAGACTCGCAAACATTGTTAGTGAGTTCGATTCTACACTGTGTGCCCCATATTCTGGCCTTGTGCCACATCTAAGCTAAGCTTAGTAAATAACAATATATATTATGTTGGCACCTCACGTGGTAATGGTTAGCAAGTAGACTCGCAAGCCATTGTTAGTGAGTTCGATTCTCACTGTGTGCGCACATATTTCTGGCTTGTGCCACATCTAAGCTAAGCTTAGTAAATAACTATATCTTATTTATGTTGGCACCTCACGTGGTTTAAATGGTAGCAAGCTAGACTCGCAAAGCATTGTTAGGAGTTCGATTCTCACTGTGTGCGCAATATTTCTGGCCTTGTGCCAATCTAAGCTAAGCTCAGTAAATAACTATATTATTTAGTTGGGCACCTCACGTGGTTTAATGGTTAGCAAGCTGATCTCGCACAAGTTGTTAGTGAGTTCGATTTCTCACTTGTGTGCCCCATATTTCTGGCCTTGTGCTACATCTAAGCTAAGCTCAGTAAAATAACATCTATTATTATATTAAGTTCGAGACAGGCACCTCACGTGGTTTAATGGTTAGCAAGCTAGACTCGCAAAGCATGTGTTAGTGAGTTCGATTCTCACTGTGTGCCCCATATTTCTGGCCTTGTGCTACATCTAAGCTAAGCTCAGTAAATAACTATATCTTATTATGTTGGGCACCTCACGTGTTAATGGTTAGCAAGCTAGACTCGCAAGCATTGTTAGTGAGTTCGATTCTCACTGGTGTGCCCCATATTTCTGCCTTGTGCCACATCTAAGCTAAGCTAGTAATAATATTCTTAATTTATGTTGGGCACCTCACGTGGTTAATGGTTAGAAGCTAGCACTCGCAAACATGTGTTAGTGAGTTCGATTCTCACTGTGTGCCCCATCATTCTGGCCTTGTGCTACATCTAAGCTAAGCTCAGTAAATAAAACTATATCTTATTATTTGGGCACCTCACGTGGTTTAATGGTTAGCAAGCTAGACTCGCAAGCATGTTAGTGAGTTCGATTCTCACTGTGTGCCCATATTTCTGGCCTTGTGCCACATCTAAGCTAAGCTCAGTAAAAACTAATTTATTTATGTTGGGCACCTCACGTGTTTAATGGTTAGCAAGCTAGACTCGCAAAGCATTGTTAAGTGAGTTCGATTCTCAACTGTGTGCCCCATATTTCTGGCCTTGTGCTACATCTAAGCTAAGCTTATGTAAATAACTATATCTTATTTTGTGTGGGCACCTCACGTGGTTAATGGTTAGCAAGCTAGACTCGCAAAGCATTGCTTAGTGATTCATTCTCAACTGTGTGCCCATATTTCTGGCCTGTGCCAATCTAAGCTTAAGCTTAGTAAAATAACTATATTATTAGTGATTGGGCACCTCACGTGGTTTAATGGTTAGCAAGCTAGACTCGCAAAGCATTGTTAGTGAGTTCGATTCTCACTGTGGCCCCATATTTCTGGCCTTGTGCTACATCTAAAGCTAAGCTCAGTAAATAACTATATTTTATTTATGTGGCACCTCACGTGGTTAATGGTTAGCAAGCTAGACTCGCAAAAGCATGTTTAGTGAGTTCGATTCTCACTGTGTCCCCATATTTCTGGCCTTGTGCCACATCTAAGCTAAGCTCAGTAAATAACTATATTTTATTTATGTTGGCACCTCACGTGGTTTAATGGTTAGCAAAGCTAGACTCGCAAAGCATTGTAGTGAGTTCGATCTCACTGTGTGCCCCATATTTCTGGCCTTGTCTACATCTAACGCTAAATTAGCTAAATAACTATATCTTATTTATGTTGGGCACCTCACGGTTATATGGTTAGCAAGCTAGACTCGCAAAAGCATTTGTTAGTGAGTTCGATTCTCACTGTGTGCCCCATACTTTCTGGCCTGTGCTACATTCTAAGCTAAGCTTAAGTAAATAAACAATATTATATTTATGTTGGCACCTCACGTGGTTAATGGTTAGCAGATAGACTCGCAAAGCATTGTTAGTGAGTTCGATTCTAACTGTGATGCCCCATATTTTGGCCTTGTGCCACATCTAAGCTAAGCTTAGTAAATAACAATATATATTTATGTGGGCACCTCACGTGGTTTAATGAGTTAGCAAGATAGACTCGCAAAGCATTGTTAGTGAGTTCGATTCTAACTGTGGCCCCATATTTCTGGCCTTGTGCCACATCTAAGCTAACTTAGTAAAATAACCAATATTATATTATGTTGGGCACCTCACGTGGTTTAATGGTTAGCAAGATAAGACTCGCAAAGCATTGTTAGTGAGTTCGATTGCTAACTGGTGCCCCATATTTCTGGCCTTGCTGCCACATCTAAGCTAAGCTTATAATAAAATATTAATTTATGTTGGGCACCTCCTTTCCTCGTGTTTAATGTGTAGGCAAGGATAGACTCGCAAAGCATTTTTAGTGAGTTCGATTCTAACTGTGTGCCCCATATTTCTGGCCTTGTGCCACATCTAAGCTAAGCTTAGTAATAAACTAATATTATATTATATGTTGGGCACCTCACGTGTTTAATGGTTAGCAAGCTAGACTGCGCAAAGCATTGTTAGTGAGTTCGATTCTCACTGTGTGCGCCATATTCTGGCTTGTGCCACATCTTAAGCTAAGCTTCAGTAAAAACTATATTCTTATTTATGTTGGGCACCTCACGTGGTTAATGGTTTAGCAAGCTAGACTCGCAAAGCATTGTTAGTAGTTCGATCTCACTGTGTGCCAATATTTCTGGCCTTGTGCCACATCTAAAGCTAAGCTCAGTAATAACTATATCTTATTATGTTGGGCACCTCACGTGGGTTTAATGCGTTACAAGCTAGACTCGCAAAGCATCCTGTTAGTGAGTTCGATTCTCACTGTGTGCCCCATATTTCTGGCCTTGTGCATACATCTAAGCTAAGCTCAGTAATAACTATACTTCTTTATGTTGGCACCTCACGTGGTTAATGGTTAGCAAGCTAGATCGCCAAAGCATTGTTAGTGAGTTCGATCTCACGTTGGTGACCCATATTTCTGGCCTTGTGGCTACATCTAAGCTAAGCCACGTAAATACTATATCTTATTTTGTGGGCACCTCACGTGGTTTAATGGTTAGCAAGCTAGACTCGCAAAGCCACTTGTTAGTGAGTTCGATTTCTCACTGTGGCCCCATTTCTGGCTTGTGCTACATCTAAGCTAAGTAGTAAATAACTATAACTTAATTTTTTTATTGTTGGGCAACCCACGTGGTTTAATGGTTAGCAAGCTAGACCTCGCCAAGCATTGTTAGTGAGTTCGATCTCCACTGTGTGCCCCATATTTCTGGCCTTGTGCTACATCTAAGCTAAGCTTCAGTAAATAACTATATCTATTTATTGTTGGCACACTCACGTGGTTTAATGGTTAGCAAAGCTAGACTTGCAAAGCATTGTTAGTGAGTTCGATTCTCAATGTGTGCCCCATATTTCTGGCCTTGTGCCACATCTAAGCTAAGCTCAGTAAATAAACTATATATTTTATTCTATAGTGGGCACCTCACGTGGTTAATGGTTAGCAAGCTAGATCGCAAAGCATTGTTATGAGTTCGATTCTCACTGTGTGCCCCATATTCTGGCCTTGTGCACATATCTTAAGCTAAGCTTACGTAAATAAACTATATCTTAATTATGTTGGCACCTCACGTGGTTTAATGGTTAGCAAGGCTAGACCGCAAAGCATTGTTAGTGAGTTCGATTCTCACTGTGTGCCCCATATTTCTGGCCTTGTGCCACATCTAAGCTAAGCTCAGTAAATAACTATATTTATTTAGTTGGCACCTCACGTGGTTTAATGTTAGCAAGTAGACTCCGCAAGCATTGTAGTGAGTCGATTCTCACTGTTGCCCCATATTCTCGGCCTTGTGCTACATCTAAGCTAAGCTCAGTAATATAACTATATTTATATGTTGGGCACCTCACGTGGTAGTATGGTTAGCAAGCAAATAGACTAGCGACAAAGCATTGTATGTGCAGTTCGGATTCAACAGTATTCTAATGAATCTTTTAGTTGTAGTTGTTTTTTATGCTAAGGGAAGGGGTTAATCTTAAATACAGTAATGAATTATGCATTACTGGTGACATATTCCCAAGAAATCATTTCTACAAAGAGAGATTTTTTAATCTGGCGTATTTTTATAATTAATCGAGGATGTGCTGGTAATACTTTGTTAAACATAAATGGGTTCGTATTTGGTTCATGAAAAAGCTCAGAATTACTGTAATAAGATTGAACGTCTTAGAAAACTTTATATATGAAACATAGGAAGCGTGTCGTGTAATGGTTAAGTCATGGGAAATGGACTCGTCGCCCCGGAGTTCAAATCCTGGACGTGGTAATTGCATTCACTTAGCGCTATCCCTTGGGAAAAGTATAATCCTACTTGTCGCTCCAGGATAGGGTAAATAGCAGGGCAAAGTCGGTTCTTTACATGGCTTAGGAACTAGTTTAGGAGAAGAAAACTCTGAATTCAAACTGTTAAACTCCACTTTAGAATTGGAACCTGTTCGCAATCCTGTCGTGTTGGAGGAGTTGGTAAATATAGTATAATGAAATAACACACTCTAGGATGCGTTGAATGTATAACCTGTTAGACTAGTGTGTCGGGTGGTGGGTGAGTCTTTTCAAATTGTACAACCTCTCTAAAGTATTTCCGAGACCAGATTAATCATGTCTCAACCTGTATCCAAATCGGTGTTTTATTCAGGTTTCTCGAGTTGACGAAATATTCAACAGTTGCTAAAACTGTAGTTCTTTGAAAACCCCAACACCAGTCTTTGGAATAAAAATGCGGATTGTCAGTTTCGCATGACCACGACTCCCTGCCCCCTCTTATTGCCTGAACCTGGCACCCCTATCGACAGGATTAACACCTAAATACCTTTCACAAGAGTTATTCTTAAGTCGATCTGTGCAAGACGAATCTCAAACTCTGAATTCTTTGCTAATTGGCGAATATTAGAGGAGAATGGAAGCCTTCCCTCATGCAATGATATCAAGATGCGGGTTGATGTCATCGAATGAGGGACACAGTATTCCCAAGGATCCTCGTTTATATTTCAGACAGAAGCAGACAAAAGTTAGAGACCATAAATAAATACAGGGACAAGCTGAAAAACGACACTTTTCACCATAGAGAATTCCGCACCTTAGTACAAAAAAAAAAAAAAATGTTCCGGGTCGATACCGGTTAGCGATAACTTTATACGATATATATAGTAGAGAGTTCATAATTTCTGAAGCATTGTGTATGATGGTTAAGAGGTAGATTAGAAGGCCATCACATGCAGTTTGGAATAAATAAAAAATAATAATACTGGGTAACAATGGTGGTGTGTGTTACTGTATTTTTTATTATTTCTTGAATTTTCGAGGTAATACCTCTTTATCAAAGAATTGAACTGAAGCAGTACAGCTTATGGCATGTTTCCTAAATGAATTTTTTTTTTGAAAATGACGTTATTTTTTGAAATAACTACTTCCGTTGAGCGTGAATGCGTTTTTATTGTTTATTT
This sequence comes from Doryteuthis pealeii, assembly GCA_023376005.1. Classification (NCBI taxonomy): domain Eukaryota; kingdom Metazoa; phylum Mollusca; class Cephalopoda; order Myopsida; family Loliginidae; genus Doryteuthis; species Doryteuthis pealeii. The sequence goes on along the minus strand of CM042154.1, from coordinate 89,005,173 downwards.
TTTTTTTGTCGGTGCGTATGTTGTAATGCGCGTATATCTATTTTTTATTCTATGGGCAAACGCATTTGTGATGGCCTTCTAATCACCTTCCTAACGTATATATAGTAATTTATAGTCATCGTAATTTCATTGTGAAATGATGTAAAGCACACTCACACACAGACATCACCACACACACACACACATATTATATATTATATATATATATATATATGTATGATATTATTATATATATTATATATATATATAGTATTAGAGGAGAGAGATTAGAGACACAACACGCAAGATATTATAATATATATATATATATTATATATATATATGTATGTAATATATATTAGAATCCAAAGTCCAGGAATAATCTTCCTTACGACACAAGAGTTGTTTTGTTTTTTTAAACCTGTCGCAGTTGAGAGCTCAATGTGTGTTCTTAATGTTAGTCCAGAAGAGCAAATATATAAGTAAAAGAAATAACCAAAATGCTAAATCTCTAATTTGTTATCTTATATTATACTATATATATATAGTATATATATATATATAGTATATATGAAGACGAAATGGATAATTAAATCCGACAATAGAATTGTATCAAAAAGTTTTCTTTTAGCCACGCTATAGCGTTCAGTTTTATCTAACAAGGCACTCAATTTTTCCTTGTCCACAGTTTCTTTAAAATGATAATTTATTTTAGCCTGTTGATCATTTAAACAAAACCATTAACGCTATAGCGTTAGCTTCAATGTCTATTTTCTATGTACTCATAAACTTTTTATATATCACCACACATAATTCACCTATATCCTGAGTGAGGTTGCAGTGACCGAAATGTATATAACGCGATTTCACTATGCAAGAAGTAAACTCATCGTTTTGGAAAATTCATGTTTTCCTTTTCTTTACATACTGTCGGATTTAACTCCCTATTTTACTACCCACACACCACACACACACACACACACAAATAATATATATATATATATATATATACACAACACACACAACACACTATATACTATAATATATATATATATATTAAATTTTCTAGCTTGAAGGCACGTACAACGCATGTTATCGCATAAAATTCGATACTTTTTCTATAGAAAATGAACTTGACAAGTGTAATCCCAGTACAGATGCTCGATGTGTAGAAGACCGTACAGACTGTTTCGACTTTATTAAGTTCTCATTCGTGTATATACTAACGATTTTCCCTCCGACAGAATCGAACACTGGGACTTCAGCAGACGCAGTGAAACACTAGTGAAACACTTTATTCGCCTCGGCCACAGTACACAGTGACCATCTAGCGAAATTAAGCTTGTCAAGCGATACTACGCCCCCTCTACCATATTAGGTAAGGGGGCGCTATGAGAGAATAATACAACAAACAGACCGATTGCGCTTCGGCGAAGGAATAAGATTTTGGTGTTTTTATTAGAACGTTGTGATAAGTATATATTAAAGTTTTATCGTGAAGGCAGCGTTACAACGCATGTATCGCATAAATTCGTACTTTTTGCTTATAGAATGAACTTGACAAGTGTAATCCCAGTAACAGGATGGCTCGATGTGTAGATTACGTACAGGACTTTATCAGCAACGTTCTAAATAAACAATATATCCACAAATCTTATTCACTTCGCCGAAGGGCAATGCGGTCTGTGTGTTTATTTCTCCAATAGCGGCCCCCCACTAATATGTAAGGCGCGTAGTATCGCCTGACAAGCTTAATTTGCGTAGGATGAGTGCAGCTGTGTACTGTGGCCGAGCGATTAAGTGTTTCACTAGTGGGTCACTGCGTCTGTGAAGTCCCAGTTGCGATTTCGTTTCGGAGGGAAATCGTTAGTATTACCGCTGATGAGACTTATTAAAAGTCGAAACAGTCTGTACGGATTCTACACATCGAGCCATCCTGTACTGGGATTACACTTGTCAAGCTTCATTTTCTATGAAGAAAAAGTTATCGAATTTATGCGCATACATGCGTGTAAGTGCCTTAAGTAAAATTATATATACTTTCATCAGCAACGTTTCTAAATAAACAACATCAAATTTATATATATATATATATATCAACTATTAGAACAAATAAATTCACCAATATTAAACACACGTATTTCACTAAATTAAAAAAACAAATTTTAAATATATATTAACAGAACTTAACTTTCTTTGCATAAATCAATAATATACTTATGAAATTGAAAAATTCCCTTTTTTTTCAAATATCATGTCCAAAAAGTTATTCTCTAACCGTAACCGTCACACAAACTTACTATTTTCTCTTGATGTGGGGCGTCACTCAACTATATATTTTTAATTCTGTTTTTCGAACACTTCAAGTTTTCTGATTTGACCGTTTTAACTTCAATATCCAATTTTACTGTGATGAAGGCCGTTATTTTATTTAATATATAATAATAGAACCTGTTTACATGAACAAACTTCTTCGCGAAACACGTGTTAGTAACTCATATTAAATCTATTTTATCCATTCACATTTTCTTTCCTTTTATTTATTTGTCCTTTCAACATATCGTCGGATTCATTTCCATTTTTAAACTTTATATATATATATATATATATAATATTATATAGTAATACTAGTAAAAAATGAAAAAAAATACATTTTGAAACATATGCATGAGGGATGAGATAAAAAATTCAATGTCAGCGAGTTGTACCCTAAGTAAGTAAAATCATCAATTCATTAAAGGATTAAAAAAAACATTGAAATGTAAACTTTAATATGTATCAAAATAAAACAAGCTATTTATAGATATATAATACCAATCATGTATTTATTAAAACTTGTTTTAAAAAACAATGAGACTGTCTGTTGCATGTTCAAATTTTGAGTGTATTTTATGTTATTTATGACGATTTTGCGTAATTGACGTAAGGCAGTGACGTGTTTTTGTTACAGACAAAACTGGAAGCGAATCCGTTTTAATAGAGAGATAAAGTCATCCACAGACTCTGTATTTCCGTTTCACCCCGATGACTTTTCATCATCCCTGTTCCTTAACATTTGCCCGTCGACTGGTGGCATTAAGGAGCGGTTTTTTAACTGATAAAATACATACATCGGTGTATATATTTACGATCACCAGACACACCACACACACACCACACACACTCACACACACATATATATATATATATAAATATATATATATATATATATATATGCTACCTATTTTTCTTGTTATTTTGTTACGATTCTTTCGTATTTTAGCCATTTCATCCCCTGAATTCTACATATGTCTTTTTCACTAATCCTTTATTCGTTATTCTAACATATTTTCTTTCTTCATTGTTTTGCCTCTTTGAAATAAATCTCTCTAGTGTTCGTTCTTTTCATTTTACGTAACTAAACTGTAATTATTTGAGGAGGAATTTGTTACACCAATCTTGCAAATGTGATCGACCTATCTCTCTTTAACACGCAGCATACATCCTGGCTCTCTACCAGGAAAATACGTAGCCAATATTATTTATCAGGACATGGCACCTTTATTTTAATCTGTTTCTTTCTTTCTCATATAATAATTATGTGTTTATTTCTTTTCTTTACATTTATACTATCGTCCAGTGGAGGCGCGTAGTGTAATGTTATCATAGTAGGAAATGGACTGAAATCAGAGTTCAAATCTTGACGAGGCTGTTGCATTTCTCATCGCGCTAAAAATCCTTCGGAACTATTTTCTATGAGAATTTAGTAGACGAGCCGTAATCTTTAGCCTTGGTTAGGTAACCGGTCCAGGGAAGGAAAACTTCGAATTCACGCTGTTAAACGATGCTTTAGAAATTGACCGTATGTGACATCCTAGTCGTACAAAGCGTTGGTTAATGTAGTCATAGTATTGTCTGTAAATAAATACACAAGCTTTTTTAATGAATTGCTTAATTATTGAAATTTAAGAAATAAAACCTGGAAAACCCTCTCATCATTAAGCTCTAATAAATTAGGCTTGATATCTAACTCTAAGGAGAATATGATATGCTGGATCCCAAGCATATAGGAGTGGGTGGAATGAAAAGCTGATTCCGCAGCTAAATCGATCTAGATTTGATCCCCGACAATTTCAAGATACCATATACTGATTTGAAACCTAAAATTAATTGATTCCTTCATACGAAATGGCAACAACACTGGAATAACAACATCCACATTAAACTCTTCCTAATCAAACGCACTTTGGGAAGCTGGACACCAGCTTTAAGGAAATCTAGAAAAGAACAAGTTATTGTGCTCCGATTACGCATTAGTCATACAAGACTAAAGCACTCCTATATACTCAAACAAGAACAACAACCAAATGGGGAACATGTAAAAACCTTTGACAGTTAAACACTTATTCGTGGAATGCAGGTTTTTTGCTGACATCAGAAAACCGTTATGTTAAAGCAAACAATATGAAAGATCTGTTTGAAAATGTTAACATAGAAGATATTCCCTCCTTTTTTAGGAAAATAAAATTATACCATAGAATATAGACATGAAACAAATCCAATACCATACAACATAATCCCAATAATGCAAACACGTGTTAAAACCAATTACTAAAAAGTATAAATATAATGCACGATATGTATCACTATCTAACAGTTAGGCATGACATAACCCCAGACGGGTTTGATATGCCGTTATATAATCAATGAACAAACAATAAACAATTGATTTTTGTGTCGATTGTCTTTCCTCATAATATCGATGCGTAGATTACAATACATAATTCTTTGTAGCGTAGATTTTAAAATAAAGAATTAATGGAAAGATACAGGATTGTGTGTGGCATGGTGTAACCCTGTTTTGAACTATATTTCCGGTTCACTATCGAGTCAGTTCAGAAAGAAATTTTTGGCTAACCGTTGAGCGAGACAGGCCGTCATGGTGTGTCTCGTCCCAAGTAGCCAAATTCTCGCACGCATGTTGTTGATGTGGAATCTTAAACAAAGCAAAGTCTTGTGTTGTTACTAGAAACAAACAAACAACACAAGTACAGAAGATAAAGCGCATGTAAAAAAAACATCTACCAGATCCAGAGATAACAGACCCAGCACTGGTCAGCCCCAAGCTCTAATATGGAAACAGCAAGACAGACAAAACAGAAGTTTAGGTATCCAAACAAAAGATCAGAGTAGACAATCCAGAATAACAGAAGATCAGAAAAAAGATACCAGCCCAAACTAAGATGGAGACAACAAGATAGAAGAATAGAAACCGAGTATCGAAACAAAGTCAAGTACAACTGTGTACAACCATGGTATGCAGTGTACTCTACTTACTCTACAGAACAAGATAAGTAAGTTAGTAAGAACAAAGTAACAATACACAAATCCTAGGTCAGATACAAGAATAAGAAAATTCAACACCAGTCCTACCCCAAGAATAGACAGGCCCAGCCCAAGCTAAGATGGAGTGAGCAAGATAGAAGAAATAGAAGCGAGTATCGAAACAAAGTCAAGTACACTATGTACAACCATGGGTATGCAGTGTACTCTACTATACTCTTCAAAACAGGATAAGTAATTACGAGAACAAAAAACAATGCACAACGTCTTGGGTCAGATACAAGAAGAAAATAATTAAACCACCAGTCCATACCAACCCAGAGATAGACAGGCCAGCCCAAGCTAAGATGGAAGGCGCAAGATGGAAGAAACAGAGACTAGTATCCAAACAATGAAGCACACCTGTGTACAACCATGGGTATGCAGGTGTACTCTACCATACTCTTCAAAACAAGAAAGTACGTTACTAAGAACAAAGTAACAATAGACAACGTATGGATCAAATACAAGAATAACAATAATTACATCACTAGCCTAAACAAGCTCAGAGATAGACAGGTCCAGTCCAAGGTAAGGTAGAAGTGAGCAAGATAGAGAAACGGAACTAAGTATCTAAACAATGAAGTCAAGTACAACTGTGTACAACCATGGGTATGTAGTGTATTATACTATACTCTACAGAACAAGATAAGCACGTTACTAAAAATAAAATAACAATACAAGCGTTCAATGTGATTACAGAATAACAGAAGAATTCAACCACTAGCCCAGACCAGCCCAGAGATAGACAGACCCAGCAATGGCCAGCCCAGCTAACATAGAAGACAGCAAGACAGACGAAACAGAAGCTAGGTATCTAAACAAAGAAGTAAGTACACCTATGTACAACCGTGGGTATACTGTACTGTTAGTAAGATGTGACGTAAGGTGAGTGAGGTATGCAAGAAAATGACCCACAGATATTGACATTCAAACTCACAGGATTGTGTATAATATGTTGTGCTCGGTTTTGTGCACATTTAAAGTTTGATTTGAGTCGCTAGAAATCTTTCTATACATAATATGACCAAGGAAGGAAGCAAGTGGTGTAATGTTTAAAGTCATGGGAATGGACTCGTCGCCCGAGTTCAATCCTGCACTTGGTAACTGCATTTCACTTAGCGCTAATACCCTTCGGAAAGGTATGAATCCTACTCTCCCTCTAGCTATGGATAAATAGTTAGGGCAGATTGGGCTCTTTAACCTTGGTTAGGAAACTCTGAATTCAAAACCTGTTGAACTCCGCTTAAGAAATGACCTTGTGTCCACATCCTGCTCGCGGAGAGGTTGGTAAATATATATATACATAAAAAGTAAAGTCGTCGGAGCGGCCTAAAGAATCGGTATCAGCCAGTCAGCGAGGAAGTATATCCCTTTTCAATAGCGCTAGACCAAGGAGATTTGTTTTGGCGTCTGAGGTGGAGCGCCACACCTACCATCAGCTCCTTACTTTACCGCACAGATCCCCGGCTACTCATACGCTGAGTTAGTGAGGACCGGTATCGAACTAGAACCTTGTGGTTTCTAGCCGAACGCTCTTCGGACTGAGCTATCCCGTCCCTTATCATAATATGCTCAATGTGTTGACATGCCGTAAAAACCAACCAACCAACCAACCATCAACAAAGTTTATTGGGTCGCTACAAATCTTTTCTATACAAAGTTTATACTTTCACTTTGGTTCGTTTTCTTTCTTTGCTCTCTCTTCCTCATTGTCTTTTTTCTCCCCTTCACTTGTTCCATTCTATTTTATATATTCTCTTTTTCACCCTTCTTATTTATTTTCTACATTTCCTCGCATCAGAGCCATTTATTACCATACTCATGCCTACTTATATATTTTTATTACTTTCTTAAGCGCATGTCATAGAAATTCTACATTCCATCTGCCTAATTCCATGTGGTGCGCGCAACATACAGGCGCGCCATCTCCGCCCCTCACTGGTTCGCAGAGTCATTCAACTTCAAACCGTTAATCATGATTCACTCCTGTGTTAGATAGGCATGTAATAATCAGTAATAGCACTTCTTCCTCATTCTGTTCTCGCACGACAATCACCACGTTTACACAACATACACGCTTCATATATATATATTTAATATATATATATTATATATATTATAATAAAGGGAACATATATATAACTACATCTCCTAACCGCATTAATATATATATATATATATATATATGTGTGTGATATTATATATTGGCAGAAGGCAGTGAGAGAGAAGATCTCAGGGACTGTTTGGCGTTGGTCTACCTCCGATCTCACCTTTACACATCATACACGTTCAATATATATATATATAAAAAAACAATTATATATAATATATATATATATATTATATATATAACTACATCTCCTAACCGCATTAATATATATATATGTATATTTATATATATTGAGGACTGAGAAGGCAGTGAGAGAGAAAAAAACTCAGGACTGTTTGGCGTTGGTCTACTCCCGATCTCACCTTTACACATCATACACGGTTCAATATATATATATATTATATATATATTATATATACTATATATATTATAACTACATTCCTATATATATTGAGGACTGAGAGGGCAATGAAGAGAAAATCTCAGGGACTGTTTCGCGTTGGTGTCCCTGCCGAACTCAAAAGCTGGTGGTAAGGAGAGATTTAGTTTGGGTGAGGGTAGGGTCAGCACTGAGAGTGTATTATAGAAAGGAGGAGGGTAAGTAAGGGTCCTTTTCATATTGAGAATTGATGGAAGTTTGGGCATAAAATATTTTAACATGGATACAAAAGGAGTATATCAACGTAGAAGACGGAAGTGGAAGGAAATGGAGAAAGGAAAAATAGAGTGTAGAAGAGAGAGAGATGAAGATGGAGAAAAGTAAGAAATGGTTGTTAGAAGAAGAAGAGGAACAGAAGAAAAAGAACAAATGTGATGTATCTTATGTAGTGCTAGAAATGATATGGTTGTTCCCATGATAGGCTAATGCCCAAAAACAAACACAAAAGTAATACAATAGTAGGCCTGGCTGTGTAGGAATGATGATCCACAGGGATTGTGCAAGAGACTAATGTTTGCCATGCTGACAAAAGATGTAGTGCACTAACCAGAATATGTCATTAGGAAGTAAGACGCATCAAATAATCTGGTTATTTGAGATGCAAACGGATCACCAACTCCGGTCAGAAGACAGACATTTAGCGTTTATTACAAAAAAAATAATGTTTCATCTTCAGTAAAATACGTTAAAGGATAGCCTTTCCGTGATTGGACATGACAATCACGTGATGGCTCAGTGCTTAGTGGACGAAAATTTCGGTTACAGACAGAAAGAAACCGAATGCACCTTACTGATGATATTGACATATGGTAGAGAGTTCACGATATACTCAATGACAAGAAATCTATCTCTATGTACCGTTTATCAGATCTACTATTGAGACGAGAACAATTATTTTTGGCTGTGACGAACCGAGAATGACAAGAAAAAACACAACCAGGATTTAGTAACTACTCTACAAATCGGTCTATTCCAAAGATATGGAGGAATTTCAGGTTTCATCATATGTACGCAAAATAATAGAATTTATCGTCAAGACAAGATACGTAAAGGTCTCCACTAAAAGCTGTAAAAAAATTATCATGGAATCAGGATATTAGACACGAAGTATTAACCAACAAGGGTTGACATGCAACCAACAACCAACCCATGGTCTAATACTGCTTTTGCTTTGGGTCGATACTTCGTGTCTAATATCCTGATTCCATGATAATTTTTACAGCTTTTAGTGGAGACCTTTACGTATCTTGTCTTGACGATAAATATATATTTATTTTGCGTACATATGATGAACCTGAAATTCTCCATATTCTTTGGAATAGACCGATTTGTAGAGTCAGTTACTAAATCCTGGTTGTAGTTTTTATTGTCAGTTCTCTGGTTCGTCACAGCCAAAAATAATTTGTTCTCGTCTCAATAGTAGATCTGATAAACGGTACATAGAGATAGATTTCTTGTCATTGAGTATATCGTGACACCTAACCATATGTCATATATCATTGTAATGGTGATTCGGTTTCTTTCTGTCTGTAACCGAAATTTCGTCACTAAGCACTGAGCGCATCACGTGATTGTCATGTCCAATCACGGAAAGGCTATCCTTTAACGTATTTTACTGACAAGATGAACATTATTTTTTTGTAATAAACGCTATGTCTGGTCTTCTGACCGGAGTTTGGTGATCTGTTTGCATCTCAAATAACCAGATTATTTGATGCGTCTTACTTCCTATGACATATTCTGGTTTAGTGCATACATCTTTTGTCAGCATGGCCAAACATTAGTCTCTTGCACAATTCCCTGTGGATCATCATTCCTACACAGCCAGGCCTACTATTGTATTACGTTTTGTGTTTGTTTTTGGGCATTAGCCTATCATGGGAACAACCATATCATTTCTAGCACTACATAAGATACATCACATTTGTTCTTTTTTCTTCTGTTCCTCTTCTTCTTCTACAACCATTTCTTACCTTTTCTCCATCTTCATCTTCCTCTTCTTCTACAACTCTATTTTTTCCTTTTCTCCATTTCCCTTCCACTTTCCGTCTTCTACGTTGATATACTCCCTTTTGTATCCATGTTAAAATATTTTATGCCCAAAACTTCCCATCAATTCTCAATATGAAAAGGACCCCTTACTTACCCTCCTCCTTTCCTATAATACCACTCTCAGTGCTGGACCCTACCCTCACCCAAACTAAATCTCTCCTTACACACCCAGCTTTTGAGTTCGGCAGGGACACCAACGCGAAACAGTCCCTGAGATTTTCTCTCTCATTGCCCTCTCAGTCCTCAATATATATTAGGAAATGTAGTTATATATATATATATATATATATATATATATATATATATATATATATATTGAACCGTGTATGATGTGTAAAGGTGAGATCGGGAGGTAGACCAACGCCAAACAGTCCCTGAGTTTTTCTCTCTCACTGCCTTCTCAGTCCTCAATATATATAAATATACATATATATATATTAATGCGGTTAGGAGATGTAGTTATATATATATATATATATATATATATATATATTATATATGTTTTCTTTATATATATATATATTGAACCGTGTATGATGTGTAAAGGTGAGATCGGGAGGTAGACCAACGCCAAACAGTCCCTGAGATCTTCTCTCTCACTGCCTTCTCAGTCCTCAATATATAATACACACACACATATATATATATATATATATATTAATGCGGTTAGGAGATGTAGTTATATATATGTTTCCCTTTATATATATATATATATATATATATATATATATATATATATATATTGAAGCGTGTATGTTGTGTAAACGTGGTGATTGTCGTGCGAGAACAGAATGAGGAAGAAGTGCTATTACTGATTATTACATGCCTATCTAACACAGGAGTGAATCATGATTAACGGTTTGAAAGTTGAATGACTCTGCGACCCAGTGAGGGGCGGAGATGGCGCGCCTGTATGTTGCGCGCACCACATGGAATTAGGCAGATGGAATGTAGAATTTCTATGACAATGCGCTTAAGAAAAGTAATAAAAATATATAAGTAGGCATGAGTATGGGTAATAAATGGCTCTGATGCGAGGAAATGTAGAAAATAAATAAGAAGGGTGAAAAGAGAATATATAAAAATAGAATGGAACAAAGTGAAGGGGAGAAAAAAAGACAATGAGGAAGGAGAGAGCAAAAGAAAGAAAGAACGAACAAAGGTGAAAGTATAAACTTTGTATAGAAAGATTTGTAGCGACCCAATAAACTTTGTTGGATGGTTGGTTGGTTGGTTGGAATTTTACGGCATGTCAACACATTGGAGCATATTATGGATAAGGGACCGGGATAGCTCAGTCGGAAGAGCGTTCGGCTAGAAACCACAAGGTTCCTAGTTCGATACCGGTCCTCACTAACTCAGCGTATGAGTAGCACGGGATCTGTGCGGTAAAGTAAGGAGCTGATGGTAGGTGTGGCGCTCCACCTCAGACGCCAAAACAATCTCCTTGGTCTAGCGCTATTGAAAAGGGGATATACTTCCTCGCTGACTGGCTGATACCGACTTCTTTAGGCCGCTCCGACGACTTTACTTTTTATGTATATATATATTTACCAACCTCTCCGCACGAGCAGGATGTGACACAAGGTCATTTTCTTAAGCGGAGTTCAACAGGTTTTGAATTCAGAGTTTTCCTAACCAAGGTTAAAGAGCCCAATCTGCCCTACTATTTATCCATAGCTAGAGGGAGAGTAGGATTCATACCTTTCCGAAGGGTATTAGCGCTAAGTGAAATGCAGTTACCAAGTGCAGGATTTGAACTCGGGGCGACGAGTCCATTTCCCATGACTTTAACCATTACACCACTTGCTTCCTTCCTTTGGTCATATTATGTATAGAAAGATTTCTAGCGACTCAAATCAAACTTTAAATGTGCACAAAACCGAGGCAACAACATATTATACACAATCCATGTGAGTTTGAATGTCAATATCTGTGGGTCATTTTCTTGCATACCTCACTCACCTTACGTCACATCTTACTAACAGTACAGTATACCCACGGTTGTACATAGGTGTACTTGACTTCTTTGTTTAGATACCTAGCTTCTGTTTCGTCTGTCTTGCTGTCTTCTATGTTAGCTTGGGCTGGCCATTGCTGGGTCTGTCTATCTCTGGGCTGGTCTGGGCTAGTGGTTGAATTCTTCTGTTATTCTGTATCTCACATTGAACGTCTTGTATTGTTATTTTATTTTTAGTAACGTGCTTATCTTGTTCTGTAGAGTATAGTATAATACACCTACATACCCATGGTTGTACACAGTTGTACTTGACTTCATTGTTTAGATACTTAGCTTCCGTTTCTTCTATCTTGCTCACTTCTACCTTACCTTGGACTGGACCTGTCTATCTCTGAGCTTGTTTAGGCTAGTGATGTAATTATTTTGTTATTCTTGTATTTGATCCAATACGTTGTCTATTGTTACTTTGTTCTTAGTAACGTACTTATCTTGTTTTGAAGAGTATGGTAGAGTACACCTGCATACCCATGGTTGTACACAGGTGTGCTTCATTGTTTGGATACTTAGTCTCTGTTTCTTCCATCTTGCGCCCTTCCATCTTAGCTTGGGCTGGGCCTGTCTATCTCTGGGTTGGTATGGACTGGTGGTTTAATTATTTTCTTATTCTTGTATCTGACCCAAGACGTTGTGCATTGTTTCTTTGTTCTCAGTAACTTACTTATCCTGTTTTGAAGAGTATAGTAGAGTACACCTGCATACCCATGGTTGTACATAGGTGTACTTGACTTTGTTTCGATACTCGGCTTCTATTTCTTCTATCTTGCTCACTTCCATCTTAGCTTGGGCTGGGCCTGTCTATCTCTGGGTTGGTATGGACTGGTGGTTGAATTATTTTCTTATTCTTGTATCTGACCTAGGATGTTGTGTATTGTTACTTTGTTCTTACTAACTTACTTATCTTGTTCTGTAGAGTATAGTAGAGTACACCTGCATACCCATGGTTGTACACAGTTGTACTTGACTTTGTTTCGATACTCGGTTTCTATTTCTTCTATCTTGTTGTCTTCCATCTTAGTTTGGGCTGGTATCTTTTTATCTGGATCTTCTGTTATTCTGGATCTGTCTATCTCTGGATCTTTGTTTGGATACCTAACTTCTGTTTTGTCTGTCTTGCTGTTTTCCATATTAGCTTGGGCTGACCAGTGCTGGGTCTGTCTATCTCTGGATCTGGTAGATGTTTTTTTTTTTACATGCGCTTTATCTTCTGTACTTGTGTTGTTTGTTTGTTTCTAGTAACAACACAAGACTTTGCTTTGTTTAAGATTCCACATCAACAACATGCGTGCGAGAATTTGGCTACTTGGACGAGACACACCATGACGGCCTGTCTCGCTCAACGGTTAGCCAAAAACTTCTCTTCTGAACTGACTCGATAGTGAACCGGAAATATAGTTCAAAACAGGGTTACACCATGCCACACACAATCCCTGTATCTTTCCATTAATCTTTATTTTAAAATCTACGCTACCAATGAATTATGTATTGTAATCTACGCATCGATATTATGAGGAAAGACAATCGACACAAAAATCAATTGTTTATTGTTTGTTCATTGATTATATAACGGCATATCAACCCGTCTGGGGTTATGTCATGCCTAACTGTTAGATAGTGATACATATCGTGCATTTATATTTATACTTTTTAGTAATTGGTTTTAACAACGTGTTTGCATTATTGGGGATTATGTTGTATGGTATTGATTTGTTTCATGTCTATATTCTATGGTATAATTTTTTATTTCCCTAAAAAAGGAGGGAATATCTTCTATGTTAACATTTTCAAACAGATCTTTCATATTGTTTGCTTTAACATAACGGTTTCTGATGTCAGCAAAAAACCTGCATTCCACGAATAAGTGTTTAACTGTCAAAGGTGTTTTACATATTCCCCATTTGGTTGTTGTTCTTGTTTGAGTATATAGGAGTGCTTTAGTCTTGTATGACTAATGCGTAATCGGAGCACAATAACTTGTTCTTTTCTAGATTTCCTTAAAGCTGGTGTCCAGCTTCCCAAAGTGCGTTTGATTAGGAAGAGTTTAATGTGGATGTTGTTATTCCAGTGTTGTTGCCATTTCGTATGAAGGAATCAATTAATTTTAGGTTTCAAATCAGTATATGGTATCTTGAAATTGTCGGGGATCAAATCTAGATCCGATTTAGCTGCGGAATCAGCTCTTTCATTCCACCCACTCCTATATGGCTTGGGATCCAGCATATCATAATCTCCTTAGAGTTAGATATCAAGCCTAATTTATTCAGGAGCTTAATGATGAGAGGGTTTTCCAGGTTTTTATTTCTTAAATTTCAATAATTAAGACAATTCATTAAAAAAGCTTG
>CM042154.1:88980870-88983370 GCA_023376005.1 Doryteuthis pealeii | reverse complement strand
GATATGCAACACTATATAATCAAGATTTACATTTTTGAATTTCATCTTGGACGATTTGGGCGGTCTGATTTTTTAACCAGAGGATGTTGCAAGATGGTAACGGTCTTGTAAATTAGGAACACGAGTATTAATGTAAAGATAGAATCGGGTTCCATCTTTAAGGTAGCAATGTAAATTATTGGGTTTTGTTTCTCTCTTTTTAACATTAACAGAGCCTTTAAATGCCACCAAATAGTTTTTAAACGCCGCTTCTGGAATACGCGCCAATATCATGGGACGTACTTTTTGAAATGTTTAATATCTAATAATAAATGCAAATTTTAGTGTGTCAGTATGTCACAACTTTCAATTTGCTCCTGCAAGCCTTAGCCCAAGATATCATGCCATTTTGGAATCAAGTCGATTCCGCGGGCAAATTTAAAAAAAAAAACATTCTGGGCCGAATCTGGCCCTGCAATCTTGAAAGTTTATATTCCTAAGTTTTAATTTCTGCGAGTAATTTCGGAAATCTTTTACTTGGGTTTGGCGACGAATTCTTTTGTACGATGACATTTTTTTATAACTTGGAATTAAATTTGGTAAAAATCGAAATTAATTGCGAAATCCAGTGAAAGCCACCCATGAAATAGAAATAATTATTTGTACAGAAATTAAGGAAATACGTGAATTAAATTGTCTTTAAATTAAGTAGTAACAGAAGAATTATCGTTGAACTTTTAAAAGCGACGCTTAAGTATTAATGGAATACTTAAATGCAGTTTGCTAAAATTTAATATGAAATCAATGCATTACATATCATTGCTGAGCCAAACACCCAATTAAGAGTTTTACATTCGGTTGAATCAATAGAGTGGTACTTTAAATTATAAGTACAGTAACATACAGTTTTTCAAAGTTACTAGCTACTACTCGGTCGATTTATTGCTTTGCTAAAATTTGAAGTATGTGTGGGCTTCAGATACGCTTATGTTAATAGGTTCACTAACAACTTTAAAGTCTCCAAATAAATTTCGCAAAAAATAATATTTAAAAAAAAAATAAACATTAAAACATATTACAATATATAAATTCATTACGTTTTATTAATATAATATTTTTATACAATACAGTAGTATTTTTCTTATTTAAAAAAAATTATAAAACTAACCCCTAACCCTAACACTAACCCCTAACAAACAACCGGATTTTGACGATGTAAATGAGATACGTGTCCTTGTGAGTCGAGATCGCGGAAGGGGTGCCTAAAGATCACATGGTCCAAAAATTGTAACAAAAAACTTAGGGTGTTTTTTTTGTGGGGTAGGCTGGAATGGATTGATACCATTTCAGTTTATATCAATATGTAAAATGATTTGATATATGAGGAAATTGAGTTACGAGCGGAACGAATTAAACACGTAAGTCAAGGTGATACTGTTTATTCCCCCTCTTCATAAGGGCTTATCAGTGATTACGTTTGTTCTCTTAGTACCACCCAAATATATACGGTCACCCGTCAGCATTTTTCTAGATAAATGATTAAAATACAAGAAAATCGTATTACTCGTATGGTAATGTCGGTCTTCAGATAAAAATATCATAGAAGCTCTTTTGGGTGTATTGAAGATGATTGACAATGAGAGAAACCCATGACTAGCTAAATTCTTACCCAATTGATTGGCTTTTAAGGTTTCCTGAAATAGGTTCTTATTTCCTCTCAATGTATCTCTTGTTGCAGTGTATCTTACTTTTTACCTATAGATAACTTTCCCAAGGATAGCAATTCTTCCAAGCCGTAGTAGTATCAGTGCTACTGTATGGCTGCACCACTTGGATCTTAACGAATCGCTCAGATAATAAGCTTCATGGGAGCTTATGCTGCACGCGATATTAAACAAATCGTGGGGACAACACCGTACAAGAAAGAAGCTGTATGGCCACTTGCCCCCTATCGCACAAACCTCACTGTTGAAGGAGTCATGCGGGACACTGCTGTAGAAGCAAGGACGGACTCATAAGTAACGTACTACTATTGAAACCAATCGCTACCATTCCAAAGAGCTGATGAACCCTTACTACCACTACAAATACTCTTAAATTTAAATAAGTACAAGATTTTCATAACTAAATTTAAGAATTAATTCAAATCTACTAATTTTCTAATGAAATTTGTGATGTTTTGGGATTAGGAATTGTAAATGAAAAAGAAACGCAAATAAATATTACGGTCCAGTGATTCTTTTTACGATAAATAACTACATTTTTATATCTCGGTAATGTTAACATATGCTTTCTTTTTTTATTTAATTTCATGTTTTGTACAGTTTTTAATAGAAAACAATAAAAAAAATCATCAGTTTATTACAAGAGAAGTTGATTGGAATTTTTTTACATTATCAGCTTTAGTTATTTGAATTTCTTGGAAAATAACTTCTGACTCTAATAAATTCTGACGATAATATTTTAATAATTTGATTTATTTTTTTAGTAGATAAATTCATCTTTTTTATTAGAAAATCAG
>CM042154.1:88975870-88978370 GCA_023376005.1 Doryteuthis pealeii | reverse complement strand
TCAACTGTAATGTTACATAGAAAGATAGATAATAAATGACATAGAAAGATAGATAATAAATGAGAGAAATATATATATATATATATATATATATATATATATATATATATATATATAAAGAGATAGAAAGAAAGGGGGAAAGATGGAGTGAGAAAGAAATGACCACCCAGAAAATTGCAATAATAAAAAAGCGTGCAAAACGAAAAAAAATACAATAATAAAAAAACAAATGAACAAAATAAAAGGGTAGGGAAATCGAAGGAGAGGAAGATAAAAAAGAAAGTAAGTAAAAGGATGAGATTAGGGGGAGGTAAAAAAAAGAAGAGGTAAAAAAACGGAAAATGATGAAAGACAGAATGAAAAAAAATGCAGTAAAAAAGAGAGGAAAAAAAAAGAGAAGTCGATGAAGAAAAAAGAGAAGAAGAAACAGATGAAATATTAAAAATAAAAGAAAAATAGGAATGAATTTGCTAAATAAATGAACAACGAAAAAATGAATAAAATCTACCTAAGTAGGAAACCATAAGGAGGAGGATAAAGGGATCAAAACAAGAAGGCAATAAGTGTGAAGTAGAACACACACACACACACACACACACACACACACACACACACACACACACACAAATACAAAAGTGATGAAAAGAGAGAAAAAAAGTAAGAGAAATGATGGAATAGATGGGAAGTACAAAAAAAAAAGTGATAAAAACTAAAAATGCAGACAGAAAGAAAAAAAGGTAATATGAACATTAGCTACATAAATGAGAGTAACCTCCCCTTGTTTATTTCAGTTTGAGGAAGCCATATGTTTTAGTCGGCTATTTTCATTTCACTTTAATCAATACAACTGCATTTTTTTACACGAAAATATAATACAATATTTTCTTAATAACAATTAAGTTCATTTCAAATAATGCGCAAGCACATTTTATGATATTCTCGTGTTAAAATATGCAGTTATATTGATTCGAAAAAATTCGTATTTTCAGTGTAGATTTACGGTGAAATGATAAAGGCCGGCCAAAACATATGGCTTTCTCAAAGTAAAATAAACAAGGCGGGTTACTCTCATTTATGTAGTTAATGTTCAGATTACCGAAAAAATACTGTAGAAAAATAGAAAAAAAAAGAGACGACAATGATTTTTAAAAAAAGATGAAAAATGAAAGAAAAAAAAAAGGAATGAATTGGATAAATAAAGTTAAGAAAAATCTGAATAAAAACAACGTAAATAGGCAACTATAAGAAGAATGAAGATGCGACCAAAAGATGATGGTGATAAATGTGATGGAGAATATATACACGCACACTCACGCACAAAAATTATCAAGTCTCATCTAAAAAATTCAGAGAAACAGATTTGAAATGTTCCACCTTTTATTTCAGAACTCAAATATTGACATTAATATTTATGAATTGGATAAATAAAATTAAGAGAGTATGAATGAAAACTAGGTGTGAAGGAGAATAAATACACCCACGCACACGCACATGCACACGCACAAAAATAAAAATGAAGAAAAAACAACAACAAATGAATAAACAAACAAAAATACATATGAGTAAGACAGAATGAAAAGATTGGGAAATCGAAAGAAAGGAACAAAAAAGATGAAGAGAGAAAAGCAAGTAAAAGGATAAAATGAGAGAGATAAAAATAAGAATTAAAAAGAAAGAAACAATGCAGTAGAAAAAAAGACAACAAAAAGAGAAGACGAAGGAAAAAAAGAAAAAATGATGAAAAATAAAGAATGAAAAAAAAGAAAAAATGATGAAAGATAAAGAATGAAAAAAAAAAAAGAAAAAAATGATGAAAAATAAAGAATGAAAAAAAAATGATGAAAGATAAAGAATGAAAAAAAAGAAAAAATGATGAAAGATAAAGAATGAAAAAAAAGAAAAAAGATGAAAGATAAAGAATGAAAAAAAATGATGAAACACAAAGAATGAAAAAAAAAAAGAAAACATGATGAAGATAAAGAATAAAAAATAAATGATAAAGATAAAGAATGAAAAAAAGAAAAATGATGAAAGATAAAGAATGAAAAAAAAGAAAAAAATGATGAAAGATAAAGAATGAAAAAATGATGAAAGATAAAGAATGAAAAAAAAGAAAAAAGATGAAAGATAAAGAATGAAAAAAAAATGATGATGAAATATAAAGAATGAAAAAACAAATGATGAAAGATAAAGAATGAAAAAAAAAATAAAGATAAAATATGAAAAGAAAAGAAAAAATGATGAAAATAAGGAATGAAAAAAATAATTAAGGATAAAGAACGAAAAAAATGATGAAAGATAAAGAATGAAAAAAATGATGAAAGATCAAATATGAAAAGAAAAGAAAAAATGATGAAAATAAGGAATGAAAAAAATAATTAAGGATAAAGTGTGAAAAAAATGATGAAAGATAAAGAATGAAAAAAAAGAAAAAATGATGAAAGATAAAGAATGAAAAAAATGATGAAAGATAGAGAATGAAAAAAATGATGAAAGATAG
>CM042154.1:88960870-88965870 GCA_023376005.1 Doryteuthis pealeii | reverse complement strand
CATATTTTATTTTTTGACTTCTTACTCATTTCCTCTTATTTCTCTCTTACGTTTCAGCATTTTATTTCTCTTCCGAAATTTTCTCTTGAGAATTCCTTATTTTTCCCGGGAATTTTCTCAAACCTTTAATATATTTCCAATTAAATATATTATTTCGATTTTGATTTAATCTATTTTTCAATTACTTGTTTACCTGATATTTATAATTCACCAATAATTTTATTAATTTATTTACGTATTATTTTTGTTTTATTAAATGAGGAAGACTCCTGAGCAAATGGAATTTTGTTTTATTTATTGCGTGATGGCTATCTGAAGAAACTGGTTTCTTTTGTAGATATATCAGCTGAAATAAATTTATAATGGGCAAATGATGGCTTGTTGGGTTTTCTTACTTATTGGATATATATATATATATATATATATATATATATATATATATATATATATATATCGGTGTTGCAACTTCCCTCTGGACTGGTCTCAAAAACAGAAAGGCATGAAGTGGTATTCTCGAGTCAGTGAAGGAAAGATCCATTGTATAAGAAATCCTAGTCCACCCCCAATGAAGGGAAAGCAGTCTCACTAGTCTCAAAATTTAGGTCATTACCTATTGCTCTGCTAACTACTCTCTGGTTTAGTCTTTTCAAAAAATTCCCAAATTTTGTGTTTGAGCTTTTCTCACATCTACCTTAAGAGATCTTGTGGTAGACCTTTTGTCATCAGTCACACAACTGGCGATCAGGTCCACCCGTGGTGGGAGGCAGCTACTCTATTACAATTAGAGACTGAAAGTACAAGGTACCTCTTCGATATTGAACTCAAAACTCTGTAGTAATTGGTCTCCAAGACTAGTTTGTTAACCTTTATACCACATAACGTGCCACTAATTAAAAATAGAGTATTTTGAGAATGTCGTCATTTACTCACCTTAGTTTAGCACTTGGTTATATATATATATATATCCGGCAGCACGGATATCCAGACAATCTCTCTCCAACATTTCTTACCTTTCATTTCTCTTTGGAGGTCCTCTGCGCGACATCCTGTATCCGCGGAGAGCTGGTCAATGTATGTCTTCGATGGTCCGCCGACGCTGGTGTGCCCATGTGATGGCTTCCACAGAAGAACGTCACTTATGAGTTAGTTCTTGCCTCCAGCAGTGTCCGGCATATTTTGTTCGCCTTACACGGATGATTTGTGTGGTATGGGACAGGTGGCCATACGGCTGTTTTCTTGTGGGGTGTTGTTTCCACGTCTTGTTTAAGACTGCACGCAGCATTCTTGTGCAGCTACCGTCTAGTTTATTCTCCAGCCGCTTCGTTAAGGTCCAGTTGCAGCCGTACAGTAGCACTGATACAACTACGTCTTGGAATAATTGTCTCGTCAGTGATATCGGATTTCTAAATGACTGACAATCTGTTTATAGCAGATATTATATATATATATATATATATATATATATATATATATATATATATATATATATAAGTAAAGTAAAGTCGTCGGGCGGCCTAAAGTCGGTATCAGCCAGTCAGCGAGGGAGTCAATCCCCTTTTCAATAGCGCTAGACCAAGGAGATTGTTTTTAGCATCTGAGGTGGAGCACCACACCTACCATCAGCTCCTTACTTTACCGCACAGATCCCTGTGCTACTCATACGCTGAGTTGGCGGGGACCGGTATCGAACTAGGAACCTTGTGGTTTCTACCCGAACGCTCTACCGACTGAGCTAATATATATTGAACTGTGGGTTCCAGGTATACTGCTTATATAAATTTAATAAAAGTGACATATATATATATATATATGAAATCTAAAAAAAAAAAAAAAGAACCGCGACCACCGCCTTCTAGCGCGTATATGATAAGAAGAAAGGTTGGGGTTTTCTATTAGGGCAATAAGGTCGAAAAAATCAAATGGTGCTAGGGTTTAACGTGACAAGCCGATTGATCAGAGGGGGCCGTCTAGCCTGAATAAGGCCCAAAGTGGAGAGTTGCATATCATGGACAACTCAGAAACCAGG
Organism: Doryteuthis pealeii; assembly: GCA_023376005.1. Lineage (NCBI taxonomy): Eukaryota > Metazoa > Mollusca > Cephalopoda > Myopsida > Loliginidae > Doryteuthis > Doryteuthis pealeii. The sequence continues at coordinate 88,963,844 of CM042154.1, read as the reverse complement.
ATGTTATCCTTAAGCATCACGGGACAACATCCACGGCCAGTAGGTGACCCTATTTAAAGAGGATTACCTTTCTACAGAGGGGAGGTCAATTGGGTCTACATCATCAGCCGACTGTGTGGAATTAATTTGTATGATTTTTGAAAAAATACTAAGAAGATAATCATCGAAAAGGCCCTCGCTTACAAAGGTAATATTTGTCTCATACCCCACTTGTATGGACTAGGGACAAGGCCTCGTTTTAATGTGGGCCCACCCATAAGCCGAAGCTCATGCGTGGGAAAGAACAAAAATTGCGTCGATCCCCTCGGCATTCCCCCTCAAGGGGGCGCCTCAGGCGCTGGGCAATAAACCCAGTCCTGCCCCTTTAAATCTAGGGGGCAGGTATTGCCTGGGGTGGGGGAAAGGCCCCTGGGATCGACGCTAATAATTGTACTTTAACCCGGTCCAGTGACCGAAGCACACTGGACCCCGCGAGGGGATGAAGGTAAGTACCAGAGCACAGTATCCGGAACAGATACTACACTCTGATCCCTGCCCTCGTTTACAAAGGTGGCCAGCGTAAATGCGGTCTTTGCATCGAATAAAAATTGTGCATCCTACAAAATACAAACAGAAACTTATTGAAAAAAAGAAGCGAATTCGTTTCCAAATGTAGACATTTGAACAAATTTGTATTGTGCCATTTACCACCTGATCCTAATTAATCCCTTAATTTTCTTTTTATTAAAAAAATCATCTGGACATCGATGCATTAAGACCTAAGCATGTTTATTTATTTTTTAGTATAACTTTAGCATTATAACATTCCATCGCGTGAACACGCTTCACGTTTATATAAATTTGTCTAAACAAACCACCGTTTTTTAAAAATCTCACTGACAGTCTCGTCTGATGATTGTAGTAAGCATGAAACTAATAGTAACGAGATATTAAATCCATATCTGATATTTGATTATAAATATTATATTAACAGGCATGTTATGTGCAATGATATTTTTGATAAATTTTGATGCAAGAAAATAGAACAGGGTGGAGATGCCCTAGGAGGCGTACCCTACAAAAAATGAATACCACTGTGGCTTGGATTATTCTGCCCCAGTCGACAGGATGAAAACATTTCCTGCACATATCGTATCAACTCTTTACTGAGCACTTTCCTTTTCTTTTACAGATCAGTTATGGTTAACAAACATCACCTATTTGACACTGTGTGTAGAATTGCAGCCAACATGGCTTCTCTGATAATCTGGCATTCAGTTCTCATTATCTTTAAGCGAAATGGAAAATCCAACTGAGCACTTGGAGTTCTTGGAAGTTCTTCACGAAGGCAACGTTGGCAATAGTAATTCAATCACATAAATTATTTAAAAGATGATTGAAAATACCATAAAAATTGCAATTCACATATTAAAGAACGAGTGGGAGGAATGGAATTGAAATTGGGGTTGTAGGATTAACTGTTACAAAAGTCAGAGGTTTAATACTTATATATATATATATTTGATACCTTCTTTATCCTCCATATATCCAGAATGCATATCCATACCTGAATATCAATATCTATCTATCTATATATATATATCAATAAAATATATATATATATTATATATATTATATATATATATATATTATATATTATATATTATATTTATATTTGAGACCTACTTTATCCTCTATATATCCAAAATGCATATCCATACCTGCATATCTCTCTCTCTCTCTCTCTCTCTCTCTCTCTATATATATATATATATATATATATATATTAATATATAATATATCCAATAGATAAGATGAGTTGGAATTGATTATATTTGAGACCTTCTTTATTTTCCATATATCCAGAATGCATATTCGTACATACACATCAATATATATATATATATATATATATATATATATGAGTTAAGAGCAAGGAAATGAATCCGACTAAACAGACCTAATTATCATTATGCTCTGATGATGATTTTTAATAAATCGAAATATTGTCAATATTAGCAATGAAAATGATATAAAAATATACTTATCTTAACAACATTGTGTGTTTTCAAACCCTTTTATCTACACATTACAGTCGGATTCATTTCCTTTCCAAACTCATATATATATATATATATATATATATAATATATATATATATATATATACAAAAGGAACTCGATGTAGTGAAAGTACATGACGTTAGCGAAACAGCGAGACGCCAGCGAATGAACAAAGATGAAGCGATCGCATGGCTTACACGCTTTTTGGGAAAAACAATGCTTCCGATTTGAATTTAAATTATTTTCTGCTTCTCTCTTGATGAGTCCAGATTAAAAAACATTTACATCTAAAAACGGACATAATTATCATTATACTCTGATGATGATTTTTGATAAATCGAAATATTGTCAATATTAGCAATGAAAATGATATAAGAATATATTTATTTTAACAACATTGTGTGTTTTCATACCCTTTTATATCTCTCTCTCTTTCTCTCTCTTTCCTCTCTCTCTCTCTCTCTCTCTCTCTCTCTCTCTATATTATATATATATAATATATATATATATATATATATATATATATATAATCCAATGAGTGAGTGATGAAATTTCTTTAAGGATGTAATCATTTATAATAGTCGTATTTGATAGAGCTCAATGTGTCTCGTTAGTTCTAGGGTCAAAGAGCACAACTATATTTGGAAGAAATAAAGAAGGATATTTAGTGTATATCCATAATAGTCTATTCAAGAGACTTGAATTATAGATACCTTAGGTAACCATCATCAGATGTTACTATGTTAGAATCATCTGTTAGTCTCTTAGTCAATCTGGAACGGAATGATTTTGCTAGTTTCAAGGTCACGTGTTTGTTTTTATTTTGACCTTATCGTATCCGAAACTGTACTCTGTCACCTCAAAGGTTCTTTTTCTAGCCAGACATCTTATATTTAATTTGCCTCTCCTAAAGTCATAAAAAAATATAAACT
>CM042154.1:88908413-88960770 GCA_023376005.1 Doryteuthis pealeii | reverse complement strand
GCGCATTCTTGGCCAGTTGAAAATGGATTAAATAAGTAAGTAAGTCCTGAGCTATAGAATCCTTTGCTAAGTGAATAAGTCCTGGGGTTTTGTAATCCTACGTGTGTTGAAAGGTCCATTGATATAATTCTTTGTTTCCGTTGTACATGGAAGGTTCTAAAGTAGTTGTAAGTAGCTAAGATATAGAACAGCCGCTTATAAATAACAAATCAGGCCAGCGGAGTTTACGGCAGTGATTGGCAATAGGTTGGTTCACATTGGTTCCTTGGCGAGTCTATAGAGAGAGTGGGTAATTTACCACACGCCTTATATATCAAAATTTCTCAAACAAATAAAAAGACCAAAGAAATCAAAAAAGAACACCTATATAAAAAGATTACACTTTTTTTAATATGTTTTAATTAGTTCTGTATCAAAATCATTATAGGATTGTAATTAATACGGTGAATAATAAAACCAATAACTGACTTAGAGTGAATAAAACCAAGAATTATTTATTTAAAACCAGTTTTGCTCTAAAACCCGGATGCCCAAATTATCATAAACTTATATTATGAAAACCTTTATTCCTTAGTGATATTATAAGATACATTGAATGATTCTTAGACGCACTAATAAACATGTTTCGAAAGACCTTTCAGCCGTGCCATTTTGGTGTAGTGAGTAAGGAGCTGAGATTCTATGTTTTTCTTTATTTTTTTACAAGAAATATTTTTGGAATATTGCAGAAGTAAAATTCAGAGCTTGTCTGTTCTTAAATCTTTTAATGGATCATTTAAGGTGACAATCAGCTAAAAATCTGTCTGTTCAATCTGCGGCTTTCTGATTTATTTTAAGAAAATAAACTACTATTAATCCAGGGTAGTCATCAACAAAGTATGCTAATCTTGAATCGTATTAAATTGGTTAAAAATAGGACCTTGCCAAATCACAATGAATCAAATCAAGTTATTTTATTTTTGGCCTTTTTATCGACTTTTTGAATTTCTGTTTGAGGCAGATCTAACGCTCTCTTTCCGAGACGCTCTCGTCTTGTTCCGTTCTCATTATTAAAGATTCTAACTATTAATTAAGGTACTCATGCATAAACTTTACGCACTTCCTGATGTTTATGCGACTATTCACCGACATAGTCTCGGTGTACACAGCACGAATCTCCATTATTGATAAGATTATAAGTTTGGGTCTTTTTAATTTAATGTTTCATTACATTAAAAGTTAAATGCATACACTACCAAAAGGCTTCAAAGATTTCATAGTTCCAGGACTGCGTAATTTTGCGCCCAGAATGAATAAATTGGATTGCTATTGACAATAATGTGTGTCTGCTTTACTGACAGATTCCACGATGACAGTCGTACCAAAAATTACATTCATAGTCACCAATGACCCCATAGAAAAAGAAAATCCCTACACACCAACCCCACCGACTTTCCCTCACCCCTCACCCCCATTCACCTGTTCAAACTATAAAAGCAGAATGCACAAGTACTTACTGTCATTAAAGTCTTGAACGAGCTTCATCCCAAAATGAGGGAAATATCAATTGAATTTGTGCTGTCTGTGTTGTCATATCCACACTTTCCTCTCTCAATCACATTTTGTCGGGGTGTATATCAAAATCTTTCACTCCTATATCGTCGGAATGGATACAACACTCATTTCATTAGCGGAACACCACTCTCATCGCCAGAAACATAGAAGCGAATGCTTTCTGTTTCGCGTTCTTTTGGATATGCGGTGTGTGCAGATGCCCGCCTTCTTACTTATGACTAGGCTGCGAATCATGTGATTCTAACTCTTAGGCCAATCACTGGCAGTACTCTGAGGTTGATTACAATTACTTAAAACCGACCTTACTGGTCATAATTACGCTGCATTCATGGACGACGGACATAGATTAAATCACTGGGACCTTACCAATACGTAGGATTAGGACTTATACGGCTTTACGAAAGGATTCCATAACATGGACTTTCTTTTTAAGCCCTCTTTCAACTGCGCAAGGATGGCATTTAAAAAACTTACACTTTCCCAAGACTGGATTGATGAAAAGGGTAATACCTTATATGCATGACAATAATGTGTAAATTTGTTCTTTTATTTTAATTTTTGGTAGTGAGAACAAAAGAAGTTTAGTCGGCAGGGTAGCCTATTGTGGGTATCCAGCCGCCACAGTGAGGGAGTCAATACTTCCTTTCATTAGCCCCAAACCAGTGGTTGTTGTTTTTTGCGTCTGATGTGAGCTGCCATACCTGCCCAAGCAGCTTCTCACTTTAACCGCACAGATCGTTCTTCTTGTTTTCAATCTGAATCTGTGTGAGATGTCAGTAAATAAACGGACTTACGTTGGTCATGTCTAAAAAAATTGTAAGCCCGTCATTTTAAAAAAACCAACACCCACTCCAAAACACCCAACCACACACACACCAACACAAACAATATAATATATAATAAAAGTTTTTGGTATGTAGTGTCTATGCTGCCTCATCACCTGTTGCTTGTTCCCAAATTACATCAGACATCTTTAAATCAACCGAGACGGGGGGGGGGGTTGTGCGCTAATAGCCACTCAACCTAACGGTGGGGGAAACATTCTCTAAATCAACACTCACCGGACAAGGAAGACACTTTACTCGAGTTAATATTCTTAAATGTGCATTTTAGCCATTCGTCGACCCCCAACCACAACCTTTGCAGAGAACGTCAAGATGAAGCACACACAAAGAAAAACAGATAAAAAAAAAAAAAAGAAAGAGAGAAAGACAAAAAAAAAAAGAACAATAGTAAATAAATCGAAACAACAAAACGTTGAAGCAATGGACACTTTAGAGTGGAAGAGAGAGAGAGAGAGAGAGAGAGAGAGAGAGAGAGAGAGAGAGAGAGAGAGAGAGAGAGAGAGAGAGAAAGGAAAGTTTTTAGTTTTAGCGTTACTGCGAAAAAGTGGCCAGATGGCTGTAATGGCAATAATCGAATTACTTGGGTGATAAGGGTTTATGTTCATTGGATTCTGGGGCGAAATTCTTCCCCCCGGAGAGACAACGCTCTGTTATTTTCACACACACACACACACACACACACACACATACATACATACATACATACATACGCGCACACACGAACGACCCACCTTCATAAAATAGAGCGACCAGGACAAAGAGGGAATATTGTAACTTAATCATAGGTTCTTATGAAGACGTGTAGATAATATCGTGCTAGAATAGACGTTGTGTTGCACATACGATCTGCTGTTCAATTCTTTGTATTCTTTATTGCTTACTTCTATTTAGTGGCCTTTCCATTTCTCTTTCCTTTTGTTCCTTTTTCTTTTCTTTCTTTCTTTCGTTTGTTTCCTTTCTTTCTTACCTGACTGTTTTTCTTTCTTTTATTTTTACCTTTCTTGCGTTCTTTGTTTCCTTTTGTCTCTTTTTCTCTCTTTCTTTCTTTCTTTCTTTCTTAGCTTTTCCTTCTCTCTTTCTTTCTTTTTATTTATTTATTCATTTATTTATTTCTTAGCTTTTCCTTCTTTCTTTCTTTCTTTCTTTTTCTTTCTTTCTTTCTTTATTTTTAGCTTTTCCTTCTTTCTTTCTTTGTTTTTATTTCTTTCTTTCTTTCCTTCCTTCTTGCTTAGCTTTTCCTTCTTTCTTTCTTTGTTTTTCTTTCTTTCTTTCTTTCCTTCCTTCTTGCTTAGCTTTTCCTTCTTTCTTTCTTTGTTTTTCTTTCTTTCTTTCTTTCTTTCTTTCTTTCTCTTTTTTACTGTTCATTAATTAATTAATTGATTGATTGTTTCTTTCTTTCTTTCTTTTCATCTTGATATTCTATGTTTCTTTATTTTTTCCTTTCCTGGTTGTTTTGTCTGCCTTTCCTTTCTGTTCCTTTTATTTCTTTTATTTCTTTTCTTTCTTTCTTTCTTTCTTTCTTGCCTGACTGTTTTTCTTTCTTTTCCTTTTTTTACCATGCTTCGGTTCTTTGTTTATGTTTGTCATTTTATTTCATTTTTATTTCTTTCCTCCTTTCCTCCCTTCCATCCTTCTTACTTTCTTTGCTGTTCATTCCTTCATTGATTCTTTCTTTCTTTCTTTGCTTTTCATTCATTGCCTTTACTTCTTTATCTCTTTGCTCTTCATTCATCTTTTCTTTCTTTTTCTTTCGTTCTTTTTTTTTCTTTCTCTCTGATAACCATAATATTTGTTATTGTTTCTTTATTTATTTTTTGCTTCCCTGGCTTTTTGTCTGCTTTTTTAAAATTTTATTTTTATATTTATTCTTATATATATTTATTTGTTGGAATCTTCCTCTCATTGTTCCATTCTTCTTTCTTTCTTTTCATGACTTTTCTAACTGTTCTTTCTTTTTTCTTTTCTTTTTTCTTCCTATTCTATTTTCTTTTCTTCTTCTGTTTTTTGTATTTTGTTTCCGTTCATGCCTATCCAGAAAGTTCATTTTTTTCTTTCATTTTGTTTCTTACAATTTTCTTTATTTTATGCGATTTTTCTCTTTCTTTCTCCCTTTCTCTCTTTCTTTCCTTATTTCTTTCTCACCTAGCTCTTCTTTCTTTCTATCTATATTTCTTTCATATTTCTCCTGATTTCCTCCGTCTTTCTTTCTTTCTTTCTTTCTTGCCTTACGATTTTTTATTTCTTAATTCTTTCTTTCTTCCCTTCTTTCTTTCTTCCCTTCTTTCTTTCTCACCTAGCTGTTTTTTACTTTCTATCTATATCTTTTTATATATTTTCTTATTTTTCCTGTTCTTTCTTTCGTTGCTTCGTCATAAAAGAATTGCGAGCAAACGTGTGTCACACATCATTACAAGTGAGTTTATTACTCACTGGGCGCCCTATACATCTTCCTTTGTCTCATGCTAAACATAGTCACCAAAAAACGCAAGAAAAAAAGTTTATTTTTTATGATCATAATAAATTATTGCCTTATTTTCAACATTTGTCCATATTTTATTTTTCGACTTCTTACTCATTTCCTTTTCTTATTTCTCTCTTACGTTTCAGCATTTTATTTCTCTTCCGAAATTTTCTCTTGAGAATTCCTTATTTTTCCCGGGAATTTTCTCAAACCATTAATATATTTCCAATTAAATATATTATTTCGATTTTGATTTAATTTATTTTTCAATTACTTGTTTACATAATATTTATAATCCACCAATATTTTTTTTAATTTATTTATCTATTATTTTGGTTTTATTAAATGAGGAAGAGTCCTGGGCTAATGGAATTTTGTTTTCTTTATTGTCTGATGGCTATCTGACGAAACTGGTCTCTTTTGTAGATATATCAGCTGAAATAAATTTATAATGGGCAAATTATGGCTTGTTGGGTTTTCTTACTTATTGGATTTTTATATATATATATATATATATATATATATATATATATATATATATATATCACGAGGTCGCTCCGACAGCACGGCTATCCAGACAATCTCTCTCCAACCTTTTTTACCTTTCATTGCTCCTGGGAGGTCCTCTGCGCGACATCCAGTATCTGCGCAGAGCTGGCCAATGTATATCTTTGCTGGTCCGCCCACAGTGGCGTGCCCATGTGATGGCTTCCATAGCAGAACGTCATATATGAGTTCGTCCTTGCTTCTCCAGCAGTGTCCGGCGTGTCTCGTTCGTCTTAAACGGATGGTTTGTATGATATGGGACAGGTGGCCATACAGCTGTTTTCTCGTGGGTTGTTGTTTCCATGTCTTGTTTAAGACTGCACGCAGCATTATTGTGCAGCTACCGTCTAGTTTCTTATCCAGTCGCTTCGTTAGGGTCCAGGAAGTCCAGCCGTACAGTAGCACTGATACAACTACGTCTCGGAAGAATTGTTTTGTCAGTGAGATCGGATTTCTATATGACTGATAATCTGTTTATAAACAGACCATGCCTTTCCTATGCGTGTATTAACATCACTTTCTGTTGATGAGATATTACTGCCTTATATATATATAATATATATATATATATAATATATATATATATATATATATATATATATATATATATAAATTTGTATATGAAATAATTTTCAAAACATCCCGCGAAACACGATCGCCGCACGGATTTTAACGAAATTTGCCGAGCATAACTACATCTTTGCCAAAAAAAAAAAAAAAAAAATTTGCATTTACGATTAAACATTCAACGGATTAACAACACAGTTGAATTATCAAATACAGATGAAAATTAAAAAAGGATGTTTCAATCCTCTGAAGATGGGCATTTGCCTGAAAATATTTATGACTCAAAAAAAAAAAAAAAAAAATGTTTTTAAACATAAATGTGCATTATTACGCCTTCAAAAATATATTATATATATATATATATATATATATATATATATATATATATATATATATATATATATTGAACTGTGGATTCCAGGTATACTTATATAAAAGTGACATGAAAATCTAAAAAAGAAAAAAAGAACCTTGGCCACCGCCTTCAAGCGCATATATGATAAGAAGAAGGTTTGAGGTTTTCCATTAGGGCAATAAGGTCGGGAAAATCAAATAGATGCTATGGTTTAACGTGGGTAGCCGATTGATCAGAGGGTACCTCTCCGACGTACCCGTCTAGCCTGAGTAAGGCCCAAAGGTGGAGTGTTGCGTGTCATGGAGAACTCAGACACCAGGATGATATACTTAAGCATCACGGGACACCATCTACGGCCAGCAGGTGACCCCGTTTTAAGAGGGTTACCTTTCTACAGAGGGGAGGTCAATTGAGTCTACAACATCAGCCGACTAGGCGGAATTAATTTGTATGATTTTTGAAAAAATAGTAAGAAGATAATTTTAAGGGAATCTGGGGAACCATTGGATGAATTCATTCACAAAGTTTCATCTGTCTATATATAAAGGGCAGTTGGTATGTATTTCCAGAGGAAACTATGAAAATAAAACATTTAACGTCAAAGTAAATATATATAAACATTCACTATCATCATATCTTGTTTTTTGAGTAAAAATATTTTTTCATGCATTATATTCGTGAAGATAATTAAAAAATAAAATTTAAAAGTAACAGCATAATTTTTTTGTATTTAATGTTGTAAATAGGAGACACTAATTTTTCCTTTCAGAATGGCTGGATCAGCACATGGTCTTTTTTACGTGGAGATTTTAATGGGACATCCTGTGGGAAACCAACTCATGATTCAGTAATAGTGGATCTATGAGACTAAATTTAAAAAAGAAACCCTCTACTCAAGCGATGCTGGGTAGCCGCTTCTAGTCTGTGTATAGATATTATATTAACAGGGGATATGTTATGTGCAAAGATATGTTTGATAAAGTTTGATGCAAGAAAATAGAAAAGGTGGAGATGCTCTAGGAGACGTACTCTACAAAAAATAAATACCACTGTGGCTTGGATTATTCTGCCCCAGTCGACAGGGTGAAAACATTTCTTGCACGTATCATATGAGCTTTTTACTGAGCAATTTCCTTTTCTTTTACAGATCAGTTATGGTTAACAAGCCTCACCCATGTGACACTGTGTGTAGAACTGCAGCCAACATGGCTTCTCTGATAATCTGGCATTCAGTTCTCATTATCTTTAAGCGAAATGGAAAATCCAACTGAGCACTTGGAGTTCTTGGAAGTTCTTCACGAAGGCAACGTTGGCAATAGTAATTCAATCACATAAATTATTTAAAAGACGATTGAAAATACCATAAAAATTGCAATTCACATATTAAAGAACGAGTGGGAGGAATGGAATTGAAATTGGGGTTGTAGGATTAACTGTTACAAAAGTCAGAGGCTTAATACTTTCATATATATATATATATATATATATATATATATGAGACCTTCTTTATCCTCCATATATCCAGAATGCATATCCATACCTGAATATCAATATCTATCTATCTATCTATATATATACATATATACATATATATATACATATATATATATCCAATAGATAAGATGAGTCGGAAATGATTATATTTGAGACCTTCTTTATTTTCCATATATCCAGAATGCATATCCATACATACACATCATATATATATATATATATATATATATATATATATATATATATATGTATATATGTATGTATGTATGTGTTAAGAGCAAGGAAATGAATCCGACTAAACGGACCTAATTATCATTATGCTCTGATGATGATTTTTGATAAATCGAAATATTGTCAATATTAGCAATGAAAATGATATAAAAATATACTTATCTTAACAACATTGTGTGTTTTCAAACCCTTTTATCTACACATATACAGTCGGATTCATTTCCTTACTCTAAACTCATATATATATATATATATATATATATATATATACAAAAGGAACATGCTGTAGCGAAAGTACATGACATTTGCGAAACAGCGAGACGCAGCGAATGAACAAAGACGAAGCGATCGCACGGGTTACACGCTTTTGGGGAAAAACAATGCTTCCGATTTGAATTGAAATTATTTTCTGCTTCTCTCTCGATGATTCCGGATTAAAAACATTTACATCTAAAAACGGACATAATTATCATTATACTCTGATGATGATTTTTTATAAATCGAAATATTGTCAATATTAGCAATGAAAATGATATAAAAATATATTCATTTTAACAACATTGTGTGTTTTCATACCATTTATCTCTCTCTCTCTCTCTCTCTCTCTCTCTCTCTCTCTCTCTCTCTCTCTCTCCTCTCTATATATATATATATATATTATATATATATATATATATATATATATATATATATATATATATATATATATATATAATCCAATGAGTGGGTGATGAATTTTCTTTAAGGATGTAATCATTTATAATGGTCGTATTTGATAGAGCTCAATGTGTCTCGTTAGTTCTCGGGTCAAAGAGCACAACTATATTTGGAAGAAATAAAGAAGGATATTTAGTGTATATCCATAATAGTCTATTCAAGAGACTTGAATTATAGATATCCTAGGTAACCATCATCAGATGTTACTATGTTAGAATCATCTGTTAGTCTCTTAGTCAATCTGGAACGGAATGATTTTGCTAGTTTCAAGGTCACATGTTTGTTTTTATTTTGATCTTATCGTATCCGAAACTGTACTCTGTCACCTCAAAGGTTCTTTTTCAAGCCAGACTCTTATATTTAATTTGCCTCATCCTAAAGTCATACAAAAATATAAACTAGATGGTAAAGAATTTAGCATGCCATGAGAGAAGAATATAATTGAATTAATAGTGAATTCAATTTTCAGACATTTGGACCGTTTTGATAAACAACTAAAAGAAAGAAAAAATCATGATTGATGTAGCGTAATTGTAATGGTCTACGGGGAATTTGGGGATTGAAAAGAAACGGTATTCGGATTTCTGGAGAAAGAGAAGAAACAAAAAACGAAAAAAACGGTTAAAGTTTAGAAGCGTAAACACTCAACGGGGGGGGGGGGGGGAAGAAGCAATTGATCGACGAATGAACCCGGAACTAGATTTAAAAATAAAAACGGAGGTTCAGAGTTTTGACCGGAAGTGGAAGTGAGTGACCCTCCCACCCCGTAACGAGAAACGGAAGAAAAGGAAAATTGGTCGTTTTCGGCTAGGCCTTGTTAAGGGGCATACGGAGCTTCCCGAGTTTACCGTGATGTGTTTCGCATAGTAGTACCGAACATGGTTTACGATAGAATAATTTGACCTTAGCCTCTTTCACTCCTTCTCTATGAAAAAGAACCCACGAGCCTAGAAATAAATAAACAGCCTCCTTGTGACTATACGACTTGTGTATGTTGTTTCTACTAACGACTACTACTACGATCCAACTGGCTCAACACTGACTAGAGAATGAATCTTTGAGGTGACAGAGTACTCTGACCAGGATACAATAAAGTCAATATAAAAACAAACAGGTGACCTTGAAACAAGCAAAAGCAGTTTGTTCCAGGCTGTCACTCAGAATAATAAATGACTACCATAATAGCATGTGATGAAGTTTACTTAGGGAATATATACTCCTCTAAGTCTCCTAAAGTAGACTATTATGCTTATTCACTAAATCTTCTTTATTTTTCCATATATATATATATATATATGGTATTTGTGGAAAAAGTGACTTACCGGTGAAAATGGTCACAGTGGTTAGTTGATTCAAGTTTCACAATGATAAGGCATCGATATAACAAATATAAAGTGTTCAATACGTTAGTAGAGCAAATTTATTATCATAAAGGTACACAGTAATAACCTACTCGAGTTTAACCATAAGGATCTTCAGGGTTAAATCCACTGGATTAATCAAGATACTGATTAATTGCAGTCGATTTCACATGTTCATTTTTTCGCGATAAACGGTTGATTATAATGGGATAATCAATCGTTTATCGCGAAAAAACACACACGTGGAATCGACTGCAATTAAACAATATCTTGATTAATCCAGTGGATTTAACCCTGAAGATCCTTATGGTTAAACTCGAGTAGGTTATTACCGTGTACCTTTATGATAATATATATATATATATATAAATGTCGTTTGGCTATTATAATTCATTCATTTCAATTAGTCACTTCATAAAAGAAAGCCATGCACATAATAGTCTTTTCTTTCTTTTTTCATTCGTTTTTTGTTTTTGAAATTGTTCTTTATCTTCTTTTCATCTTTCTCTCTTTCTTTCTCTCTTTCTTTCTTTCTTCCCTCTCCTTTTTTCTTTTTTCTCTTTTCTTTCTTTCCTTCTTTCCCTTCATTTTTTCTTTCTTGTACCATCTTTCTATCTTCTTTTCTTTCTTTCCTGTCCTTTTCGGAAATTTTTTTTTCTTGTTTTATATTCATGTCTATTCAGTCCCTTCTTTCTTTCTTTCTTTCTTCCATTCTTTATTTATTCCCTCTCTTTTTCTTTTTTCTCTTTTCTTTCTTTCTTTCTTTCCTCTCATTTGTTCTTTCTTGTTCCGTCTTTCTTTCTTCTTTTCTTTCTTTTTTCATTCTTTTTTTTGTTTTTGATTGTTCTTTATCTTCTTTTTCTTCTTTCTTTCTTTCTTTCATTCTTTCATTCTTTCTTTTTCCCCTCTATTTTTCTTTTTCTCTTTTCTTTCTTTCTTTCCCTTTTTTCTTTCTTGTTTCGTCTTTCTTTTTTCTTTCCTGTCCTTTTCGGAAGTTTGTTTTTCTTGTTTTATATTCACGTCCATTCATTCCCTTCTTTCTTTCTTTCAATTTAAAGATTTTCTTTTCGTCTATTCTTTACAATATCATTTACACGTGCCAACAAATCCACTCACTCTTTTTTCCTTTTCTTCTCTACTTGATTTCCACTTATTTCACCAAACACGAGGCCATTTTAACGCTCGTACCAAACTTTAATCTCCAATACTTTTCATTTGTATAGCTGTAGGGCTAAACACAAACTAATCTGAGCCCTTAATCCCAGACAGCGAATCGGTAAGGCTCGTTAGCACCGTCTTTCAAGGGTGAACACAATCCAATTTTAAAATAAGGTTGTAAGGCCTTAATTCTTCCGTTGGTTGGTCACTGAGTATACAGATAATTAAAACACGTCTGTTCGCTTGAACAGTTGCGGTTTAACGAGTCGATATTAATTGCTATCGATTTGTCTGAGCAATTTGATTGGAAATCTAATAAATTCTCCCGAGTCGGCTAAGATCGATGGCCAAACGGAGGTGTGAGGCCAGAGACGAAAAGGGGGCACCGTAATAAATGTGTCACCCACGACAGTGAGCATCAAATTGACTAAGGGGAGTCTAGGAAAGCGCGAAATACTAAATCGTGAACAATAGATTTCACACAATTGAGGGAGAAGCTGCTCTTTGCCCGCCACCTACACCACCACCGTCGCCCCCGCAGCCTTTGTTACAGAAGTTGTCAGCGCCTCTTACGCTGCTGCCTTCGCTACAACAATAATTATTAATCTGCTAATATTTCTCTACATGTTTGTATTTAATCATTAATGAGATTTTCAATATTAACTCATCAGTTATTATATTTCTTTATAATAGTAGAGCAATTGTATGCTTACCTCCCTTAATAAATGACCTGGATTTTTCAACATATCATCTTTTTTTAGGAAAATTAGTTCTAAATAGTTACAACATACCAAACCGTAGCTAATTATTTTTCCATAGTAATTTATATTTCTTGTATACTATTGAATAAACTTTATTCCAATCCTATCCTCTCACTTATTCCTTATGGTGGCTATGTTTATCTATTATTATACTAAAGCTGAGATAATCACCTCTTATTGTCTAAAGGCTTTTTTCCTGTTTAGTTTAATGACACAAAATCCATACTATACCTGTATATACATACATCGTTCTATTTATTAATATAAACATAGACTACTTAATTAATATAAGTTTGGTTTGTTTTGTTTTACGGCATGTCAACCTCAGTGGGTTATTTAATGTCGACAAAGATTGAAATAAATTATTTCTTAAATGGTTACTCAATTTTTTTATGAACACATTTTTCTATTTAACCTATAGATGGTACCCTAACATGTACTACCACTCCGGGTTCAGAGTGCACCAAGGAGCAGTGGTGATGAAGGGGTGCTCCACATTTCCCAAACCTCCAAAACTGGCACCTCACAATCAGACAGAGTTTAACGTAATCCCCAGGACATGAAGACCCTCAGCCACCGTTTGCTATAAGGGCAATTGGGTTGGGGCAATCATATAAGTGCTACGGCTTGACGTGACCAGCCGATTAATCGGAGGGGGCCTCTCTGACAGACCCTCTAGCCCAAGAAAGTGCCAAAGTGGAGTATTGCGAGTCATGGACTGCTCAGGGGTCGCCACTCACGGCCAAGAGGCGGCGCCATTGGGGGAATCTTACCCCTCTGCAGAGGTGCAGTCGGTGCATTCTAACGCCCCAGACAAATATTTATAAGATTTACACCCAACCTAGATCTCTTCTTATTCATTCCACTTTTCTAAAAAATTTCAGACGCTTAATATTTTTCTTTTAAAACAATGGCATTTGTAAGGAATACGTCACA
This sequence comes from Doryteuthis pealeii, assembly GCA_023376005.1. Lineage (NCBI taxonomy): Eukaryota > Metazoa > Mollusca > Cephalopoda > Myopsida > Loliginidae > Doryteuthis > Doryteuthis pealeii. Next base: position 88,947,784 of record CM042154.1, on the reverse strand, counting down.
CATTTTCAACATCTCGTGTACCAATCACGTCTAGGCTTTCGACTTCACGTGTTCAAGTCATATCTTGACTTTCGTTTCAACATGTACCAATCACGTCATGAACAATAAATTTGAACGCTAATCAATGAACGGTTAGGAGCCTTTTCCTACATAATTCAAACTCAAGTCATTTTTAAAAAAAATCCATCACCTTTTGAACAACATAAATTTTTCTCTTCTTTTTATCATATGGTCCTGAAGAAGGTTTTACATAAACCGAAACGTTTAAAGGTCGACATAAACATAATAAATTCAACTTATTTAGAACCATTTGTTTTTACTATTTATATACATTATCGGATTCATATCCATATTCATATACATATGTATATATATATATATACCAACCACTTGACCAAGATGAAATGCAAAACTATAAATCCTGATTATCTCGTGTCGCTTAATCATCGAATTCTTATTTCTTATGAGTGTAAACACATCAGCTAAATAATAGATCATTCTGTTTTCATTATAAAAAAGAAAGGGAAGAAAACAGACATGCTACACAGAAGAGGTCAGTTTTTACGTATTTATCTATCTGAATATGTTTCTAAAAATATATAGTTTGAAAAATATTTTTTAAATTGAATACCCTTCAAAATTATAAAGCAAAATGTTTTTGGCATATGATAACCCAACAGGAGGTGACATGCCGTAAAATCTAATCGTTCAGATTCGAATTCACTATGAACGGACAGCTAGCCTAGCACACGAACCGCTACACTACCCGAAGTTCTTTTTGGGTCACCCAGTGATAACCGAACTCATTAAAAAGCATCTGTTGATATAACTACCATAATACTACGCGAGACACTCAAAGCATTGGCACAAATACAAATATGTCATTGATTTACTAATATTCATTACAGTTATTTTCTCTTTTTAAAAATAAATACGACTAAAAGAATGGCGACAACCAACACGACCACAACAAATTATAACAATGATAATAGTAAGCAAAAAAGGTAAAGTCGCTGGGGAGGCCTAATGTTGGTATCATCCAGACAGCAAGGGAGTCTATCCCCTTTTCAATAGCACTAGACCAAGGATTATTTTAGCATCTGAGGTGGACGCCACACCTACCACCAGCTCCTCATTTTACCGCACAGATACCTGTGGCTATTATACGCTGAGTTGGCGAGAGCCGGAATCGAAGCAAGAACCTTGTGGTTACCTAGCCGAACACTCTAACGACTGAGCTAAACAGGCCCTTTGTTAGCATTGTTCTTGTTGTTGGTATTGTTGTTGTTGTAGTGGTTACCGAATATTCAATAAGCAATCATTCAGATTCGAACTCACTATCAACGAACTGCTAGCCTAGCACACGAACCGCTTCTCTACCCGAAATTATATTAATAAATACAACGATATATTTATATATAAATAAACATAGCCATCATAACAAATAAGTGAGAGGATAGGATTGGAATACATTTAATTCAAGAGGATACAAGAAATATAAATTACTATGGAAAAAGAATTAGTTACGGTTTGGTATGTTGTAACTATTTAGAACTAATTTTCCTAAAAAAGATGACATGTTGAAAAATCCAGGTCGATTATTAAGGGGAGTAAGCATACAATTGCTCTAGTATTATAAAGAAATATAATACCTGATGAGCTAATATTGAAAATCACATTAATGATTAAATACAAACATGTAGAGAAATATTAGCAGATTGATAATTACTATGGAAAAATAATTAGTTACGGTTTGGTATGTTGTAACTATTTAGAACTAATTTTGGATCACCCAGTGAGAACCAAACTCATTAAAAAGTATCTGTTGATAAAACTCAGCAACCATGATACTACGCGTGGGACTCACAGTCTTGGCTCAAGTACAAAGATGTCGTTGATTTAATAATGTCCACAACAGAATAATTTTTCTCTTCTTTTTAAAAAATAAAAGAAATACCTCTGAAACAATGACGTCAAGAACCACTACTACAACAGCAACAATAATGAATAATAATAATAATAATAATAATAATAATAATAATAATAATAGTTGTGTTTTAGTTGGTATTGATGTTATTATTTATTGTTATTGTTGTATTGGTTACCGAATATCTAATCAGCCGGGAAAACTGCTATGATTAAAACAAAAGACAAAACTAAACTGATAAAGGAAATATCAGAAGCTGACAGATCTGTTTCTTCATCCGGTTAATCTTGATTAATGATATTCGATGAAGAACATATGCCAAATAATTGATGAAACCACATTAGCAGTGTGGCGCGTAGAAGATAATATGGCCGTCCCTTCATCTCGGCACAAAATCGAAAATAGGCAACCACAGAGATGGATAATTTATACCTTCTAAATGACTGCTATCCATGTCGGCTTATGATTTGTAAAAATGTTATGGTTTATTTCATGATGGAGAAGACACTATCTTAATTATGAAACAATATTTTGCTGACCCGATTTAGATACACAGGAAGAAAAAAGATGAGGAGAATTGAGAAAAAGAAAAAGATCTGCTAAAGTTTTCGAAAAAATAAACCAACAACAAAAAAAAAAATTATTTTTTATTAATTTTTATTTATAATGTATTTTTATGGTAAACTTTATTTCCAATGCATTTTAATAATAAACATCATTTCCAATGCATTTTTATAGTAAACTTCATTTCCAATGCATTTTTATAGTAACATTCATTTCCATTTCCTTGTATTATAGTAATATTCATTTCAATCGATTTTTATAGTAACATTTATTTCCAATGCATTTTATGGTAAACTTCATTTCCAATTATTTGCAATGCATTTTTATAGAAAAAAATCATTTCTAATGCATTTTTATAGTAATAATCATTTCTAATGCATTTTTATAGAAAAAATCATTTCTAATGCATTTTTATAGAAAAAATCATTTCTAATGCATTTTTATACTGAAAATCATTGTCCAATGCATTTTTATACTGAAAATCATTGTCCAATGCATTTCTATACTAAAAATCATTGTCCAATGCATTTCTATACTGAAAATCATTGTCCAATACATTTCTATAGTAAATTCTTTTCCAATACATTTGTATAGTAGACATCATTAGCAATACATTTTCATAGTCATCTTTATTTCCAAGGGATTTTTATAGTAAACTTCATTTCTAATGGATTTTTATAGTAACATTCATTTCCAATACATTTTCATAGTAAACTATAATGCCTTTTATTATATAAATATTAATTCATGCCTCGTTTTACATTATACGTAATTGAAATACGAAAAACAAAAAAACAACTGATTTGGGTAATCAATTTCCATCTGCAAAAGTCTGCAATATTACAGATGTCTCCAACCCGGTCATAAGGGTTTCGCTTGCAAAGAATCGGAGTCATTTCTCTCTCACTCTCACTGTCACTTCCTCACACACTCTCTATTTCTTTCTCTTTCTACCTTTGCTGCGTACCGCATTAATACAATAGTCGGTCGCATTCCATCCGGGCGCTTCAATTCTCAGCTTCCAACATCCTGGCACTTCACACCATGATATAACCAACTGCGGACAGCACAAAATATTAACACCGTGCATACACGCCGAAACATAGCAGTCAGACATGCCAGTCAATGCTGATGCATCGAATCGGGTGTGTGTCTATTGCTACAGTAATGTTTGATTTGGTTGGATTATGCGGGACACTGCATAGCGAACGCGTTATTTTGAGAAAGTCATCTCCCTCAAATGAAAACTTTGTTAATTTGACTCAACAGCCAAATAACTGATTTAGTTTGGTGCATGTGTTTAATAGCACATCAACTACTTTTGGGTTATTTAATGCTAAAATGTGATTCATTTGTAAATGTTTGCTTATTACACTGGTTTACAAAAAATATTTTTTGTCTGAGGCAAGAATGGGAATATGTGTTTTTTACTAATTTGGGTGTGCTGAATTCAAATTTATAAACAGTTTTGCTCTATCACCTCTAGTTTTCTGTCTTTTAAATAGTCTCATTTTAGTATATACAGAGTATATACGTGCTTATTTCAACAGTTGCAGCAGCTTATTACAGATAAAATAGGATGGATAAAGAACATTGACGGAATAAATATACTTGGATGACACAATGTACAAAATTCATAGTACCGCAGACAGTTAGAAATGTGTTTTCTTAGATGATCTGCTGACTGCCAGAGCACTACTGGCTGTTGATTGAGACGTGTTGGCTACGCTTAACTGCCAAAATCCGTCTTGATATATAGCTATATATAATGTAATCCTATCATTTACATTTATTGCATAATAACTAAAAAAGAAGACATAAGACAAACAATATTAGAAATTAACCCTGAATGCATATACGCCTTTATGTACAGTATGTGTACAAAATGTACAGTATGCATATCTAAAAAAAACTAGAGGTGATGAGTAAAAATGGATTTCTAATTTGGATTCAGCACACCCAAATTAGGTTAAAACAGTTATTTTTGTGCTTGTCTCAATTTCTTTGTAAACCAGTGTTATCATGCCTATAAATTTCAATGTTCGATTGCATTTTTAAATAGCACTTCTCAGACGCCTACACCGCATTCTACACATACACTGACAGGACAAAGTGCCCAACACAGACGTGCTGAAACGAGCAAATATGAACACCATTCCGTCATCATATGGAGGAGACGCCTGCGCTGGCTTGGTCACGTCAGGAGGATGGATAAAGGCCGCATCCCCAAAGACCTACTGTTTGAGGAATTAGTAGAGGGCACCCGACCGGTAGGGAGACCACGCCTGCACTTTAAAGATGTCTGCAAGAGCGACATGAAGACATGCCACATCAACATTAACACATGGGAGGCCTGTACAGAAGACCGTGCGACCTGGCGCCTCCTCGTCAAACAAGAACAAAAAGAAGTGAAAAAGAGAGGAAAGAAGACGCCTCAGAAAAGAGAGCCAGAAGGAAAGATAGACAACTGCACCTCGAGCATGCATCAGTTTGTTTGCAGTCACTGCACCAGAGATTGGCATTCAAATATTGGTCTGTTGATTATATATATATATATATATATTATATATATATATATATATATATATATGTGTGTGTGTGTGTGTGTTTTGTGTGTGTATTGGTGGCATCTTCCCATCTGTTAAAGACGATGGCTTCGTGTCCATTTTTAACTGCATCTGCGAGAGAGGCTGAACAGGCCAATTTTTTAATGGCAATCTCTGGTGCATGACGGAAGGATGCCAACAACAATATTGTATTTGCACAGCTATAAGGTATCAAGCATTCCTATCTAATATAAATAATTTACTCACAGGTAAAGGGTTTCAAGTATTCTTATTAAATACAAATGATTGAAAAAAAACAGATCAATTTGAACCATAAATTGAGCCCTAACAGCTACTTCCACTCTGGGTCAGAGTAGACGTGTGAATAATAGAAATGAAGAGGTACTCAACATTTTCCGGTGCTCCAGAACTGGAGCCTTACCATCAGATGCAGTTTACTGTCATTCCCAGGGCACTCCTTTTAAGGGGTGCCTTACCTTTCTGTAGAGGATACGGTCAGCATATTTAAAGGGACGGCCTATATTTTATGGGCAGGCTCTTGTTAACACTGCACATTAATAAGATTCTCCTGTGGACAACTACACATGGACATACCCGTCTAGGACGACCAGCACAAATCTACATAGGCCAGAAATTGTTGTTTATGACTAAAAGTGCACTTGTTACGTAACTAGTATCATCCTAGGAAATGTAGACGACAAACCGAGTTCAAATCTGGGACGAGGTTATTTGCATTTCACATATCGCTAATAACTTTTGGAACTATTCTCCCCCAAGCTATGGGTAAATAATCGGGCAAACTGGTCTCTTTGGTTAGACATCCGGTCGAAGAAAAAGGACAACTCTGAATTCAGAACTTTTTAACTTCCCTTAAAAAATTGAACTTGTGCCCATCCTGCTCGTGAGGACGATCCGAGTCCAAATCCCGGACGAGACTATTCGAATTTTGTATAGCGTTATTAACCTTCAGAAAGTACTTGGATGCATAATCCAAGTACTCTCCTTCCAACTATGCGTAAATAGTAGGGCGGGCTGGGCTTTTAAACCTTGGCTAGGTAACCAATCTACTCGAAGGATAACTTTGTCCATTGTCCTGACATGGCCAGGCCAGGGCAGGCGTCTCTCGCAGATGATGGTGAGCATGCTGTTTACATTTACTTATTTCAGCACTTCTGTGTTGGGCATTTTGTCCTGCCAGCGAATGTGTAGAATGCGGCGTAGGCATCTGAGGTGAAAGCTGTCCAGTTTCTTCACGTGACGTAAGTACGTGATCCACGCCTCGCTGCCGTATAGGAGAGTACTGAGAACACACGCTCTGTAGACCTGTTAAACTCTGCTTAAGAAATTGACCGTCTGTCGCATCCTGCTCGTACGGAGAGGTTGGTAAATATATATAGGACTGCAAACCATAGACAGACCACCATCCACCACTGAAAGAAAAAAAGAAAGAGCGAGCAAAAGAAGGAATCTGGTCAGTTCAAACACGGCTCTCTATATCCTAAGGGACCATTTTCACACTTACAAGTTCTCGAAAGGCTACATCATGTTCATCAAATCCAGCCTATTCCAAAATTGATCGAAATTACAAAAGGAATTGCTCTTAACAAACAAAATGCGTCAATGAAAAGAACCAGTCTCAAGAATCAAAGATCACGTTTTCCACCGAGAGAAACTTGTTCCCTTCAGGGCTAGACTTTGGGAGCCGGCAATACTACGTCGTCTTCGGTATGACGTCAGTCGTGATCAATGACCTAAAACTATTTTATTCTCTTTCAAGTTCTTTTCTTGTTTATGTACGTATCAATCAATCAGAGTTTATCTGCAGGCATTTAACCAACTCAAGGTCGCAAGCATGAGTCATCCAACAAGGATTGAACTCGCTATACAGTAGTAATAAATCTGCAAGACTGGCTTACTAACCATTAGATCACAATGGGATTTAAATGAAAGGGGTGTCCAGTGGGGATCGAACTGGCTATTGTGGGGATTTAAATAAAATTAAATTAAATCAAAATTAAATAAATAAATAAAAAGTTCTGAGCGTCTGGACTCTAGCGTCCAGAATTAACGGTCTAATTAATAAAGTCTTCATCTATACTTCAAAACAGTGGTGTCTTTTAATTTCTCTTCATCCCATCATTTCATATTACCTATACTATTCAGTTTTAACAGATCTGCGAGACAAGGTTGTTAACTATTACACCACAATGGGATTTATATGAAAGTCGTTATTTATGGAACCAGTTCGACACAAATAGGATGTGACACATGGTCGAACGTATGGTCTATCTAGCAAGGATCAAACTCGTTCTTCAGTTGTAATAAATCTGCGAGAGTAGCTTGCTAACCATTGCACCACGATGGACCGTCCTCTTTTACCCAGCCCTTTCGTATGGACGAGCGGTGAGAGAGAGAGAGAGAGAGAGAGAGAGAGAGAGAGAGAGAGAGAGAGAGAGAGAGAGAATCATGGATATCCGTGCTCTCAGTACGACCTGATGATGATGATGATGATTTACAGTTAAGTCCAAAGTATATTCTGATGTTGTTTAAATTGATTTTAACGGCATATAAACCCGTCTGGGGTTATGTCATGCCTAACGGTTTAGAAATGATACATATTGTGTATTTATATTTATACTTTTTAGTAATTGGTTTTAAAAATGTGTTAGCATTATTGGGGATTATGTTGTATGGTATTGATTTGTTTCATATCTATATTCTATGGTATGATTTTATTTCCCTCAAAAAAGAAAGAATATCCTCCATGTTGACGTTTCAAATATATCTTTCATATTGTTTGTCTTAAAATAACGGTTTCTGATGTGAGCAAAAAACCTGCATTCCATGAATAAGTGTTGAACTGTCAAAGGTGTTTGACATGTTCCACATTGTGGTTGTTGTTCTTGTTTGAGTATATAGGAGTGCATTGGTCTTGTATGACCAATGCGTAATCATGACACAATGACTTGTTCCTTTCTAAACATCCTTAAAGTACATTCTGATTGGTCAATAATCGCAAGTCTTCTTATCCAACTAATCTAACTAACGCGCATGACTCGATTTGAACGGTTAGAATGGTTAGCAGGCTATTCTCGAAGATCCATTACTATTGAGCTCTATCCTTGCTGTTTTGTTTTGGTTGGATAAAATACTGTTTAAAATAAAAGCCATTCCAGTCGATCAATCGTTTCATGAACCGAGGAAAATGTAACAAAAGTGACGACTCTCATCAGATCTAATCGGGATTTGACAATTAGTGATACATTGATAATATACAACAAATTTTTAATTATTGATTTTTATAAGGGTTCAACACTTTTTTCTACAAGGATTGCTCATCTGAGAAAAAATAATCTCATTATTATCTAGACACACTCACATATCTGCTATTCTAGATCGGAGTTGTTGGTATTCCGCATATGTTGGGCTGACTGGCTACTTTCCGTTCAAGTGGGATCTGGAAGTACTTAGGAATCTCTCGGGATATCTTGTCTTGTGTCGTTGATATTTTTTTTATAATGAACACAAGACGTTCTTGGTTTTTTTTTACCTCATTTATTTTATCCCAAGTAAAAGGTACGAATGGACACACTATTATTGGGACGTGTCTCCTCCAAATTCTCAACCAGACTCTGACGTTCGTATACACCAAAAAGCATTCAACCGACACTCTCTTCTCATCTGTCTTGTGTCGTTGATAGTTTTTTTATAATGAACACAAGACGTTCTTATTTTTAGAGCTCATTTATTCTATCCCAAGTAAAAGGTACGAATGAACATACTATTATTGGGACGTGTCTCCTCCAAATTCTCAACCAGACTCTGATATTCGTACACACCAAAAAACATTCAACCGACACTCTCTTCTCCTCGTCTCCCTTTCACTCCTCGCCTTGTTAGCACTCATCGATCAATCAGAAGCTAACAGGTCAGCCATTCACACGTCATCCCGTTAATTTACACTATTACTTAACGTATAACTAACATTTTGGGGTTTTCCACATTTCCACCTCTCATTATTTTACAATCGTCCTACCAGCCTCCCACCAAAAGTTAGATGGAAAATTGACTCTGGTGATTTCTGGCAATTCTTGGTTAACTCTTGTTCTAAATCATAATCCTCAACTTCCTTTTTCATTGACTTATAGACACTAGCTCCTTTTCACTATTTGTCCTGTTGGCACTTTTGAACCACTCAGAAGCCAGCAGGTCAGCTTTTCACACGTCATCCCAAATTCCAGTTAATTTACACTATTGGGGGCCGGGTTAGCTCAGTCGGTAGAGCGTTCGGCTAGAAACCACAAGGTTCCTAGTTCGATACCGGTCCTCGCCAACTCAGCGTATGAGGAGTACAGGGATCTGAGCGGTAAAGTAAGGAGCTGATGGAAGGTGTGGCGCCCCACCTCAGATGCTAAAAACAATCTCCTTGGTCTAGCGCTATTGAAAAGGGGATAGACTCCCTCGCTGACTGGCTGATACCGACTTTAGGCCGCCCCGTCGACTTTACTTTTTTTTTACTTAACGTTTAAATAAAAATAAAAAAAATTTCCACATGTCATTATTTTACAATAAAGCTTCAGTCTCGATAGAGTTGATCCCACCTCGCATTTATCTAGGTCAAATTTAACCTTTTTTTTTATCTATATAAATATATTTTTACCTACTTGATGATTTCAGATTGTTTTAAAAAGAAGTACTGTGCTGTTTTCTCGTATAGAGTCAATATAGGGGAACATGGTGTGAGGGCATCGATTTATAAGTGGAACTATTGTAAATGTTCTTTGGAGATTCTATTCTATGAAGAATATGAAAGTGTGGTGAATTGGTTTTGTGGCTATAATCTTGTACATCATCTGATATAGGTAAATGTAAGTTGAATGTTTCACTGCAGGACATACAAGTAGACTTTATAGGAAGGAGTAAGATTTTCTGCTCAAATGGCAGACGAACATTGTGGATGAAACAAATAGCCATCAACAAGTCACCTTTATTTTATGTTAAACCCTTTCTTTTTATTCAACTTGTCTTTCCCTTTTCATTTACGTCTATGTAGGCACGCACAAAATAATACGTGTATAGAGACTGGATAAAAAAAAGAAAGGAAAGAAAGATATGCTGAGAGAGAGAGAGAGAGAGAGTGAGTGAGAGAGATGCACACACACATATATTTCCTCTTATTTGTCCCATATATATCTTATTATTATGGAGATTGTGTGTTTTTCTGTCTGTAACCGAAACTATATTCCTACTCAAGTCACAAATCTCTTAGTTATTGACATCACATTCTCCATGATTTTATTTTTTTATCTAAACCACAATTATTAATAAAATTGTCTTACATTATTAATACTGTTACCTATGTCTACGTACTGATAACATGCAATTATATTTATATATACAACAAAATAGCGCTTTACAATGTGAACGGGAAGGCTAATTTGCATATTAATATTAAAAAATCGAATTTAATAAATATGTGCTTAGTATTATTGATTTCTAACTGTTTCGTTTTATTTTAATGAATATAAGAAAAAATCTCTTCAATGAATCTTAAATGAAATCCATTAACAAGATAAAATAACTGTCATTTTATTCTTTACTTCCTCTTATAACTAAATACTTAAATCAGAAAAAATAACAATGAAAGACGAGAGTGATGGAAGAGTAAGTTTCAGTTGTTCCATTTTTTATTATACTCCCTCTGTTTCAAATCTTTTATTATACTCCTTCTGTTTCAAATCTTTTTATCTGTGTTCTTATTTAGTTTCATTAGCCTTTCTAATTTAATACAATATTTTATTACATTAAAACTTAAATACTTGCACCCGGAGGGTGCATATATTTGCTAGTATATATAAATGATCGCATGAATTGCTCGGTTTTAAGAACATCATTGTTTCGTTTTGAATTTAAATTATTTTCATCTTCTCTCTCGGTGAGTCTGGATTAAAACCAAGCTCTGATGATGATTTTTATGAATCGAAATATTTTTCAATATTAGCTTTGAATATGATATAAACTATTTTCATTTTAACAGCATATTGTGTGTTTTCATATCCTTTTAGCTATCTATCTATCTATCTCTCTCCCTATATATATATATATATATAAAAAGTGTTGTTCTGGTTCCAACGGGAGAAAATTCAATATTTTATAAAAAAGGAAGGTCCGCAAAATGTATTTTGTTCTCAGAAAAAATTTTTTTATTCTTTTAAAACAAAAAGAATAAAAATTTTTTTTCTGAGAACAAAATACATTTTGCGGACCTTCCTTTTTTATAAAATATATATATATATATATATATATATATATATATAATATAGATAGATAGATAGATAGATATAGTAAAATTTATAGGCAGAAAGCCTACTTATTGAGCACTCTAATATTCTATATGAACTCAATTATTCGGTTTATTACTCATCGACGTCGAATTTATTACTAACTGGATATGATATTTCCCGGTAAGTTACCCTCTTTACACCCCACCCACCTATATATATATATATATATATATATATATATATATATAAACCTTTTCTAGAAATTAATCATTAAGTTTAGTAAAATGTTAAATACCGTTAATTTACTATTTCAAGTTTTTCCATGATTCAGAATTACCGTTATTTTTAATTCCTACACAATCTTACTTAATTCATAGACAACCTTTCAGTTATGCAATACCTGTAAAACTGCATTAAATGCATCTTTTATTTCTTAGAGCACTGTGTTTTGTTTTTATATCTCTTTAAAGTTTTGCTAATATATTTTTGGAAATTTTTTCCAAATTCCTCTTTAACTTTTGATATTTATTTATGTTTTATATTGAATACTTTTTTAATTGTTTGGTAAATGTTTGTTAAAACATTTATATGGATATAAGTGAAATGTCATTCAAGTTTAGTTGTTTAGAGAATTTGTCTATAATGTTATATATTCAGTTTTTATGTTGTCTTTTCAAATGTCAGGTTTTAATTTATTTTCACTTTTTGTAGCTTTCTCTTAGGATTTAAAAAATAGGATTTGAATAATGAATGTGTATAAAAGTATTTCACATATTGCTATCTTCCAGTAGATATTTGAGACTGCAAATTACTAAGGCTCATAGATAAAATGAGGTAATCATTCCAGATTATATGAAATTATATATATATATATATATATATATATATATATATATATATAATATAGAGAGAGAGAGAGAGAGAGAGACAGAGAGAGACAGAGAGAGAGTATTTGATAATTTGCTTTTGAAGCATTCTGGGTTCTCCGGTTCGATCTCTGTCGGAGGGAGATCGTAGGTATACACTGCAGATGAGACCAAATAAGGTTGAAAGAGCTGTACGGTGTTCCACACGTCGAACACGTTATTCGCCGAGTTTACTTATGGTTATTTTAATAATTATCGAATTCTATACGATATACGCATTGCAATTGCCTTCAAAAATATAAATAACACAAACACACACACACACACACACACACATTATATATATATATATATATATATATATATATATGAAAGAAATGGGCTTAAAGATCAGTCATGTTAGCAGTTATATATGTATCTCTATCCATACTGTTGTGGCTTGGTTAGGGGCTAGAATGAAGACACAAGAGTGGAAATGAGTTAAACAAATATATTAATAAAGAACAATAGTACAACCATATACAAATGAGAAGATTAATAGCGAGGTGGTCTAATCAACTGTCCGCTGAAATATTGACTCTAGGATAAGTGCAGCACCCGCTGCTATCTATAGTAGTAAGAGTTCATGCGTGCGTGGTAAATTCCCATAACACATACATATAAGTATATACAATATATTTGAGTAGAAATATATATATATACGAGCGATTTTAAGCGTTTTCCTTACCAAATATATTGGTCTGTACAAATCAATGAACATTGAGCTCTCAACTTGGACCAGAAATCTTTAACATTCAACATTTAACAATATATATATATATATATATATATATATATATAACTTTCAAAGAAAGAAAAAAATTAACAAACCGTCATTCTGTAATTAATTCATTTTCGACCAAAAGCTCAAAGGGTTTTGAAAAACTTTACAAAATTTTTAAAACTCCTTACAAGATTGGCCTCTTCAGACGAAATTTATAAAATAGGCCAGTCTCCAAAGAGGCCAGTCTCCTAAGGAGTTAAAAACATTTTTTAATTTTTAAAAGCCTTTTGAGCTTTTGGTTGAAATAAATTTATTACGGAATGACGGTCTCTTAAGTTTTTTTCTTCTTTAAAAGTTAAATATTGCTCTGTATATAATCTAATTTATTGATTATTATACATTGAGCTCTCTTTAGAGATTTATAAAAACCCTTGTATGAATATTTGTTTGCACCTACAGGAGCATAGAGTATGTTTTCACTGTGAGATTTTGAGGATCCTAGGTGGAATCATCCCTAACTACCAGTCATTTGGATACCTTATATATATATTTATATATATATGGAATTCCAAATCTGGAATAATAATTTTTTTTAAATTTAAAAAGAAAATGATCAGACACACAGACACAAAGCGCACACGCACTTACATACACACACACACACACAAGCACCCCCACACATAATGTATTCATGCTTAGTAAAACAGTATTTTTATTTGTAGATTTTTTACAACCTAAACAGTATACACACACACACACATATATATAATATATATATAGGGAGAGATAGAGAGAGATGGAGAGAGGAGACAGATTATTTATTTTTTATAACCCAGATATATATATATATATATATATATATATATAAATTAATTATTAAAGAAATGGATACAATAGAAACCTACTCGAGTTTCACCATAAGGATCTTCAGGTTTAAATCCACTGAATTAATCGAGGTACCGATTAATTGCAGCCGATTACACGTGTGTTTATTGAATAAGATGTTACGTAACATCTTATTCAATGAACACACGTAATCGGCTGCAATTAATCGGTACCTCGATTAATTCAGTGGATTTAAACCTGAAGATCCTTATGGTGAAACTCGAGTAGGTTTCTATTGTATCCATTTCTTTAATAAATTTCCTCTACTTTGTATTGAGCACTTTGTATTTGTTTTATCGCGGACTTAACCCCTGGATTTTGTGCACCTCCAACGATCGTGCCCATATTCACCGGTAAGCCACCTTTTATCTCTCTCTCTCTCTCTCTCTATATATATATATATATATATATATATATATATATATAGAGAGAGAGAGAGAAGAGAGAGAGAGAGAGAGAGAGAACACAGAGAGACAGAGAGAGAGAGAGAGAGAGGGGACAGTTAGATTAAAAGGTCGATAAATAAAAAAAGATTATAAAAAGGAGAGATATCGGATTCTAAAAGATCGATCGAATTATAAAGCAAATTATTCGGGTCGCAAATGGGTGAATTATTAGATAATGAGCCAGGATGGATTTTAATAGACTCTAAAGAGACTCAGCATAGAGACTGACACTTGATGATAAGTATTAGACATTTAGGTTTCCAAACGAAAATGATGGCCGCCGCTACAGCATCATTTCTAAAAGCCGTTTCAAAATGAAAAGCCATTAACTAGAACCAAGTTGCACACGACTATAACGTAATAGAACCAATTCTTAATAGTCGCCTTCGCTTAGCCTGGCAATTTACCGCTCGATACCGAGTTGACGTTTTAGAATTTTCAGTACAATTTAGGAGCTCTTTAGTCAAGGAGATTCAAGTGGTGGCTGTGGACCTGCACTTTGTTGGACATTATTTTATAAAAGCCTAGTATCCTCGACATGTCAATCTTTTTCTTCATTTTTTTTTTGCTTTTAGTCACCTCTTTTAGTCAGTACCAATTTTGAGTAAACAGTCCTTTATTTCAAGGTTTGTGATCTAGATGATTTATAGTCATTATTAGCATTAGCCTATACTAGCAGCACCTGTGGATATACCATAGTATGATAATATAATTATTACAACGTTTGGTATATTTTCTTAAGAGCTATTGAAAAAAGTTATATATATATATATATATATATATATGTATTTAAAAAAAATTTTTGAATGAAACAAAGAAATCACAGTGCTCAACCACAAATTTGTAGGAGCTTTATTTATTTATTTATTTGTTGGATTTTTTAAAATATAATTGTTTTCCATAAGCAACTACCCAGGTTTCAGGCTATTTCACCATCATCAGGTTGCTAATAATTCTTCTGGTGTTTATGCGAAGACATTTCTTGCTGTTATGTTTTTGGACCGCAAATTACGTCGGTTGATTATTGTGGACGCTCTTTATGCTTTCGGTTTTATTTTTGAATTTTTAAATTTCTGCATTTAAAAAAAATGCTCATAAAGTTATCTCCCTTTAATCATTTGAAAATTTGTTTGTCGGGTTGGTAAATATTTAGAGATATATAAGTTAAGAGGAAGAAAAAATAAAAAAATAAAAAAAATAATTTTCTAAAAATCTATTGCAGGCCTACCGTCAACTCATCCTGTTTGAAAAAGAAAATTTGTCTATTGTCGAATTTGAAATATGTCTTCTTTTTTTAAAAAACTGTTACAATAAGATATACATGACTGTCGCTGACCGAAGAATTGTTAGCGGATGTGCTTATATTTGAAATTAACGCATAACTTTTTTGGAAAATTAATGTTTTCGTTTTGAATTCATATTATTTTCGTCTCCTCTCTCGATGTGTCTGGAGTAAAAACAAGCTCTGAAGATGATTTTTATAAGTCGAAATATTGTTCAATATTAGCTATGAATATGATATAAAATGTTTTCACTTTAACAGCATATTGTGTGTTTTCATATCCTTTTTATCTATACTCATATATAGATATCAAAACTTAACTACTTGTGGCCAGAGTGTGCAATTTTTTGCTTGTAAAAATAAAACAGAATAAAATGAAATAACACCCCCCCCCAAAAAAAAAAACAAGACAATAATCGCGTGGTCTAATGGTTAGAGTCATAGGAAATGGACCTGTCGATCCGGGCTCAATTCCTGGACGAAGCTGTTTACATTCCACATGGCGCTAATACCCTTGCGAAAGGTATGAATTCAATTCCGCTTCCAGCAGGGCAGACTGAGATCTTTAACCATGGCTAGGTATCCAGTCTAGGAGAAGGAAAATTCTGAATTCAAACCTGTTAAACGCCGCTTAATAAATTGACCTTGTGTCACATCCTGATCGTGCGGAGGGGGGTGTTTATATATATATATATATATATTATATATATATATATATATAGAGAGAGAAGAGAGAGAGAGAGAGAGATAGATAGATAGATAGATAGATAGATATTAAAACTTAACTACTTGTGGCCGGAGTGTGCAATTTTTTGCTTGTAAAAATAAAACAGAATAAAATGAAATACCCCCCCCCCAAAAAAAAACAACAAAAAAAAACAAAAACAAGACAATAAATCGGGGATATTGAATGCTGACAATGAAACTAGCATATTTCACACAGAGTGTTTTGAATACTTCATGTACATTAACTCTCCATGTGTCGGTTCATTAAGATTGAACATCTTTTGTGTATTCATCACTTGGTTTGCTTAAGGCCCGATCTCCAGCTTCTTCTTCGTTTTCGCAATATTTACAGTGGTGAGCATCACAGTTATGATAAATCTCAAGGTTATTTCTTGCACTTAATAGAAGACATTGGGGGGGGGGGGCATAACGATGGCAACATCAACAGGAATAACATCAACCGAAAGGATAAAATAATGATTTACAGTGTGATTGTAAAGTAAATCCCTTCCCCATTAAAAATCTTATAATTTATTCTGAATCCTTATTTTTTAAGAAATATCCTAACTTAAATATACAGGGTGATTGTAAAGTAACTCCCTTCCCCATTTAAAAAATCTCATAATTTATTTCTGAATATTCTTTCATAAGAAATTTTTGATTCTCAGCTTCTTTTTATTGTTTAATTTTTAGAAGTAAAAAAGGAAAATAAATAAAATAAATACATTTATTTTAACTTTAACTTAACAAGCAATAAAGAACTGGATTTAAATTGTTGTCATGTACGAAAAATTGTGGAAAAATTAAAATTGTTTCAAAACACAATTGTATGGTTACATTTTCATTTGATAAAAGCCGAGTCTATAATTACCATTATGTATGTTATTTATCGCGCTGGCTTCGAAGATTTGCGATAATTTTTTATTTTGGATGTATGCTAGCATGAAGGCATTGTTGAAGTCGAAGTTGTGATGTGTTTCTAACATATGTTGGAAAAGACAATTATTGTGTTTGCCTAATTTAATGGTACGTCATGAACATTCAATTTGAAAGCAAATCAATGAACGGTTATGAACATTTTCTACATATTTCCAAATTCAACTCTTTCAAAAACATCCATCATATTTTTAACAACAAAATCTGTTTTCCTTTACTTGTTTCATATTGTCCGGAAGAAGGTTTCTATATAAACCGAAACGTTCGAACGTCGACATTAAGACTAATAACCTTCCACCCAGTGTAACATCGCGTACTTGCCTACATCCCCCCCATATATATATAAGTAATTGCTGTATTTGCTTGAAGCATTGTTAAGTATGTTATAATATATTAATGATTTGAAGGCAATTACAATGCGTATAAAAATAAAAACAAAAAGATGTTATTTTTGTCTGATCGATTTCAAAGTAGAAACTTCATCTTCAGAGGTGAAAATCAGATTTTTCTGATATTCACCTCTGAAGATGAAGTTTCTACTTTGAAATCGATAAGACAAAAATAACATCTTTTTGTTTTTATACGCATTGTAATTGCCTTCAAATCATTAATATATATTATATATATATATATATATATATATAGAGAGAGAGAGAGAGAGAGAGGAGAGAGAGAGAGAGAGAGAGAGAGAGCACTTTATATTTGTTATAACACTGACTTATCCGAATAACAATTGTACCAACCAAATATTGAGTCAAACCTAATATTTTCACCGGCAAGTCATTCCTTTTACACACACACACACACACACACACACACATATGTATATATATATATATATATATATATGTATATATATATATATATATATATATATATATATATATAATACCCGCCACTTGACAATCTGAACAGCTATACTCTTTTTTTTAAATAGTGAAACAAGTAGATTCATTACTGAATTTAACCGAAAAAGCTGCCAAGTTAAGCGTTGTCTTTGTCTACGACAAAACAAGATTCGTTCAGATTATAATACACAAAAAAAGAAAAACAAAAACAAAAGAAAACAAACAAGCAAACAACAACAACAACAACAAAAACAACAACAATAAACAAGTATATGTACATTTGGTGAGCGTTCTTTTGTTGCTCGCTGATGCAAGTTCATTTGTCGCGTTAAAGTAGTGCGTGATGGCAGTCGAATGGTGTGATGGCGCAGGGGAGAGTATGTAGAAAGGGGGAACGCTAATAAGAATACAGAGCATCATGTATATATTTTGCAATATTGCACGCCTCAAAACTTTGCCGATTCGAGCGCATCTTCATCATTACGATTCAGTGAAGAGACTGCATATCAATTTGGATACTCACTATATATTTGTCTATAATTGCATGCTTGCATCTCCCTAGCTATTTGTCTAACTTAGACGAGCATCTATCTATCATCTATCTATCTATCTATCTATCTATGCCAGTGTGTTCATCTTTATCTGTCACAGTCTATTCTTATCTATCTATCTATCTCTATTCATTTATAGCTAGGTAACTATCTATATATCTATTTCTATCTTTTCTTATCTATATATCTATATTTACGTCTATCAATAACTATCTATCTCAGTCTATTCATATACCAGTGTGTTGTATTTTCTAAATAGTTTTCATGTATCTATTTCTAGAAATTCCAATTCATCTATCTATCTACCTAACTATGTATTTATCTATCTATCTATCCCAGTGTGTTCATCTTCATCTGTCTCAGTATATTCATATATATGTATCCATATATGTATGTTCGTATCCTATCTATCCACCTATCCATCTCCGTCTATTCATTTCTATCTATATATTTATCTATCTACTTCTGTCTATTCATACCTATCTATCTACCCGAGTGTGTTCATCTTTATCTATCGATGTATATATCTCAGTCTATTCATATCTCTCTCTCTCTCTCTTTTCATATCTCTCTCTCTATTCATATCTCTCTCTATTCATATCTCTCTCTCTCTCTCTCTATTCATATCTCTCTCTCTCTATTCATATCTCTCTCTATTCATCTCTCTCTCTCTCTTCATATCTCTCTCTCTCTCTCTCTCTATTCTCTCTCTCTCTCTCTCTTCTCTCTCTCTCTTCATCTCTCTCTCTCTCTCTCTCTCTCTCTCTCTCTCTCTCTCTTCATATATATATATATATCTCTCTCTCTCTCTCTCTCTCTATATATATATATATATATATCTGTATATATATATATATATATATATATTTATATATATATATATATATTCATATCTCTCTCTCTCTCTCATATCTCTCTATCTCTATCTCTCTCACACATATATATATATATATATATCAGTCTATTCATATCTACCTATCAATCTATCTTCATCTCTACTCCTCTCACGGTTATTTCCAGTTCGAACCTATCCGCCCTTCTACTTATTCAAGTGATTATTCTTTATAAGCATGTCGTGAAATTATATATATATACATATATATATACATATACATATATATATATATATATATATAATCACACGAGATCAATATTACGATAATAAAGCTGATCTAAATTGTTCCCATTCAGCCCGTCATATGCAGCTCACAATCTTTTAAGAGAAAAATGAGAGAATTGCTAGAATTAGTGACTAACCCATGTACCATGTAAATTTATAGTTGTAGGTGGGTGGTCCAATTTAATGTTTCTCTCTATATATACAAATGTATTGTTACGTTTGCTACATAGTTTTCCTGTTCCATTATCGAATGTAACTTCTAGACTATTAACCGTTTTTAAATTAGAGGTTATTCTAAATTTCCCAAGAACTTTTGAAGATTTGTATTAGAATAAATTTCAAGCAAAATGGATTTGTGTGCCATAATAATACTATTTGAATGTTAACACGTCAATACGGTAAAGACTGGTACATTGTCAAATTCGTAAGCAATTCTTCACAGTAAAAAATGCAAAAAAGTCCTCATGATAATATCAAACTTTTTTAGTCCATATTGCATTGTGATCGAATATAAAAGAACTTTTCCCAATGCTTTATAATTTAAGTTTGCTCGTTGTCAATTTCATTTGATTATTGAGCTATGTCTAAGTTGTTATTGAGTAGCTCTTCAGTAATAAAGGGAAAATTATTATCAAACTAAATGGAAACATATTATTTTGAGCTGATTATATATATTATATATATATATATATATATATATATGTATGTATGTATATATATATGTATATATAATGTTTACATGCAAATTTTTACAAAGCAATTTGTCAGACGATAAGCATCTAATTCTTTGAAACCAGGGGTAACAAATAAGCCATTATATAATATATATATATATATATATATACATATATATTACAATATAGGTGCAAGTGATAACCTACTCGAGTTTCACCATAAGGATCTTCAGGTTAAATCCACTGAATTAATCAAGATATTGACTGCAATTAATCAATATTAATAAAGATATTGACTGCAATTAATCAATATCTTGATTAATTCAGTGGATTTAACCCTGAAGATCCTTATGGTGAAACTCGAGTAGTTAATCACTTGTACCTATATTTTAATACATTTGATCTGATAACGTATTGAGCACTTTGTATTTGTTATATCGCTGACTTACCTTACTGAATTTTACACCATCTAACCCTCGTGACCATATTCACAGGTAAGTCACCTTTTCCATTATATATATATATATATATGTATTCTCATAGGTCTATTTTTAGACTACCTGTTCTTTCACTTTTCTGTTATCTTTTATTTAGGATCACAAAGTGGTATCGGCCTGGTAGTCAGTTGGCTGTCTTTGATGGGTTTTTTTGTGTTGCCCACTGTCACTGGATTTTCAATTCTCTAGGACATAACGGAGGTAGGGAAGGAAGGTTTTCTGGTTGTGTCTGTTTGTAGTGGATTGCTATGTGAGTGGTATTCATATGAGTTAAAGGTATCTATATCTGTGTTTAAAACATTTTTGTGTGTACTAAAATGAATTATCCATTTGGTTTCTTTTTGTTTGTGTATATGGGAAATTTTGATGTATTGGAATGAATTTTAAGTTGTCTAATGTTCTGGTGTGCTTAAGGGCTTCGCTACGGGGAAGCCTCGTTGTATAGGTAGTTTGTGGTTGGGAAATCTAGGTTTTAAAGCTGTTTGGATCTCCCCGCTGTATCCGCTGTCGTTGGATTGTGTGCAGGAGCAGTGATCAGAGAGAGAGAGAGAGACAGACAGACAGACAGACAGAGAGAGAGACAGAGACAGAGACTGTATGAAATTGTTTTAGAAAAGGAAAATATAAAAATTCTGGTCAGAAAGTATTTTCGAAACAACAGTGGCCCCGGAAAATACAAACTCAAACAGAGACATTTGCATAAAATAACATATATATACACGCACAGACTCACACACACATTAATATATATATATATATAATATATATATATATATATATATATGAATTAAGGTAGAGTGGACATTGTGTCAACACCTGATTACTGACAGTTTCTCGCCTATGCTATCTTCTTATATATATATATATATATATATATATATATATATATATATACGCATTTAAAATCGAATGGTTTAAAAACTACCGACTTAAGCTTCTCGCAATAGCGCCAATCTTCAGTACCCGGTAGGTTTGCGTTACTGCGAGAAACTAAATCCGGTAGTTTTTCGATTTTAAACCTATATTTAGCTCTTGAACACTTTTTAATCTGTTTGAGGAAAAAATCCAGAAGTAAATAAGATTTTATACTTATTTGGTTGGTGGATTTAATGGTAACTGCGATATATATATATAACATTTTTTATTCTAAATCACGTTTTGCCTGCTCGTTGGATATATTTAAAAAATAAACTGCCACCTTTATTTAGTGTAACCTTAGCGACAGAAACAAACCAATAATTGACAATGATAGTTTAGACAAATATAAACAGCCTTGGTAATGGTCCAGAAAAGAACCGAAAGTACTAAGTTTAACAATAATAACTCATCTGAATTAATGCCTTTTAAGATGAAAATATAAAAGCATACTTGAAAGAAGAAAAAAAGAAAAAACCTCGAAAACAATATTATTCTATATAGACTAATATATATATATATATATATATATATATATATATGAATCCGTGCTGTTAGCGTTACATGATGGGGATGATGATTTTTTGAACGTTTTTATTTTCGAAGTTTTAAAAATATGTTACCCTATAATTTTTCAAATTTTCTTAAAGAATCTTTGAGAAAAAATTGTGTATGGGAAAATATTTTTCACGATAATTCCTCAGAGAATTTCAAAAGATTTTGAAACATGGCACCGCTTCTTGCAGAAATTCTTCCGGAAACGAAAGATGAAAAATCTATTAAAATTCAAAAATTCTTGTAATTTAAATTCTTTACAGTTTTAATTTAGAAAAAATTTAGAATTCAAAAAAAAAGAAAGCATTTTACTCAATTTTTTGATTACAAAAAAAATATGTATGGGAAATTCTGTTTTGATATCTATCATCTTAAGATAAGTATGAACAAAAAATTATTAATTTATAAATAATATATGATAAAACAATAGTGTTATGTGTGATGCTACACCAAGACAATGTCCAATAAGCCTTCTGGTATATATATATATATATATATATATATATATATATATATATATATATGCGCGCGTGTGTGCGTATTAAGGTAGCGTGGACAGGGGGTCAATCCCTGGTTACTGACAGTTTCTTCTTGCCTATGCTTTTTTCAGGTCTGAAAATCACATTGACGAGAAACTGTCAGTAACTAGATGTTGAATACATGTCCATGCGATGTTCTCATATATAAACGCTCTATCAATGATATTGAACACTGTCTGCTTAGAAATATACCACTATATATATATATATATATATATATATATATATATATATATATATATATATATATTATCAACCAAAGCCTGAAGAAGATACCAGAAGATCTGAAACACGTGTTGCACATGTAAAACAAAAGAATAAAAAATTTTTCTGAGAACAAAATACATTTTGCGGACCTTCCTTTTTATAAAATATTGAATTTTCTCCGTTGGAACCAGAACAACACTTTATATATATATATATATATATATATATATATATATATTATATATATGATGATGATGAGGATGAAGAATGAATGATATTCGATCGGAGGCTCACTTCACATGAACACGCTCCGCCTATCTATGTCTCCGATTTTCATGTTTGTCTTATCACTTTTTGTTCACTCACACACACACACATACACATATATATATTTATATATATATATATATATAAGAAAGATAAAAGGAAAAACAATATAGTTAAGTGGAAGACATAATATAGTACGTACTGACATAATATAGTACGTGTCGAAACACGCGTGTCAGCACGTACTATATTATATTTCTACCACTTAATTATTTTGTTTTTCTTTTTTTCAATTCTAACTTCATTTTCGTTACACACACACACACACACACACACACACACACACACACACATACGTGGGCGCTTAGCTCTATTCAGCGGTGCAGTCGGCGTAATCTAGAGCCCCAGACGACAGGGCAGCAGCACACCTGTAACTAGAAATACAATTAGATAAAGATATCGAAATGAGGTGCTTATTTCTGTGCTGCTACATTTTGATATCTTTTAAGACGGTTTCAAGGCTGAAGAGTCTGGTAATAGATAATATTATACCTAACATCGTCCATATTCTTACCTTGCTCCGGGGATTCGGATTCAGGGCAGATAGGCGAGGTAAAAATAAATAGCATGATCCCAGGGGCCATTCAATCTAGGCAGCACATGCCCTTCGCCTAAAAGGGGGTAAGGGCCGGGTTTATGCCCGATGCCTGAAGCGCACGAAGGAAAAAGTCGACATGACCACGCGTTTGTTGCACTGGCCACGTATGCTTCGATTTATACGTGCTCTCCCAATATAATCGGCCTGGTAGGGAATAAAAAATAAATGCCTAATATTATCCGTGTATATTGTTCCACAAACTAAAAAATGGCTTGATACTTTTCTTTAAAAAAAGCTTTTATGAAAAGAAAGAAAAAGAAAACAGTACTTTAAAATATATTGTACTGTTACATAATTGATGGGTAACCTACCAATTATGTATGGTAGAGTAGTTAAAATCAAGGTAACAGTTTTACGGAAAAATACAGGTAATTTGATTGGCAGATAGTGACCTTAATTTGACTTCTGCTCTCGTTAGGCAGCCAACATTAGAAGTTAGTTTTAAATCAGATTTGGCTGGGTGAGGAGACGAGACGGATTGCAATAATGGTCTGTCCGTTCGAGGCCAAAATCTCCGTGCGTTTCATTTGACTTGGGTTGAATATCAAATAAAAAAAAGTGTCTATAAAGAGACTTGTGTTCGTTAATTAAAAACTAAGCAAATGACACAGAAAAGAAGACTTCCCAAGATCAAGAGACGTATTCCAGCAAGAAGCCCAAGCCTCAGGATATCAGAATAAGAATAAAAGCGAAGAAACCAGTTACCCAGCCCGGATCCAGATAGACAGATCTAGCAACGCAGAAAAGAGATATCAGTGACCCAAATCTATGGAAGAAGATACTATAGAAATTAAGTTTACGTTCACGGGTATACTCTACAACATAAGACCATACCTCTAGATGTGTCTTTACAAAATTGGGTTATGCAACATTACGAGGGTGAGTAAAAAAAGTAATGCCGTTTTCTTTATTTCATGTGAAATTTTTCTTATAAAACTAAGACCTACGTTGAGACCCTAACGAGGTTCAGAGCAAGAATCCAACGAGTAAGACCCAACTTGCCAATCGAAAATATCCTCCTTCTGCATGTCAATGCTCGACCACACTCAAGCATCGGAACAAGGGGGCAAATCGCCTCATGCAGGTGGACAACTTTATCCTCCAAACTCACCAGATTATCATCTCTTCGGCCCCATAAAAGAGTGTGTGAGAGGTAAATATCATTTCAATGACGAGGAAGTGAAATCTGTAGAGAAGAAGTGGCTAAAAGAAGAATCAACAGAATTTTATGGGACAGGGATACATGCTCTCATTCGAAAGTGGAACATCGCTATTGAGAGAAACGGTGACTATGCAGAGAAGAAGGAATGTGATCCACAGAGGACCCGCTTCATTTTGATGTATGATACATGTTCCTGTGTTGGTAATTATACCTGTCCTATACAAAATGGCATTACTTTTTTACCCACCCTCGTACTTGTTTAAAAATTCATTACTTGTGTAAGAAATTACGTTCAAGCGATCAGGTTTCTGTTTATCTATACAATATATTACCACGAGTCCACCATCATCAACAATCTGTCACTAGATACAATGTGATATACCGTCATGAACATTACATATATACAATAGCTCGATCCCAAGATCTTCCCACACACACATATACACACACTCGCCCTACTATTTACCCAGTGCTGGAGGGAGAGAAGCCAAATGCATACCTTTCGCAAGGGTATTAGTACTAAGTGAAATGCAAACAACCTCGTCCAGGATTTGAATACGGATCGACAAGTTCAATTTTTACGATTCTAACCTTTATACAACGTACTCATATATATAATATATATATATATATATATATATATTGTGTGTGTGTGTGTGTGTGTGTGTATACATATATATGTATATATATACACACAGACATATATATATATAAACACATACACAGAGACATATATATATATATATATATATATATATATATATAATATATGCTTAGATTGTTTGGTTTTAATGGCATATCAACCCTCATGTGTTATTTAGTGCTAAATCTTGTTTATAATTATTTATATGGTTTGTTTAAGAAATGATTTTGATTACCATCATGTGTATTAATAAATATTGCTGGTAGACTATATATATATATATATATATATATATATATATAGATAGAGAGAGAGAGAGAGAGAGGAGGGGGAGAGGGAGAGAGAGACATTGGCAAATAAAAATTTATACATAGAAGGTATCTAAGAAAAAAGGCACATAGAATATAATAATAGATCGTAACTAATATTATCTTTTTTTTGTTCGTTATCATGTCCCAAGAGAAATAATAAAATCTGGACATATTTTCATTTGAAAAAAAACAATGAATTGTTTACAAAAAATAGATATAGGTATGTACATGTATATTTACTAATTCATTGACGATATTTTATTAAAAAACGTATTCATATTGTGCAAGGAAGTACGATGAATCTACCACGTATGTATATTTTTTAATAGTGTGTGATACATAGGTATAAATATTGCACAGATACAATAGCTACATTGCCTTTAATCATTCACAATTTCGTACACACACACACTATATCATATATCTATATCTATCTCTCTCTCTCTCTCTCTCTATATATATATATATATATAACATTGTTGTTATGGAGTCCACATATGATTATTTTATCGGTATATCATCTCTCTCTCTCTCTTATATATATATATATATATATATATATATATATATATATATATATATGTATGTATATGTATATATTCATGCTTCTAAAAAAATTCCTATATATATATATATATATATATATATGTATGTATAATATATATATATATGTATATATATTGTATATATATGAAAATAATTTTTTGTTGTTTTAGAAGCATAAAAAAATGAAGATCAGAAACAAATAATGAATATTGTGTTCTATATCTTATTTATTTACCAATATTTTGAGGTGCGTCCTTCTTTATCAAAGGCTTGTGATCATGCTTCGAAACATTATTTTCCCATATATATTATATATAATATATATATATATATATATATATATATATAGTGTGTGTGTGTGTTTGTGTGTGCGTATGTGTCACTGTCTCTGTGCATGTACGTGTACGTGTGTATGGAGAGAGAGAGAGAGAGAGAGAGAGAGAGAGAGAGAAGAGAGAGAGAGAGAGAGAGATCAATACTTATTTATTAACGTATGTATTTACAAAAAATAAAAATAAGAAAAGACAGACCGTTCTAAGATGCACATGAAAGCAATACGTACGCTGAGCAAGGCGTCAAAAAATAATTTCCTATGCGTGGTGGTTATATTAGCCTTCACGATTTATTTGTCGGGTCTACGAGAACGATTTCCAAATATAGGGATGCGTCATCACGACAAGGTGAATCTAAGAATACTCCCGGTGATGCTGACACAGCTTCCCTTATAATATACTTGTTTACTTTCTTTCTTCTTCGATTCCTCTATTTCTTTTACTCTTCCTTCTTTCTTTCCTTCCTCGCATCTTTCCCGTTTTCATAATTCCCTCGCTCATTTTAGTTGTGTATCCATCTGTACTTACCACAAAGACCCCCCCATATATATATATATATATATATATATATATATATATATATATATATCCCCTTATTTAGCAACAATCGTAGTCAGAAACCATAAAATCCCCATCACATGACATTTTCCGTTATATACTTCCGAACGAATTTTAAATTTTTCACTTTTTCCAAAAAATAAAAATAAAACTTTACAACCGTTCATACTTTTTTATTTTATATATAAGAAAACAAAAAATAGAAAATTTACCATATTAATTACAAAAATAAAAATTCTTTTCGATAAATATGTTGAAAACTCATCCCGTTTTGAATAAGAGAATTCGTCTAGTGTCAAATCCTGTCAATATATCTTCTTTTTTAAAAACTGTTACAATAAGATATACATAATCTGATGACCGAGAAAAAAGCGGCGGAAGTGCTCACATTCGAAATTATGTATAACTTTTTCTTTTTTGCAACGTCAAGTTTTTGTTTTGAACTCATATGACTTTTGTCTCCGCTCTTACAACACGAGTAAAACAACTCTGATGCGATTTTCATAAAATCGAAATATTGTCAATATCAGCGAAGCAGTTAAAATGTTTTCATTTTAACAGCATTTTGTGGTGTTTTCATATCTTTTTATATATACTCATATATATATATATTATATATATATATAGGGTGCGCCAAAAGTAGAGTTACAGTTAACACTCAAACTTAATGAAGTAACTGTAGTCCTACTTTGGCCCACGCTGAATATACATGCCTCCTTCTTGAATACATTTTCGTCCCTTCTTGTGACTTATTAACCACTTTGAAAACTTTAAAAAAAAATTCTATAAGCATAAAAAACCTTTTTTACCTGATGATGACTTAAGGTCAAAACAAGTTGAGAATAGTCAAAACATAAACATACAAACATATTCCTATTTGTCTTATCACTTTTTTCTCTCTCTCTCTCTCTCTCTCTCTCTCTCTCCTCTCTCTCTCTCTCTCTCTCCTCTCTCATATATATATATATATATATATATATATATATATATATATATATATATATATATATGCAGCGTTGGCTGAATAAATATAACTCATTTTATTGAACCTGTGTTTTTGCAAAATTTTCAATATATATATATATATATATATATATATATATTCATCAAAAGTTGTTACAACGTTTTCATTGAAGTAGAATTAGTAGTTAAAGTGCTCAATGTATTTCGTTAGTTGTAGAAAATATTTTCTCTCTAGCAGAGTTTCAGGATTCTCTGGAGGTATACCTTGAACACCAAAACTGTGTAGAGAGAAAACTTCTACAACTATATATAATATATATTATATATATATATATATATATTAATATACTGTGTTGGGTATCAAGTTATTTGGTATTAGGATGATTCTAAACTGTTCCTTTTCTCCAACTGTTGGGTGTTTCAAGGTTCAGGTCCGTTGGAGAGCTCAATGTTTAATTTTTATAAACAGAGCAAAGGAACCGAATACCCGGTCTTTAAAACTTTTTTCTTTACAAACACACAGACACACACACACATACATATATATACACACACATATATATATATATATATTGGTTTGCTATGAAGTCTCGCAGATCCATTACTGCTAAATAGCGATTTCGACCCCACCCCCCGGATCCACCATACATATAATCTTCCGTCATGTTAGCTTTTTTCATTAACTTTGTGTTTATCTATAAACTGGCAGAAATAATTTTATGTTAGGCTTTTCATTAACTTCATGAGTATTGATAAGTTGGTAAAAATAATCTTTATATTACATTTATCATTAACTTCGTGCGTATCAAGAAGTAATTTTCATTGCAATCAGATGTATTCGACACATAATGGGACTCTGACAATTACTGCCACTCCGGGTCAGAGTGCACCTCAGAATACTGGCATGAAGAGGTTCTCAACACTCTCGAAGCTCCAAAGCTGAAGCCTCACTACTAGATTCATTTTATCATCATACCCAGGAAAAGCGAGAGAGAGAGAGAAAGAGAGAGAGAGAGAGAAAAAGAGAGAAAAGAGAGAGAAAAAGAGAAGAGAGAAGAGAGAGAGAGAGAGAGAGAGAGAGAAACGCTATTTGACCCATAGACGGGACCCTAAAAGGTACCACCTCTCCAAATCAGAGTTGACATAGGAGTGATATCAATGAAGGGGTACTCCACACTTTCAGATCACCATAAGATGCAGTTTAGTGTCATACACAGGACCCTCGTGGCATACGTGTTGGGTAAATATCACATTCAATGGGCCGTTATTTGAATGAACAGCTTAGAAGGAACATCGGTTATTCAAGCGGTTAAGGAAATTAAAAACCATCGTGGCAAATAAATTACGTACATTAAGTTGTTACAACATAAAGACATGCTAAGAAATCTACAAAACACAAATACGCATATGAATAACAACTTAAATCCCTCTCCCCCTCTCTCTCTCTCTCTCTCATATATATGCAAAATTTAACAACCATACAAAAATGAAATCACCATATGCATAAATTATAACTACCATCCAAAATTATATATATATATATATATATATATATATATATATGGTGAGAAGAATGGGTAGACTGAAAGTGGTACAGAGTGGTATGTAGAAAACTGTGTGTGTGTGTGAGGGAGAGAGAGACAGACAGACAGACAGAGACAGTGAGAGAGAGAGAGTGAGAGAGAGAGACAGACAGCACACAGACAGACACAAAGGCCGAACAACGGAAAAAGGTTACACATAGGGATATAAATCAATAGAAATATATGAGAAAATTGGAAAGACATAAGAAAACGGTTATATTCAGAAACAAACAAAACAAAAAATAACAAAAATAACAACAACAACAAAAAACAAAACAAATCAAACAACGCAAAGTATACGTACGGACGTAAAATGGTATATATATATATAGATATAAATTCACGGAAGAAATATAATAGTAGTAAATGATTAAAGGGCATTAATAATAATAATAATAATAATAATAATAATAATAATAATAATAGACTTTGTGGTAATAGAGATGAAACTGTAAACCATATACTCTGCGAATGTAGCAAACTAGAACAACTAGAATACAAAACTAGACACGACTGGGTTGGGAAGGTGATCCACTGGGAATTATGCAAAAAATTAAATTTTGACCACACAACAAAATGGTATATGCATAAACCAGAATCTGTTCTTTGGACCGAAACGCATAAAATTCTCTGGGACTTTGAAATAAAAACGGATCACCTTATCCCAGCAAGAAGACCAGACCTAGTGTTGATTATCAAAAAAGAAAGAACTTGTCAACTGGTGGATTTTGCAGTACCAGCAGATAACAAGGTGAAGCTAAAGGAAAATGAAAAAATGGACAAATACTTGGACCATGCCACAAAACTGAAAAAGTTATGGAATATGAAAGTGAAAGTGATACCAATTGTAGTTGGTGTACTTGGAACAGTCCCAAAAGGATTGGAAAAGGGTTTGGAAAGTTTGTAATCAGAGGAAGAATTGAAACCATTCAGAACACTGCACTGCTGAAATCTGCCAGAATACTCAGAAGAGTCCTGGAGACCTGAGGAGACTTGCTGTCACTCAGACCCCAGTCAAAGACCATCAGCTAACACTGATGTGAAAACTCAAAAGGAGTAAATAATAATAATAATAATAATAATAATAGATGAGGTTATAAGAAAACGAAGAAGGAAGAAAAGATACAAGGAGAGAAAAAGTTAAAAAAAAAAAAAAGTATGAACTGAAAAATTAAATGGAAGGAAAAACGCATCGTAATATGATTTTTCCTATGTTTATGGATGAAAATTATAAGCAAATACATACATAAATATATATATATATATATATATGTATGACAATAATAATATATATATATATATTATAGATAGATAGATAAAGAATCATAAGTAAAAAGACACTCAGATCGATACATATATAGAAAAACAAAAGAAGGTATGAAAGATTTTCATATGGAATGATGCATTCTGGGAAAAAACGATTCAATGAATTCTTCTGATAATGACAAGAACAATATCTATAGTATATTAAAAACTCGGAATCGACCGAAAAATGGAATGCAAAATTTTCTAGAAAACAGAAAGGTAAAGAAAAAACAGAGTCAGCATTCAACACAATTCCGGATAATAAAAAAGTAAACTGGGAGAAATTTAACAAAATGTGAAGAACGAAACGAAATGAAAAGAAATACGATAAAGAAAATGGCTGACAACCAGTTGAATAATAGAACGTTCTTCAGACTCGGATGGTGCATATTTTTAGCTGGTATCATCAAAAAACGGATTGGATCGACAATGGCGTAAAAAGAAGAAAAAAAAGAATTGAAAGAAATAGAAGATAGAGAGAGAATTAAGTCGAGGATCTCACGCACCGGAACAGAGTAAAAGCTCATTAAGAACGAAGAGGTACGTTATAATAATATTAGAGAATAAACGATTAGAAGTGAAGACTAAGTGAGAGAGAGAAAATGTCCTCGGAGTAAATAACAAAAAAAGGAAATAAAAAAAGAATATTATAACGACGTTGAAGGATAAGATATGTCGAAATGGAAGCAGCAAAATGGATTTTCTTCTCCTCTTGTCCATATTATCTGAAACTCAAGCTTCTAGTGTTCCTACCCCCTGGGAATTGCATGTTATGCTCGTATATATATATATAAATATATATATATATATATATATATATATATCATATATATATAAGTATATAAATACGCTTTTTAATAGATATATCTGGATTTGCATTGGATTCGGTTGTCTCCCCTTGCTTCTCGGGAATTTTACAGTCGTAATTTTGACAAGGGCTAAAAAGACAACTGAAAGTAGATTTCTTTGTATTTATAGATTAATAAATATGAATCCTTTTTGTATGGATTTATATTTATGTATATGCACACATGTATATACAAAACACACACACACACACATATATATATATATATGCACACACTCATATATATATATACACACAGACAACCACACACACACACAATATATATATACATACAAACTCACACACCTATACATATACACACACACACACACATATATATATATACATACAAACTCACACACTTGTACATATATACACACACATATATATATGCATACAAACTACCTATACATATAAAACTCACACACCTATACATATACCACACACACATATATATACACATACACACATATATATTACACACATACACACACACACATATATATATATATATATATATATATACAAACTCACACATACATATATACACACACAGATATATACACAGACATACAATATATATATATATGTATATATATATACACACAGATATTATATTATATCACACACATATATACACACACACATATATACACACACAGGCACACACACACACACATATATATATACACACACAAATATATATATAACACACACACACATATATATATATATATAAGGCACACACACACACACATATATATTATAATAGTATATATATATATATATCACATATGCACACATATAATCATATATATACACACACAAGCACACACACACACATATATATATATTACACACACAATATACACACACAACACACACACACACACATATATATACACACACAAGCACACACACACACATATATATATATATATATATATATATATATATATATATATATATATATATATACACACACAAGCACACACACAGACATATATATATATATATATATATACACAAGCACACACACACACATAATATATAGAAACAACACACACACATATATATATATACACACAACACACACACCACACAAGCACACACACACATATATATATATAACACATATATATATACACAAGCACACACACAGTATATATACACACAAGCACACACACAATATATATACACACAAGCACACACACACATATATATATATACAACAAGCACACACACATATATATATATATATGCACACACGCACACACATATATATACACACAAGCACACACACACATATATATATATATATGCACACAAGCACACACACACATATATATATATATATACACAAGCACACACATATATATATATGCACACAAGCACACACACACCATATATATGTGTGTGTGTGTGTGTGTGTGTGTGTAATATTACAGGGGATCCACTTCTTCATTGAAAGAGGACATACATATATATAATATATATATATATATATATATATATATCCACTATGACTGATAATTTATTTAGAGTGGACCATGCCTTTCCTATGCGTGCATTAACGTCGCTTTCTGTGGATGAGATATTACTGCTTGTGCAATCCTAAACAAAACCTGGAAACAACACCCCAAGAGAAATCAGTTGTACGGCCACCTGCCCCTTATCACCCAAACCATCCGAGTAAGACGGACAAGACACACAGGACACAGCTGTGGAAGCAAGCGAATGCGCACGCCAGTGTGAGCCGACCAGCAAAGAAGTATATCGACCAGCTCTGTACGGATACTGGATGATGCGTAGAGGACCCCCCGAGAAGGATGAGTGATAGGGACGGATGGAGAGAGATTGTCATGGATATCCGTGTTAACGGCGCGACATATATAATATAATAATATATATATATATATATATATATATATTATGGAAAAGGTGACTTACCGGTGAATATGATGCAAAATTCAGAAAGGTAAGGCGCGATATAACAAATAAAAAGTGCTCAATACGTTAGTAGAGCAAATTTATTGTAATACAGGTACAAGTGATAACCTACTTGAGGTTATCACTTGTACCTGTATTACATATATATATATATATATATATATATATATATATATGTTAAAAAATATGAATAAAGGAAAGAAAGTATAGAATGGATAATATAGGATATTTTAATCAAATTTGATATTTTATATAATATATATATATATATATATATATATATTATATAAATATAATCAAATTTATCTTTTATAAATTTATAGATTAATATTAATAAGATAGTTATTAACTCCCTATTTTTAAAATCTTATTAATTATATAGATTAATTTATATTTTATAAATTATATATATATACATATTTATATAATCAAATTTATATTTTAATCAAATTTTATATTTCAATATATATATATATATATATATATATATATACACGAATTGTATGATGTGTGTTTTCCTTTTGTTCTTTATTCATCTTTCTTTACTTGAACAGAGAGATTTGTTTGCGTGAGCTTTCTGATTTACGGAAACATTGTCAGCTTCCCTGGCAAAATCTCACCCTTCTTGTAAGAGAACTTTATCTTTGGATGTCAAGATTTAGCGATTTTTCATGCTGTCATTCATTACTTAAAAGCCTATATTAATGGAAATGATATTTGGGGAAACTTGATATCGATAAAAAAGAATTCGCACGAAAGGGGAGCGTAATGGAAGTGGTGAATGAACTCCTCTATTAAATACAGATTTTTAACGTATTAATAATATTGCACCCTGAAAATCATTCATTTTGAATAAGACAAATTAAGCCAAGAAAAAATGGGTGATGTATAAGACAGACTAAAATTAAAGTAAAGTCAACGGGGTGGCCTATTTTCGATATCAGCCAGACAGCCTTTCACTTGCAATAGACGAAGACATTATTTTTAGTTCAGTCTGTAAGCATTTGCCTAAGAATCGTAAACTTTCTGGTTCGATACCGTTCCTCACCAACTTAGCGTATGAGTAGCACAATGATAAGCTCCCCCATATATATATATATATATATATATATATATATATATAAGTTATTCTCAGACACCGCGTTTCGACGTTTCACATCTCTTCAGTGTGGCTAGACACAGCATCTACCTCCGACCAGGAGCGAAATCCGACTGACTTTTGATCATCCCGATGCGTTAACCTCTTGGCCATTTGGCAGCTGCCATTAAGGAGCGGTGTTTAAACTATTAAATACATACATTTGTTTATATATATATATAATATATATATATATATATATATAAAAAATATTTTTATTCTTTAATTTTCTTTAAGTTGCACATGACTTTCACGGTCAAAGATCGTATTTCAGATGAGTTACATCACACAATTTCGAAAGAAAATTAACGGCTAAAAAATGCCAAATCGGTTCACTTCATTTATTTTTTTGCCCTCATATACAGCGATTCATTTTTTTCTCCAGACCGTCTCATATACCTTAAAAATGGGTGAATGTTCACCCGAAATATCGGAATAGATCAAACCAGGAACAGGGCAACGGTTGAATATATAAAAATTCTGATTTTTGTTCCGTTTTTCTTGTTTTTATTCTTTTTTCCAATGCTTCAAAAGACCAGACAAACAACGTTCACAAGAACATATATATATATATATATATATATATATATATATATATATATATAGTTTTTTTTTAAGTAACTACCTATTTCTAAAATCTTATTATTTATTTTTGAATCCTTATTTGTACAAAATAATGAATATGAGAACACACATAACAGGTATTTTTGTTCAAAATGTTATATTGCCATCACATTCGCTTCCAGTTTCTCAAGCCGCTCAGGAGTCGCATCAACGGATCTTCCAAGGAAAACTTGTGGAACGGCAGAAATAAATTCTCGTATTCGTCCCTCAAGTTTTTCCAAAGTCGTTAGTTTCGTAAAGTCGACTTGCTCCTTCAACCAAGCCAAACGAAAAAGGTTTCATGTGTTAAATTAAGGGTTCTAGTCGACAACACAGGAAAGAAAAGGTTACATTGGATTTCTTTGTTTTACAGGCAAGAGAATTAAAATTTGAGCAGTTGTTTTCATAAAACTTGTTTTCTTATGTAATCGTATGAGACAACTTAATTCTGGTGAATGATTTTTATATTGAAATTCCCTATATTTGTAAAATCTGTCTGAAGAGGTTAGACTCATTTTGAGTTTCTGGTCGAAAAATAATTATAACAGAATGACCGTTTTTTAAGTTTTTCTTATATATATATATATATATATATATATATATATATATAGGGTAAACTATAGACACGTGTTTCGAGGTATCACCTCTCATCAGTATAGTTATACGATTTTTAGCAGCTGCCTCTGGCTGGGTTCGAGACCCGAATGAACTTACGCTCGCCAGCCTCTTACCCACACATCCACAGTCAGTCGCCAAGTATAGCAGGCTATTTAATCGCTATATTTCTAAGCGGAAATGACCTTCACCTAGAGTTCTCAAACTTTGTAAACAAAGTGAGATTTGGCTAAGCCGAATACGGTGAATCTGCAATTACATACCTCGTAAATAGAGTGCTCAACCGAAATTGGGAGCGTATATATATAATATATATATATATATATATATATATATATACGTCGACATCACTACCTATAATAAACATCAATCCAGTACTACATGCCGTGTTTTCTACTTTTATGCCGGCCTTTACATACAGATGTATGTATCAAAACAGTTAAAATCCCCTTCGCATTCTGTCGGTGACGATAGCCAAGCAGTTAAGCTGTCCGACGGCTGCTGAATCGATCGGAGTTCTATGCCGGCTGTAGGTAGCTCACAAAATGTCTAACCACACTGAAAAAGACTTGATAAGTCGAAACACGTGTCTGTGGATGACTCTCTCTCTCTCTCTCTATATATATATATATATATATATATATATATATATACAGAGAGAGAGAGAGAGAGAGAGAGAGAGAGAGAGAGAGAGAGAGAGAGAGAGAGAGACGGAGACGGATAAAAAGACAGAGAGAAGAAATAGGGAGGGGATGAGCGTAGGAGACAGAGTGAGGAAAGAAACAGTAAGAGAAGGTTGAAATAACGATAGAAAGAGAGACAGAGAGGGGGGGATATATTCTTATCGAATGTTCCATTTTTGTAGATAGATGCAGAATAGAATAGATCATCATCATCCATTATCATCATCAGCATCTCATCTTCCCCTTTTTAATAGACACCATTTTTTTTATCTTCACTTTCATTTTTAACGACAAATGTCGACCCAGCAAGGATGAAAGAATTCAACCATGTACCAATCTAGTTTTCTTGTTTTCGTTCATTCGATTCAAAATAATCACACAGAGTTTCTGGGAGAAAAGCGAGCAAATTACTTTATCTCTCTCTCTCTCTCTCTCTCTCTCTCTCTCTCTCTCTCTCTCTCTCTGACTAAGCAAAGGTTTTAAGATCAGGAAGCGATTTTTCTCGGGCTGACAATGATAAATGACGCTACAAAATGCGAACAATGAAAACGAAAGTGAGAGAGAGAGAGAGAGAGAGAGAGAGAGAGAGAGAGAGAGAGAGAGAGAGATACAGTTGGAGAGAGAGATGGGGCGAGAGAGAGAGAGAGAGAGAGAGATGGGGCGAGAGAGAGAGAGAAGAGAGAGAGGGGAGAGAGAGACATAGTAAGAGAGAACTGTGGTGAGAGATGGTGAGTGAGAGAGAGAGAGAGAGGGGAGAGGGAAATACAGTTGGAGATAGAGATGGGGCCAGAGAGAAAGAAATGGAGAGAATAGATGAAGAGAGAGATGACGAGAGAAAGAGACAGACAGAGATGGAGAGAGAGAGAGAGACAGACAGACATACATACAGACAGAGACAGACGGAGAGATGAAAAGAGAGAGACATAGTAAGAGAAGTGGAATGAGAGATGGAGAGAGTGAGATAGACCTATGGAGAGTAAAAGAGAGAGTGAGAAAGTGAGAGATAATTGGACAGGAGGAAGAGGAAGAGTTTGTGAATAAAGAGAGATGCTGTGTGAGTTACTGGAGCGAAACAAGCGAGGCATTTTAGATGCGTTCGACTGTCTATTTTAAATGATTGTTGCCGTTTTAGCGAATCGGTCCGAGTATCACAAAAACGACAAAATTACCATTTAGATGTAGGCACTTCCTCTTTATTAAGTGTCAAGCAAGAGATATTTCTTTTTTATTTTCCCCGCTATGAACTTTGAACTACATCTACACTATATATATATATATATATATATATATATATATATTACTGAAGCTATGTGAATCAATGATTGTTTTCAAAAGGCTTTTTTTCCTATTTAGTTTAATGCCACAAAATTCATACCAAAGTATTCCTTGATTCTAATATCGAGTTACATATGAAAAAAATCCATTTAATTAGTCGTAATTTGCAATTAAGTCAAAATTGACACGTCTCTTCATTCTGCCTATCACCTTCCCGCTATCTTTGTATATCTTCATTACCTCCAATTTATATATATTAGTTTCCCTGTGAGATTAAAGAGAGTGATTTCAGAGTGTGAAATATCTCTGTATATTAAATTTCATAAGTAGCTAGCCTGTAACTTCTCAACAAGAATCGTGTCCATTTAAATCTAAATTAGGTCAAACGTTCCCTTTCTCATAAATCTTGCAAAATGATTTTAAGTCTGTTTAAAAATATAATTCGGTTTGCAAACTCAATTTTTCCTAATCCCAAATATCTACCCAGGGCTCAATAGCTGACAACGAATCTAGTATATATATATATATATATATATATATATATATTATATATATATATAAGTATTGTTATAGGTCTAACAGGAGAAAAAAGAAGGTCCGCAAAATGGATTATGTTCTTTTTTATATTTTTAAAATTATTATTTTACATTAACGACACGTGTTTCAGATCTTCTAATATCTTTTTCAGGCATTCATTAATCATGATCTCTCTCTCTCTCTCTCTCAACATATATATATATATATATATATATATATATATATATATATATATATATTTTT
>CM042154.1:88828413-88903413 GCA_023376005.1 Doryteuthis pealeii | reverse complement strand
AAAGAAAGAA
Organism: Doryteuthis pealeii; assembly: GCA_023376005.1. Lineage (NCBI taxonomy): Eukaryota > Metazoa > Mollusca > Cephalopoda > Myopsida > Loliginidae > Doryteuthis > Doryteuthis pealeii. The sequence continues at coordinate 88,903,403 of CM042154.1, read as the reverse complement.
CTTGTCAACTGGTGAATTTTGCAGTTCCAGCAGATCCCAGTGTGAAGCTGAAGGAAAATGAAAAAATGGACTAATATCTGCACCTTGCCAGAGAACTGAAAAAGTTATGGAATATGAAAGTCAAAGTGATACCAATTGTAGTTGGTGTACTTGGAACGGTCCTAAAAGGATTGGAAAAGGGTTTGGAAAGTTTGGAAATCAGAGGAAGGATTGATACCATCCAGAACACTGCACTGCTGCAATCTGCCAGAATACTCAGAAGAGTCCTGGAGACCTGAGGAGACTTGCTGTACCCCAGACTCCAGTGAAAGACCATCAGCTAACACTGATGTGAAAACTCAAAAGGAGTAAATAATAATAATAATAATAATAATAATAATAATAATAATAATAATAATTGGTGCACTTGGAACGGTCCCAATAAACTTGGAAAAAAGACTGGAGATCTAAAATCAGAGGAAGAATTGAGACCATCAAGAATACTGCACTGCTACAATCGGATAGAATACTCAGAAGAGTGCTGGAGACCTGGGAGACTTGTCCCTCAGTTACGTTATGATTTCATGAACAAAACAATGGAAGAAAACGAGGAAATATGAGAAAAAGAAAGAAAGGATTGGAAGAAAGAAAAGAGAGAATAGATTGATGTGGGGGTGGGGGGTGAGAGAAAGAGGAAAGAAGGAAAGTGAAAAGAAAGAGGTAGAAGAGAAGGAATAAATAGGGGGACAAAGGAAGAATAATTGGAGAAAAGAAAGAAGCATGAATATTAATTGATGAAGAAAGGAAGAAAAGAAAGAGGGACTGGAAAGAAGGAAGAAGAAGGAAATAAGCGAAGAAGTTACGTTCTGAATTTATAGAGGATTGAAAGGAAATATGAAGAAAAGAATGAAGTAAGGAAAAAAAGAGGAAGAATTGACAAAAAAGAATAAAGGGGGTCAATTGATGTAGGAGGAGATGAAGAAGAAAGAATAACTCCTTTGAATATATATATATATGATTTTTGGATGTTTGTTTATTTAGAAACGTTGCTGAATAAAGTATATATTAAATTTTTACTTGAAGGCACTTACAACGCATGTATCGCATAAAATTCGATACTTTTTCTTATAGAAAATGAACTTGACAAGTGTAATCCCGGCAAAGGATGGCTCGGTGTGTAGAATACCGTACAGACTGTTTCGACTTTATTAAGTCTCATCAGCGGTATATACTAACGATTTCCCTCCGACAGAATCGAAACCGGGACTTCAGCAGACACAGTGAAACACTTTATCGCCTCGGCCACAGTACACAGCTGACCATCCTAGCGAAATTAAGCTTGTCAAGTGATACTACACGCCTCTACTATAATAGGTAAGGGGTGTTAATGAGAGAATAATAACAACAAACAGACCGTATGCCCTTCGGCGAAGTGAATAAGATTTTTGGATGTTTGTTTATTTAGAAACGTTGCTGAATAAAGTATATATTAAATTTATTCTCTCATTAACACCCCCTTACCTATTATAGTAGAGGCGTGTAGCATCACTTGACAAGCTTAATTTCGCTAGGATGGTCAGCTGTGTACTGTGGCCGAGGCGATAAAAGTGTTTCACTAGTGTTTCACTGTGTCTGCTGAAGTCCCGGTTTCGATTTCTGTCGGAGGGAAATCGTTAGTATATACCGCTGATGAGACTTAATAAAGTCGAAACAGTCTGTACGGTATTCTACACACCGAGCCATCCTTTGCCGGGATTACACTTGTCAAGTTCATTTTCTATAAGAAAAAGTATCGAATTTTATGCGATACATGCGTTGTAAGTGCCTTCAAGTAAATATATAATATATATATATATATATATATATATATATATAAAATTGCATAGCTCTCCTTAATACGGATAGAACACTCCCTTGTTTCCTAATATGTTCTTAATAGTAAAGTTCCGTTTAAAAAGTGGGTGTGTAGATATCGCGGTGGTAAGATATCTGATGGCAATTCGGTTGGTTTTCGAACCTAGGCTGAAGCAGTCTGCCTTGTCTAGTCACCCTGATGAGCCATGAAACGATGAAACAGAACTGTATGTGAATGACTATATTATATATATATATATATATATATATATATATATATATATATATATGTGTGTGTTTGTGTGTGTTTGTGTGTAATATTATGAAAAAATTGAAAAACACAAGTTCATAAATGAAGTAATGTTTATTTCACCTACGCTGCAGTGTTTTGATCTGTTTCAATAGATCTTCATCAGGGCTTTCGTTGGCTTGAAAATAAGAAAACTTTGAGACCCTTTTGTTTTATGATCGGTCAGTCTATTTAAAAATTGTTGATTAAAACGCGAGGGTTTTTTATTTTTAAATTTTTAAACAAATTTTAAATAGACTGACCGATCATAAAACAAAAGAGTCTCGAAAATTTCTTATTTTTTGTGATACTTTTATTTTTTCCCTCAAAGTAACGAAAGCCCTGATGAAGATCTATTGAAACACTGCAGCGTCGGCGAAATAAACATTACACGTTTATGAACTTGTGTTTTTTCAATTTTTTCATAATATTACATACTGTCGGATTGACTTCTACTTTTCCTCACCAATATGTATATATATATATATATATATATATATGAGGTAAAATAAGGAATGAAAGAACAAAACTCAGACAAAAAAGTGTAGTATATTTCGCTGGAGGTTTGACCTCAGCTTCTTCGGCTTTATTGAATTATTAGGGACATACTAAAGCAGAAGACGCTGAGGTCATACTCCAGCGAAATATACTACAAATTTTTGTCTGCGTTTTGTTCTTTCATTCCTTATTTTACCTCATTCTGTCGGATTCATTCCAACCCCATTTTCCTCATATATATATATATATATATATATATATATATATATATATATATATATATATAACAACTATTTTGTAAATGAGGTCGTAGAAAATGAGACAAGCAATTGATATTACTCTTGAAACAAGCATGCCAAAATGTGGATAAAAAAAAAACAATGTAAAGATAAAGAAGAAGATAAAAGAAAAATGATGTTGTAAACGGAAAAGAGTGCCAATTTCATGTGACTGAAGATTCTCATTCTAAGCAGGTGTGTTTATATTTGAGAGGAATTTTAAATATAATTACCATGGTGCTATGTGTAACAATATCAGTTTAATGGTCTCCCAGGAAAAAATCTCGTGCTGTATTATATATATATATATATATATATATATATATATATATATATATCTGTATATGAAGAAAATGTTTTCAAAAAATATAACAAACACAGGATGTTACGATCAGAGGAAGAATTTGTTTGTGTCTAAACTTAAGTATTTCGGTTTTAAAATATCATCAGGACACTGCAAAAGACATTTTTGTAAGGGAGAATAATGAAAAATATTAAGTGTCTAGTGAATTCACTATAGATATATATATATACGTGTGTGTGTGTGTGTGTGTGTGTGTGTGTGTGTCAAAGCATGGACTGCTATTGGCAGTTTATTGATTATGTGGAAATCTGTTCATTCTGATAACACAAAGACAATCTTTCAAACGGCATCCATGTCAATGCTACTGTATGGCTGCACCACTTGGAATCTAATGAAACCATTAGATAGAAAACAAATCTAGATAGAAGTTAAACAAAGATGCTACGTGCTGTCTTTAACAAATATTGGAACCAGCAACATACGAAAAACTTGGCTGTACTGCCAATTACCACATATCACACAAACAATTCAACTCAGAAGAACAAGACAGGCTGAACACTGCTGGGGAAGTAAGGACGAATAAATGTGACGTTCTCCACCAGTGTAGTCCGACCTGGAAAATCGTCATCAATCAGCTCTGTGCAGATTCTGGATGACGTGTGGGGGACCTGATTCAACCAAAAGGGATGGAGAAAAACATGGGAATCCTTGTTGTCAGCGTGATTTGGATTATCATAATGGATATTCGTGTCTGTCTGCCAGTCTATAACCGAAACTACGTTACTGCTTGTGTCATAATAATCCCAGTATATCACTGAGTATTTAATTTATAGTCAAAACCATTAATACATTGACTTAGTTTTATTTTTAACGATGTGTATATGAAAATCTGAGATAGATTTTTACTCAACACAACCCAAGTTAGTGCGTTTAAAATCCTGCAATGTGTCTTATATATCAAAAAATAAAGGTTTACATAATCACCTCGCCTCAAAGGAAATGCATCCTGTTCACGTCTCTCATGAGATTTCATTTGATTGCCGTATCCGGCTTTGGAGGACGAAGACGGTCACAAGTATAACACCTCCAAGCAGACGCTGGAAACACCATAGTCCAAGATACACACACACACATATATATATATATATATATATACACGGGAGCTAATACAAACATACATACACATACATATATATATATATGTATATATTTATATTATTAAAATGGATATTTGGTGCGTGTCTGTCTGTAACTGGAACTACATAACTGCTTACATCACAGTATTCTGAGGAATTACAATTAATGAGCCGTTGATGATCCCCTAAAGAAAAGCCTTAAATCTGTGAATTGATTTGAATTTAACCGTTAGAAATATAGTTTTAGTAGAAAAAATTGAATTTTGACTGTAAAACTATTTTATGTCGACTATTAAAAACAAATATCATATTTCAAAAATCAGTTTACGTTTTTCACGAAAGAGCGTAGCAAAAATTCAATTTTTGAATCCCATTTTTTATAGTATGTATTATTTAGTCTGCAGTATTCATAAATAAACAGTGCTCAATATCTATAACATACCATATGTAGATGCATCCACAGTGTACTCAGCTCTACAAGCATTTATAGATAGTAAATGTTCGCCAGGGCATTCACAAGCACATGATTCAGCCATTGGCAAATATTTACTATCTATAAATGCTTGTACGGCTGAGTACACTGATGAGTGTTTCTTCGTCTTGCACGGGCTAGGTCTAAGCAGCACTAAACATCCTCCAAGCTGTTTACATCTTATTCTTCGTCCTACCTTGTGCAGACAAAGACCCAAACACTCCCTTTACTTGTTGGGAGATATCTCCAATCCTGGTGTGACTTGAGGGGTTTATATACATATTCTTCTCCCCACTTTTTTTCTTTCTTTCTTTCGTCCCCCTCTGGCTCACCTCCATTCGCTTCAAAAATATTTATCTTATACAATCTGACTTTTAGTTGTCGCCGGTGATTATACTTGAAAAAGAACCGGTCGAAAAGGCCTTCGTATTTTCATACCCCCCATATTTTATTTTTGAAATAAAACTTTGTTTTATTCTACTATCCCTCATCTTGTAAGATCTCCCAACATACATATGATTCCTTTACTTTTGGTATTATATATATATATTATATATATATTATATATATATATACACACACACACAACTTTGAGGTTTGTTTCGATGTCGTTTATCGCAAAAGATTTATATATACACACACACACACACACACACACACACACAACACACACACACTCACACACACAAACACCTAAAAATGCACAATGCCTCTTTTCAATACACACACTCACACACTCTCATACTGACACCTGACGTCATATTTCAAACCGTCCATTTTTCAGCGTCATTTCTTCAGATTTCAAATTTTGAACAGACTGATAAACAAGGACTATCGCTTGCTTTTCTCGTTATTCAGTAGTACATTTTTATCACCTTCCTTATACCAACAAATACCCTGAAGATGATCTAATTAATAGATCAAAACACTGCAGCGTCGGCTAATAAATTTAGCACTCAACTTATTTAAACCTGTGTTTTTTCAATTGTCTTAATATACTAATATATATATATATATATATATATATATATATATATATATATATATATATATGTGTGTGTGTGTGTGTGTGTGTTTGGTTTGTTTGGTTTGTTTTGTTTTACAGCATATCAACCTCAGTGGGTTATTTTAATGCCGATAAAGTTTTGAAATAAATCAATTCTTAATGGATAATACAATTTGTTTATAAATACATTTTTCTATTTAACCCATAGATGGGACCCTAACAGGTACTACCACTCCGGGTCAGAGTGGACCAGGGAGCAATGATGATGAAGGGGTGCTCCACATTCCCCAAACCTCCAAAACTGGAACCTCACCATCAGATAGAGTTTAACGTCGTTCCCAGGACATGTAGACCCGCAGCCACCACCTTCTAGCACACATACGATAAAGTGGAGTATTGCATGTCATGAACTGCTCATCCACCTGGGCTCTATCCTTAAGCATCACGGGTCGCCACCCACGGCCAACAGGTGGCCTCGTTGAGGGAGTCTTACCCATCTGAAGAGGTGCAGTCGTTGCTTTCTAACGCCCCAGCCGACAGGGCGGATATATGTGTGTGTGTGTGTGTATAATCAGAAAAGGAGAAAGAAAATAAGAAGTTAATGAAAGATTAAGTGTTAGAATGAAAGTAGAGTTGTTATTACGAAATAGATATAAAATACATTTAACAAATAAGAAATCAAATAAAAAGGGATATATGTCAAATAAATAAATGAATAAAAATAAAAACGCAATGAACGAGGGGACATAATGGAAACTAGATAAATAAATAAACAAATAAAAGGAGAAATAAACGAATTGAATCGAAAAAAAGAAAAAAGAAAGAAAATGGTTCAAGTTAGGGGGAGTTGGCAAGCCTGGAAGTCATTTAACTAAGATGGCGACCGATTTTCATGCGCAGAGACATTCGACTTGGTTGTGATTAGAGTGAATGGCAAAGAAATATGGCACTGTGCAACAATGGATAAATAATTACTTAAATGATGGCTGCAATTCGAGACCAATTTATTCAGAGGCCACATGTTGGAAATGGCGGGGTGGTGGTGCTGAGACAATATACGTATGTTTATATACGGAATCAATGTATGCAGGCTTGGGTATGTGTATATAAATATATAAGTATACAGTTATATGGGTGTTTGTCTTTTATGGAAATGTGTATGCGTGTGTTGATAAAGTAGCTTGGTTTTATTTTAATAGGTTTGAGTTAAAAAGGGAAATAAGAACAAATAAAACATTCTAGAGAGAAAGAAGGAAAAAGAGGTAAAGAAATAAGGAATGACAGAAAGAAAGAAGGAAAAAGATTCAAGGCAAATACTAACACAGAAAAAAGAAAAAGAAAGAAGAATGAATGAAAGAAGAAAAAAAAGGAAAGAATGGTTGGAAAGAGACAAAAAAATAAACAAAAAAATGATACAAGGATAAGAAAAGGGAAAGAAAGAAAAAAGAAAGAAAAAAATGGATGAAAGAAAGAAGAATGAAGAAAGAAAGAATGAGTGAAGAAAGAAAGAATGAAGAAAGAATGAAAACATGGGGAAAATAACAGTCAGAAAAGAGGAGACAGAAAGAAAAAGATAGACCGAAAGAAGAGGAAAATATTTAAGAAAGAAAGAAAGAAGAAAAAGAAAGAAAGAGAAATTCGGAAAGAAAAAACGATACGAGGCAAGGGAGAGAAAGTAAAATAGAAAGAAAGTGTGGAAGAAAAGAGGGAGTAGAAAAGCCAAGAAAAATTAGAAAAAGAAAGAGATAGACCGAAAGAAGAAGAAAATACTTAAGAAAGAAAGAAAGAAATGGTAGAAAAACTGGAATTGAAATGAGGAAATGAATGAGAAAACGAATGGAAGAAAAATAAAAGGAAAAATTAACATTTTAGAAACCCCAAAATAAATAAAGAATGAAAGTAAAAAACAAACACAAAAGGAAGGAAAAAAGAAAGAGAGAATTAAGAAAATAAGAAAAAAGAAAGAAAGAAAGAAAGAAAGAATAAAAGCAGAAGTTAGACAGCCTGGTATAAACAAAGAACATCTAAGAAAGAAAGAAGGAACGAACGAACGAACGTAAAACAACCAGGAAAATGAGAAAATTAATAAAATAGAATTGAATTTGTTATTTTTTAGCAAGCCTTCACCAGGTCTAATAATGCCTGATAGTTTGCATCTTTGAAAATTTTGGTTAAATTCGGATAAGTTTTAAACCATTGCTAAAATCTTGTAAAAACAGATCGAAATCGACATGTTTTGACTAAGTTTTCATGCAAGTAACAATAGCCTTAAAAACTCTTGTAGAACGCCTTAAAACTATGAAATTAACATTCCAACTGTTGTTTCTAGGAATGGTCCTTACCCGTACATAGACAGAAAGAATGAAAAGAACGATATTCATAAAAGAAAGAAAAAAAGAAAGAAATGAAGAAAGAAAGAAAAGCTAAAAATATCAACCAAGGAAAAATAAAAATGAACGAAAGATAATCTGACATTGTTCGAATTGAGCACTGATTAAACAAAGATTTTGTATTTATTTTTAAACCTAAAAGAAGGAAACAAAATTTTTTAAAAAGTAACAAAATATATCAAAATATAAAATTAAAAACAAATATACACACAGCATTACAGGGACGCTAAAAAACTAAATATTTTATAGCCCACAGAAACTATAACACACAAAGAAACAATAACAATTTGATAGGGCAGGTTTTCAGCTATCTAACATTATTTTTCCATATATTCACCACAACTCTCTTAATCAATAACCTACATATTCATAAGCCGACACTGTCCCACGATGTGAGAAAAGGTTGTTGATGAAGAGTGAAAATCATGGAAATCCGTGATGTCGGTGCGATAAGATGATGATAAAATAATCAGAATCCTAATGGTTATTTTTCTTAATTAAAACAAAAATTAAAATAGATTGAAATCATTATTTTTTTAGATAAAATTAGATTTAACTATTAGTGATCATAATGAATAATTTTCTAGATACAAAAAATTATAGCCAAAACCAGTGTTAGTTTCTGTAGCAAGAGAAGCAACTTACCTCACGGACTGAAGCGGGCAAGGACTTGTCCTCGTGTAGGTCCATGATTTAGGTGTGGTGTTAGCAAGATGGCCAAAGAAAGAATGCGTGTTGCTTTCCATTGCTACAGAGAAAAATGGCTTGCCTCCCGTGAAACCGCATGTGATCAAAAAGATTTCGCGAGGGCAGACTATTTCATGTATAAGATTCGTTGCTCATGATTATAGATCAGACCAACCAATCAGAAACGAGCCACGGAAATATAAACGCAATTTCGACTAAGACATAAATTGCTGTTGTGACAAGTGGAAGGTATTTAAGTAATATGAAGGGGAAAATAGTGTTGCTCCCGAAACCTATAGTTTTTGTAAGCGACTTTTTAAAAAAAATTTAGTTTCTGTCCTGACCCCATAGCTCTGATAGAACTGGGTAATCATAAGTTTTTGACTTTGTGTTTTCCCGATCCATGTCTTATACGCCAGCTAGTATAAATATATATCGTCCATTCTTCTCTTTTATCGCTCCAAATCCTTTCTCGGTCTGTTTATATCTTCTCGTATATCGCTGTCATTTTCCCCCCAAAGCAGTTCGTATCGCTAATATATTTTATCATGTTAGAATAATAAGCGGAAAATCACACCTGATCTCGACGCGTTTGTCATCAGCACATCAAATCTTCGCTAAGTCGAATCAGCACCATTTTAACTCTGTGGCGTCAGATTCTGTAAACTGATCCTTAAAGACATTTTTAGTCCAACCGTTCGAAGAACGTGAGGCGGAATCAAATCAGATATGTAGAGCAAAAATGCCACCCGATATTTGGCCGGCATTTCCGAAGGCGGATTAGTGTCAACCAGACATTTCATTTACTTTGAGTTTTCCGATCGGTTATCCACATTTCGAAACACACTCTAATTCCCCCGCAATACATTTGATAAAACTTTGGTGTCACGTGTAGGAGAAGCTCTAGGCTAATCTATATATTAATTCTCGTGTTCCTTAAGTTCAAAATAAGTCCCTTTTTTAAAACTATTTATAATGTTTTTGATATGCAATTATATTCTTCTCAATTCTCTAATGTATCTTCCTTAATATATGGCAATTAAATTTTTTGTTGTTGTAGGTGGTGCTCTCCACACTTTGCTATTTGCTAGAAGGGAAAAATATAGGTGGGGGGATAAATATTCGACTCAACAGGTCCTTGTTGGGGGGAGGGCAAAAAGAAGCGAGTCAAATGCCTTCTCAACAATGGCGTCTACAACAATGTCGTCGTCAAAAGTTTTAGCAGCTGAAAATCGCAACTTACCTCCTGACGTCACTCCACTCCTAATTATACTACTGTTTCCCCTTAACATCCGGGCGTCTGCATCCCACACACAAGACTGTCGAGCCAATCCCAGCCGCTGGAATCCTCGCAGCTATCATCCGGGCACCTGGCGCTTACATACGGGACTGTAGCATCTCGACTTCGGTGCCAATGTGTCGCCCTTTCGCATTCTGAAGGACGCAGGTTCGATTCTACAGTCCTACATGCCAGGCAAAGCCTAGCCCGCTTCCTTCAAGAATACGGCTGGCCTTCACGTTCGCCACTCACTTTGTGTTCCCTGTCACAGTTCGTAAATATTTAAATCACTTTTTTTTCCTGGGAGATGGATGGGTAGACGTGGTCCGCATGAATGACCGGCCATAAGCCCTGATTTAAAACCCTGCACCTTTTTTTCTTTGGGGCTGGTTGGTTGAAAAAGCAGGTCTATACTACGAAACCATTGACTTTGAAAGAACTTAACAGAAAGCGAGGTTAATGCACGTATAGGGAAAGACAAAATATTACAGAACAACAAAGGAAAGAAAAAAAATTAATATGAAAGCATAAGAAAGAAAGAAAACTTACACAGAAAGGGAAAACAAGAAATAATCTTAGAAGAAAAGAAGAAAGAAAACAAGTCTAAAATTTCTAATAAGATGATGCCGCTACATGTTCTTGTGAATCAGCTTAAATATTCATTGGAGTTAACCATTAATTATATATATATATATATATATATATATATATATATATATATATATATATATTTATTTATTTATTTATTTAAGGATGGAAAGGAGTAACCTACTCGAGTTTCATCGATTGATTCTTCAGGGTTACTTTAAATTAATCGAGTTTACGATTAATCTTAGGTGTTATAAACATGCCCGTTGGAATGGGACTTCAATTTAGTAGAGGAACGCTTGTTTTATAAACAAGCGTTCCTCTATTAAATTAAGTCCCATTCCAACGGGCATGTTTTATAACACCTAAGATTAATCGTAAACTCGATTAATTTAAAGTAACCCTGAAGAATCAATCGATGAAACTCGAGTAGGTTACTCCTTTCCATTGTTAAAATAAATTTATGCTCTACATTGTATTGAGCACTTTGTATTTGTTTTTTCTCAACCTTAACCTCTGGATATTGTGCGCTTCCAACGATCGTTCTTATACCCACCGGTAAGTTAATACTTATACATATACAAATATATATATAAACGTTTGGTATGTACGTGTCAAAAGGTGGCCATATTAGGGGTTATATTATACTCGTACCCTACTAGTACAAAGTCAGGCACAAGGCCCTATCAACGTGAGACCATCCACAAGCAGAGATTCATGGGTGGCAGGTTAAACAATGATTTGATCCCGTCGGCATTCCCCTCAAGGGGTGCGCATCAGGCACCGGGCAATAAACCCAGCCCTGTCCCTTTAAATTGAGGGGGCAGGTGTTGCCTGGGGGGATGGCCTCCTGTGATCAGCGCTATTAATTTAAGCTCACTGGACCCCGGCCGAAGTTGGGCGGGGTGCCGAGTGGCCCCATTAGGGGTTGGTCTTAACCCTCTGGAGAGGTACTGTCGTGTTATTCTAAAGCCGCAGTCGACAGGGCTACTAGAATATTGACTTGCATGTGTAGTCATGTGTAAGAGTCCATTCTTTTAAAGAGGAGCTTTACGCATAAAGAAAAGGATATCGGTATTTAATATTCACTGACAACCTTTTCACTGGGCCATTAGAACATTAGCCATCTTAATTATTGTTAATTTTGTTATTTTCCAGTTATTAGATGGAAACTCATGTAATTAGTTTAGGTAAAGCTATTTTTCAATTAAAACTCATCTGGTGAAAATATAACAAAAGGCAATAAATAACTTCATTATCAATCAATAAGAATCAATTAGTTTCCAGTTCCATTCGTCCATATATATATATATATATATATATATATATATATATATATAGAGAGAGAGAGAGAGAGAGAGAATATGGTGATATGCATATTACATAATAGAGAGGCTCTATTTGTTTGCAATTACGTAAACACATATGTCAAATCTAATAAACGTTGCCGTTGTTTATTCATATTTAATCTAAATTTAATAATCTCAGCCTTAATAATTGTCATGAGGCTTTATTAAAAAATGTTTTACTGATAAACACAAGTACATCTTATGCAGGTATGAACCTAAAAACGTATGATATAACATGTATCTTATATACAGAATGATTTTAAATAAATTCCCTTATTTCAAAAATATTATAATCTTTTTTTGAATCATTATTTCTGCAAGAAATGAATATGAGAACATACATAACCTAGGGATATATTTACAATTCTATATGGGCATCAGCATGCGCCTCCAGTCCCTCGGGAATTGCATCAACTCTTCTTCCCAGGAACTTTTGTTGAATGGTAAAAATAAATCCTCATATTCGTCCTTCAAGTTTTTCCAAAGTCAATGGTCTCGTTGAGTAGACCTGCTCCTTCAACCGATCGCAAGGGAAAAAAAAGTCACAGGGTGTTAAATCAGAGTTTATGGCCGGCCATTCATTCAGACCATATGTACCCATCCATCTCCCAGTAAAATAATGTAGACATTCACGAACAAGAAGAGCAACATTTGGATGAGCACCACCTACACAGATTTAATTGCCATATATTAAGTAACATACATTAGAGAATTGAGAAAAATGTAACTGCATATAAAAAAAAACATATAAATAGTTAAAAAAAAGGGAGTTACTTTTCAATCACCATGTATGTACACAATCATCAATGGTTTGCAGGCAAGACAGGCAGAAAAACGTATATGTGTTGGATTTTGTGTAAAGTATTCAACTCTGTTACAAGATGAATGCAAGACTAAAACTAGAGTTGGTAGGTGGCTTATATGGAGCTTTGGATTGTTCCATTATAACTCAGGCAAGTTCATTTCCTGAGTTCTGATTCGCTGTTGGATTTCAGGGTTAGTAAGAACAAGATACGTACCCACTCTTCAGCCACCACATTGCAAGCCAGCTGCATGAAGGACCAAAACGGTAGTTAGAACCCCAACTGCGATGGTGAGTATGTATTGTTTCTATATCTGGAGGATAACTTCTATATCACTGAAATTATCATTTAGCAAATCATTTCCAGTATAAGATGTAAGTTCTTATAATAAGTTGGAAGGCTTAAAGTAACCTTCCATCGTGGGTACATGTATGTACATGAAATACTCCGACAAAGTTATAAGATAATAACAACTTTAATACATGAGCACATAGGAATACATCCAGGACAAATATATAGACATGCATAAAGAAAGAGGTGTAGGACTAATATCCTAAGAATGTCACTTACTGATAGCTGGATGGGCGGCAAAGCCACCACTCAATGGATATAGACAATACGTGGTTATGCCATGTGTAGTCGTTGCTGGCCCGAGAGAAAGTGAATTCAGAATTCCCGGGCTGCTGCTAATACTCAAGCCACCTATCAGCGAACACCCGCGGCAAGGGTAGATAACCCCATTGGACTCATGTACATCTGGAATTATCATTTTACTGACCCAACACCAGCAATAAGTAATCCACTATTCAAGAATTGTGTTATATTGCTTCAAAATAAAGTTGTGTTTATTATGTCTCCACAGAGATCATTTTAAATATTTGCAACTTCGCACACACGTGTGAGATATACTTAGGGATAAGTAATGTGCCACCATAAGACATAAGATGTCTTCCTGTTTATTTTTGTTTATTTCATTGGCATTTCAGTCTCGGAAGATTATATAGTTTTTGTGCCCTTGAAGTTACAGCGCCTCCTGTGACTGTGAAGTGCGATGTTTGAAAAACATTCTTGACCACAGATGTCGCATGTGAAGGCTGTCCCTGAAGATGTTGATGTGCCGGTGCTTTGTTGTCGCTGCTTTCTTCTGGACCTCTTAGCTTCATGGTGTGGCGCCAGGTGACCTTTGATATGTACAGTCCTCTACGGAGAGCCTGCTGCCACCTAGTGGTCCTGCGCAAATTTTCCCAGCTGGAAGGGGCAATGCCCAACGCACCTGAGATCATTCTTGCAGACATCCTTGAAAAGCAGCTTAGAGCTAAGAATCTGTCTCTTACCAGACGAAAGCTCTGCATAGAGGATGTCCTTCGGGATTTGTTCATCATCTATCCGGCGGATATAACCCAGCCATTTCAGACGACGCTGTCTCAGTATAGAACACAAGCTGAGGAGTTGAGCTCTCTCTAGAACTGCTGTGTTAGTGATCATCTTCCTACTTTATGTATTTATGTATGAATCAAGGTATATTTCAATAATAATACGATACGGCATGAGATCAATTTTTAATCGGGATTTAACAGATTTAACAGAGTTTTCCTTCTCCTAGATCGGTTGCCATACGAAAGTTGAAGAGCCCAGTATACCGTACTGTTTATCCATAAATAAAGGGAGAATAGTGGGATAGGGCCGGGTGAGCTCAGTCGGTAGAGCGTTCAGCTAGAAACCACAAGGTTCTAATTCGATACCGACCCTCGCCAAACTCAGCATATGAGTAGCACAGGATCTGTGCACGGTAAAGTGGAGCTTGATGGTAGTGTGGACTCCACCTCAGACGCTCATAAATAAAAAGTCGTTCGGGGCGCCCTAATTGTCGGTATGAACCATACAGCGAGGTAGTCTATCCCCTTTTCACTAGCGCTAGACCAAGGAGATTATTTTAGCGTCTGAGGTGGAGTGCCACACCTACCATCAGCTCCATACTTTACCGCACAGATCCCTGTGCTACTCATATGCTGAGTTGGCGAGGGTCGGTATCGAATTAGGAACCTTGTGGTTTCTAGCTGAACGCTCTACCGACTGAGCTCACCCGGCCCTATCCCACTATTCTCCCTTTATTTATGGATAAACAGTACGGTATACTGGGCTTCTTCAAACTTTCGTATGGCAACCGATCTAGGAGAGGAAAACTCTGTTAAATCTGTAAATCCGATTAAAAATTGATCTCATGCCGTATCGATTATTATTGAAAATATACCTTGATTCATAACATAAATACATAAAGTAGGAGATGATCACTAACACAGCAGTTCTAGAGAGAGCTCAACTCCTCAGCTTGGTTCTATACTGAGACAGCGTCGTCTGAAATGGCTGGGTTATATCCGCCGGATAGATGATGAAACAAATCCCGAAGGACATCCTCTATGCAGAGCTCGTCTGGTAAGAGACAGATTCTTAGCTCTAAGCTGACTTTCAAGGATGTCTGCAAGAATGATCTTCAGGTGCGTTGGCATTGCCCCTTCCAGCTGGGAAAATTTGGCGCAGGACCACTAGGTGCAGCAGGCTTCCGTAGAGGACTGTACATATCAAAGGTCACGCTGGCGCCACACCATGAAGCTAAGAGGCCAGAAGAAAGCAGCGACAACAAAGCACCGGCACATCAACATCTTCAGGGACAGCCTTCACATGCGACATCTGTGGTCAAGAATGTTTTTCAAACATCGCACTTCACAGTCACAGGAGGCGCTGTAACTTCAAGGGCACAAAAAACTATATAATCTTCCGAGACTGAAATGCCAATGAATAAACAAAATAAACAGGAAGGCATCTTATGTCTTTATGGTGGCACATTACTTATCCCTAAGTATATCTCAACGTGTGTGCGAAGTTGCAAATATTAAAATGATCTCTGCGGAGACATAATAAACACAACTTATTTTTGAAGCAATATAAACACAATTCTTGAATAGTGATTACTTATTGCTGGTGTTGGGTCAGTAAAATGATAATTCCAGATGTACATGAGTCCAATGGGGTTATCTACCCTTGCGCGCGGGTGTTCGCTGATAGGTTGGCTTGAGTATTAAGCAGCAGCCCGGGAATTCTGAATTCACTTTCTCTCGGGCCAGCAACGACTACACATGGCATAACCACGTATTGTCTATATCCATTGAGTGGTGGCTTTGCCGCCCATCCAGCTATCAGTAAGTGACATTCCTTAGGATATTAGTCCTACACCTTCTTTCTTTATGCATGTCTATATATTTGTCCTGGATGTATTCCTATGTGCTCATGTATTAAAGTTTGTTATTATCTTATAACTTTGTCGGAGTATTTCATGTACATACATGTACCCACGATGGAAGGTTACTTTAAGCCTTCCAACTTATTATAAGAACTTACATCTTCTACTGGAAATGATTTGCTAAATGATATATTTCAGTGATATAGAAGTTATCCTCCAGATATAGAAACAATACGATACTCACCATCGCAGTGGGGTTCTAACTACCGTCGAGTTAGTAGACGAGAACAACAGGCAAGCTGTAACTTAATACAGTCCTTACATGCAGCTGGCATAATGCAATGTGGTGGCTGAAGAGTGGGTACGTATCCTTGTTCTTACTAACCCTGAAATCCAACAGCGAATCAGAACTCAGGAAATGAACTTGCCTGAGTTCATAATGGAACAATCCAAAGCTCCATATAAGCCACCTACCAAACTCTAGTTTTAGTCTTGCATTCATCTTGTAACAGAGTTGAATACTTTACACAAAATCCAACACATATACGTTTTTTTCTGCCTGTCTTGTCCTGCAAACCATTGATGATTCTGTGTACATACATGGTGATTGAAAAGTAACTCCCTTTTTTTTAACTATTTATAATGTTTTTTTTTTATATGCAGTTACATTTTTCTCAATTCTCTAATGTATGTTACTTAATATATGGCAATTAAATCTGTGTAGGTGGTGCTCATCCAAATGTTGCTCTTCTTGTTCGTGAATGTCTACATCGCTATTTTACTGGGAGATGGATGTGGCACATATGGTCTGAATGAATGGCCGGCCATAAACTCTGATTTAAACCCTGTGACTTTTTTTTCCTTGCGATCGGTTGAAGAGCAGGTCTACTCAACGAGACCATTGACTTTGGAAAAACTTGAAGGACGAATATGGGATTTATTTTTTTACCATTCAACAAAAGTTCTGGGAAGAAGAGTTGATGCAATTTCCGAGGGACTGGAGGCGCATGCTGATGCCCATAATAGAATTGTAAATATATCCCTAGGTATGTATGTTCTCATATTCATTTCTTGCAGAAATAATGATTCAAAAAAGATTATAATATTTTGAAATAAGGGAATTTATTTAAAATCATTCTGTATTAAAGATACATGGTTTATACATACGTTTTTTAGGTTCATACCTGCATAAGATGTACTTGTGTTTATCAGTAAAACATTTTTTAATAAAGCCTCATGACAATTATTAAGGCTGAGATTATTAAATTTTAGATTAATATGAATAAACAACGGCAACTTATTAGATTTGACATATGTGTTTACGTAATGCAAACAATAGAGCACTTCTATTATAATATGCATATCACCATATTCTCTCTCTCTCTTCTCTCTCTATATATAATATATATATACTAATATATATATATATATATTATATAGGACGAATGGAACTGGAAATAATTGATTCTTATTGATTGATAATGAAGTTATTGCCTTTTTTATATTTTCACCAGATGAGTTTTAATTGAAAAAATAGCTTTACCTAAACTAATTACATGAGTTTCCCATTCTCAATAACTGGAAAATAACAAAATTAAACAATAATTAAGATGGCTAATGTTCTAATGGCCCAGTGAAAAGGTTGTCAGTGAATATTAATACCGATATCCTTTCTTTATGCGTAAAGCTCCTCTTTAAAGAATGGACTCTTACACATGACTACACATGCAAGTCAATATTCTAGTACCCTGTCGACTGCGGCTTTAGAAACACCGACAGTACCTCTCCAGAGGGTTAAGGCCAACAACCCCTAATGGGGCACTCGGCACCCCCGCCCAACTTCGGCCGGGGTCCAGGAGCATAAATTAATAGCGCTGATCACAGGAGGCCATCCCCCCAGGCAACACCTGCCCCTCAATTTAAAGGGACAGGGCTGGGTTATTGCCCGGTGCCTGATGCGCACCCCTTGAGGCGGGAATGCCGACGGGATCAAATCATTGTTTAACCTGCCACCCATGAATTCTCTGCTTGTGGATTGGTCTCACGTTGATAGGGCCTTGTGCCTGACTTTGTACTAGTAGGGTACGAGTATAATATAACCCCTAATATGGCCACCTTTTGACACGTACACTTACCAAACGTTATATATATATATTTGTATATGTATAAGTATTAACTTACGGTGGGTAAAGAACGATCGTTGGAAGCGCACATAATCCAGAGGTTAAGGAAAAAAAACAATACAAAGTGCTCAATACAATGTAGAGCATAAATATTTTAACAATGGAAAGGAGTAACTACTCGAGTTTCATCGATTGATTCTTCAGGGTTACTTTAACATTAATCGAGTTTACGATTAATCTTAGGTGTTATAAACATGCCCGTTGGAATGGGACTTAAATTTAATAGGGAACGCTTGTTTTATAAAACAAGCGTTCCTCTACTAAATTGAAGCCCATTCCAACGGGCATGTTTATAACACCTAAGATTAATCGTAAACTCGAATTAATTTAAAGTAACCCTGGAAGAATCAATCGATGAAACTCGAGTAGGTTACTCCTTTCCATCCTTAAAATAAATAAATAAATAAATTAATATATATATATATATATAGCTACATATTATATATATATATATATATATATAATTAAATGGTTAACTCCAATGAATTAATTAAGCTGATTCACAAGAACATGTAGCCGGCATCATCTTATTTATAGAAATTTTAGACTTTTTCTTTCTTCTTTTCTTCTAAGATTATTTCTTGTTTCCCTTTCGTGTAAGTTTCTTTCTTTTTATGCTTTCATATTAATTCTTTTTCTTTCCTTTGTTGTTCTGTAATATTTTGTCTTTCCCTATACGTGCATTAACCTCGCTTTTCTGTTAAGTCTTTCAAAGGTCAATGTTTCGTAGTATAGACCTGCTTTTCAACCAACCAGCCCAAAGAAAAAAAAGCGTGCAGGGTTTTAAATCAGGGCTTATGGCCGCGTCATCATGCTGACCACGTCTACCCATCCATCTCCAGGAAAAAAAAGTGATTTAAATATTTACGAACTGTGACAGGGAACACAAAGTGAGTGGCGAACGTGAAGGGCAGCCGTATTCTTGAGGAAGCGGGCTAGGCTTTGCCTGGCATGAGGACTGTAGAATCGAACCTGCGTCTTCAGAATGCGAAAGGGCGACACATGGCACCGAAGTCGAGATGCTACAGTCCGTATGTAAGCGCCAGGTGCCGGATGATAGCTGCGAGGATTCCAGCGGCTGGGATTGGCTCGACAGTCTTGTGTGTGGGATGCAGACGCCCGGATGTTAAGGGGAAAAGTAGTATAATAGGAGTGGAGTGACGTCAGGAGGTAAGTTGCGATTTCAGTGCTAAAACTTTTGACGACGACATTGTTGTAGACGCCATTGTTGAGAAAGGCATTTGACTCGCTTCTTTTTGCCCTCCCCCAACAAGGACCTGTTGAGTCGAATATTTATACCCCTCCACCTATATTTTTCCTTCTAGCAAATAGCAAAGTGTGTGAGGAAGCCACCACCTACAACAACACAAAATTATGCCATATATTAAGGAAGATACATTAGAGAATTGAGAAGAATATTAATTGCTAATCAAAAACATTATAAATAGTTTTAAAAAAGGGACTTATTTTGAACTTAAGGAACACAGGAAATTAATATATAGATTAGCCTAGAGCTTCTCCTACACGTGACACCAAATTTTATCAAATGTATTGCGGGGAATTAGAGTGTGTTTCGAAATGTGGATAACCGATCGGGAAAACTCAAAGTAAATGAAATGTTCTGGTTGAACTTAATCCGCCTTCGAAATGCCGGCCAAATATCGGGTGGCATTTTTTGCTCTACATATCTGATTTGATTCGCCTCACGTTCTTCGAACGGTTGGAACTAAAAATGTCTTTAAGGATCAGTTTACAGAATCTGACGCACAGAGTTAAAATGGTGCTGATTCGACTTAGCGAAGATTTGATGTGCTGATGGACCAAACGCGTCGAGATCAGGTTGTTTTCCGCCTTATTTTTCTAACATGATAAAATATGTATTAGCATACGAACTGCTTTGGGGGGAAAATGACAGCGATATACGAGAAGATATAAACAGACGAGAAAGAGATTTGGAGCGATAAAAGAGAAGAATGGACGATATATATTTATACTAGCTTGCGATATAAGACATGGATCGGGAAACACAAAGTCAAAAACTTAATGATTACCCATTCTATCAGAGCTATGGGGTCAGGACAGAAACTAAATTTTTTTTAAAAAGTCGCTTACAAAAACTATAGGTTTCGGGAGCAACACTATTTTCCCCTTCATATTACTTAATACTTCCACTTGTCACAACAGCAATTTATGTCTTAGTCGAAATTGCGTTTATTATTTCGTGGCTCGTTTCTGATTGGTTGGTCTGATCTTATAATCATGAGCAACGAATCTTATACATGAAATAGTCTGCCCTCGCGAATCTTTTGATCACATTGCGGTTTCACGGGAGGCAAGCCATTTTTCTCTGTAGCAATTGGAAGCAACACGCATTCTTTTCTTGGCCATCTTGCAACACCACACCTAAATCATGGACCTACACGAGGACAAGTCCTTGCCCGCTTCAGTCCGTGAAGGAGGTTGCTTCTCTTGCTACAGAAACTAACACTGGTTTTGGCTATAATTTTTGTATCTAGAAAATTATTCATTATGATCACTAAATAGTTAAATCTAATTTTATTCTAAAAAATAATGATTTCAATCTATTTTAATTTTGTTTTAATTATGAAAATAAATACCATTAGTGATTCTGAATTATTTTATCATCATTCCTTATCGCACCGACATCACGGATTTCCATGTTTCACTCTTCCATCAAAACCTTTTCTCACATCGTGGGACCAGGTGTCGGCTTTATGAATATGTGGTATTGATTTAGGGAGTTGTGGTGAATATATCGGAAATAATGTAATAGCTGGAAAACCTGCCTAATCAAATTGTTATTGTTTCCTTTGTGTTGTATATAGTTTCTGTGGGCTATAAAAATTATTTGTTTTTAGCGTCCCTGTAATGCTGTGTGTATATTGTTTTTAATTTTATATTTTGATATATTTTGTTACTTTAAAAAAATTTGTTCCTTCTTTTAGGTTTAAAAAATAAATACAAAATCTTGTTTAATCAGTGCTCAGATTTCGAACATGTCAGATTATCTTCGTTCATTTTTATTTTTCCTTGGTTGATATTTTTAGCTTTTCTTTCTTCTTCCATTTCTTTTCTTTTTTCTTTCTTTTATGAATATCGTCTTTTCATCTTTCTGTTATGTACGGGTAAGGACCATTCTAGAAACAAACCCAGTTGGAATGTTAATTATAGTTGTTAAGCGTTCTACCAAGAGTTTTTAAGGCTATTGTTACTTCATGAAATTAGTCAAACATGTCGATTTCGATCTGTTTTTACAAGATTTTAGCAATGGTTTAAATATTATCGAATTTAACCAAAATTTTCAAAGATGCAAACTATCAGGCTTATTAGACCTGCGTGAGGCTTGCCTAAAAATAAACAAATTCAATTCCATTTTTATTAATTTCTCATTCTTGTGTTTTTCGATATACATATATCGTTCGTTCCTTTCTTTCTCCTCTAGGATGTCTTTGTTCTCTCCAGGCGGCTACTGATAACTTTGTGCTCTTTATTCCTTTCTTTCTTTCTTTCTTTCTTTTCTTATTTCTTAATTCTCTCTTTCTTTTTCCTTCCTTTGTGTTTGTTTTTACTTTCATTCTTTATTTATTTGGGGTTCTAAAATTGTCTAATTTTTCCTTTTATTTCTTCCATCGTTTTCTCATTCCATTCCTCATTTCAATTCAGTTTCTCTACCATTCTTCTTTTCTTTCTTAAAGTATTTCTTCTTCTTCGTCTATCTCTTTCTTTTTCTAATTTTTCTTGGCTTTCTACTCCCTCTTCCTTCCCACTTTCTTCTATTTTTACTTTCTCTCCCTTGCCTCGTATCGTTTTCTTTTCCGAATTTCTCTTTCTTCTTTTCTTCTTTCTTCTTTCTTAAATATTTTCCTCTTCTCGTGGTCGCTTTTCTTTCTGTCTCCTTCTCTGACTGTTATCTCTATCCCCCACTGTTTTCATTCTTTCTCATTCTTTCTTTCTTCACTTCATTCTTTCTTTCTTTCATTCCTTCTTTCTTTCATCCTTTTTTCTTCTCTTTTTTCTTTCTTCCCTTTTCTTATCCTGATCATTTTTGTTATTTTTTTGTTCTCTTCCAACCATTCTTTCCTTCTTTTTCTTCTATTCATCCTTCTTTCTTTTCTTTTTCTGTGTTAGTATTTTGCCTTGAATCTTTCTGTCTTTCTTCTGTCTGCCTTTATTTCTTTACCTCTTCTCCTTCTTTCTCTTAGAATGTTTTATTTGTTCTTATTTCACCTTTTGTAACTCAAACCTATTAAAATAAAACACACAGCTATCAACACCATCCATTTACACATTCCATAAAACAAACACCCATATAACTGTATACTTATATATTTATATACACATACCCAAGCCTGCATACATTGATTCCGTATATAAACATACGTATATTGTCTCAGCACCACCACCCCGCCATTTCCAACATGTGGCCTCTGAATAAATTTTGCGTCTCGAATTGCAGCCATCATTTAAGTAATTATTTATCCATTGTTGCACCAGTGCCATATTCTTTGCCATTCACTCAAATCACAACCAAGTCGAATGTCTCTGCGCATGAAAATCGGTCGCCATCTTAGTTAAATGACTTCCAGGCTTGCCACTCCCCCTAACTTGAACCATTTTCTTCTTTTTCTTTTTTTCGATTCAATTCGTTTATATTATTTCTCCTTTTATTTGTTTATTTATTTATCTAGTTTCCATTATGTCCCCTCGTTCATTGCCTTTTATTTATTCATTTATTTATTTGACATATATCCCTTTTACATTTGATTTCTTATTTGTTAATGCTTATTATCTAATTTCGTGTAATAACAACTCTACTTTCATTCTAACATAATCTTTCATTACACTTCTTATTTTCTTTCTCCTTTCTGATTATACACACCACACACACACATACATATACGCTGCTGTGGCGTGGGCGTTAGAAAGCCACGACTGCACCTCTTCAGATGGGTAGACCTCCCTCGAACGAGCCACCTGTTGCTCCGCGTGGTGGCGACCCGTGATGCTTAACGATAGCCAGGTGGATGAGCAGTTCATGGACATGCAATACTCCACTTTATCGTATGTGTGCCCTAGAAGGTACGGTGGGTGCAGCATATCCTATTTGAATTACTCTATCTGATGGTGAGGTTCCAGTTTTTGGAGGTTTGGGGAATGTGGAGCACCCTTCATCATCATTGCTCCCTGGTCCACTCTCTGACCCGGATGGTAGTACCTGTTAGGGGCTCCATCTATGGGTTAAATAGAAAAATGTATTTATAAACAAATTGTATTATCCATTAGAATTGATTTATTTTCAAAAATTATCGGCATTAAATAACCCACTGAGGTTGATATGCTGTAAAACAAAACAAACCAAACAAACCAAACACACACACACACACACACACATATATATATATATATTATATATATATATATATATATATATATATATACTAGATATATAGTATATTAAGACAATGAAAAAACACAGGTTAAATAAGTGAGTGCTAAATTTTATTAGCCGACGCTGCAGTGTTTTGATACTATTAATTAGTCATCAGGGTATTTGTTGGTATAAGGAAGGTTGATAAAAATGTACTACATCCTAGATAGCGCAGGGACACTTAGTCCTTGTTTATCAGTCTGTTCAAAATTTGAAATCTGAAGAAATGACGCTGAAAAATGGACCGGTTTGAAAAATATGACGTCAAATATTCTCTTTATGGTGTCAGTATGAGAGGTGGTGAGTGGTGTATTGAAAAAGAGGCATTGTGCATTTTTAGGTGTTTTGTGTGTGTGAGTGTGTGTGTGTGTGTGTGTGTGTGTGTGTGTGCGAGTCTCTGTGTCTTATATATAAATCTTTTACGATAAACGACACAAACAAACTTCAAAGTGTGGTTGTCTGTGTGAATAATATATATTATATATATATATATATATATATATAATACCAAAGTAAAGGAATCATATGTATGTTGGGAGATCTTACAAGATGAGGGATAGTAGAATAAAACAAAGTTTTATTTCAAAAATAAATATGGGGGGGATATGAAAATACGAAGGCCTTTCGACCGGTTCTTTTCAAGTATAATCCCGGCGACAACTAAAAGTCAGATTGTATAAGATAAATTTATTTTTGAACGAATGGAGGTGAGCCAGAGGGGACGAAAGAAAGAAGAAAAAAAGTGGGGGGAGAAGAATATGTATATAAACCCCTCAAGTCAACCGGGATTGAGATATCTCCCAACAAGTAAAGGGAGTGTTTGGGTCTTTGTCTGCACAGGTAGGACGAAGGAATAAGATGTAAACAGCTTCGAGGATGTTTTAGATGCTGCTTAGACCTAGCTCCGTGCAGGACGGAGAAACACGCATTCAGTGTACTCAGCCCTACAAGCATTTAAGATAGTAAATATTTGCCAATGGCTGAATCATGTGCTTGTGAATGCCCCCTGGCGAACATTTACTCTCTATAATGTTGTAGAGCTGATACACTGTTGGATGCATCTACATATGGTATGTTATAGATATTGAGCACTGTTTATTTATGAATACTGCAGACTAAATAATACATACTAAAAAAATGGGATCAAAATTGATTTGCTCACGCTCTTCGTGAAAAACGTAAACTGATTTTGAAATATGAATTTGTTTTTAATAGTCGACATAAAATAGTCTTTACACGTCTCAAATTAAATTTTCTCTCACTAAAACTATTTTCTTTACAAATTCAAATCCATTCACAGATTTAAGCTTCTTTAGGGGATCATCAGCGTTAATTGTATTCTCAGAATACCGTGATGTAAGCAGTTATGTAGTTCCAGTTTACAGACAGACACGCACCAAAAATCCATTAATAATATAAATATATACATATATATATATATGTATGTGTATGTATGTTTGTATTAGCTCCCGTGTATATATTATATATATATTATATGTGTGTGTGTGTATCTTGGACTATGGGTGTTTCCAGTCCGTCTGCTTGGAGGTGTTATACTTGTGACCGTCTTCCTTCCTTCCAAAGCCGGATACGGCAGTCAAATGAAATCTCATGAGAGACGTGAACAGGATGCATTTCCTTTGAGGTGAGGTGATTATGTAAACCTTTATTTTTAGTGATATATAAGACACATTACAGGGTTTTAAACGCACTACTAACTTGGGTTGAGTTGAGTAAAAATCTATCTCTGATTTTCATATAGTCATCGGTAAAAATAAGACTAAGTCAATGTATTAATGGTTTTGACTATAAATTAAATACTCAGTGATATACTGGGATTATTATGACACAAGCAGTTAACGTAGTTTCGTTTACAGACTGGCAGACAGACACGAAATATCCATTCATGATAATCAAACACGCTGACAACAAGTGATTCCCATGTTTTTTCTCCATCCCTTTGGTTGAATCAGGTCCCTCCACACGTCATCCAGAATCTGCACAGAGCTGATTGATGACGATTTTTTAGGTCGGACTACACTGGTGGAGAACGTCACATTTATTCGTCCTTACTTCCCCAGGCAGTGTTCAGCCTGTCTTGTTCTTTCTGAGTTAATTGTTTGTGTGATATGTGGTAATTGGCAGTACAGCCACGTTTTTCGTAGGTTGCTGCTTCCAATTTTGTTAAGACAGCACGTAGCATCTTTTGTTTAACTTCTATTCTAGATTGTTTTCTATCTAATGGCTTTCATTAGATTCCAAGTGGTGCAGCCATACAGTAGCATTGACTGGATGCCGTTTGAAAGATTGTCTTTGTGTATCAGAATGATTTCCACATAATCAATAAACTGCCAATAGCAGTCCATGCTTTGACACGCACACACACACACACATACACACACACGTATATAATATATCTATAGTGAATTCACTAGACACTTAATATTTTCATTTTTCTCCCTTACAAAATGTCTTTTTGCAGTGTCCTGATGATATTTTAAAACCGAAATACTTAAGTTTAGACAAACACGAATTCTTCCTCTGATCGTAACATCCTGTGTTTGTTATATTTTTTGAAAAACATTTTTCTTCATATATAAATATAGTATATATATATATTAAATAACAGCACGAGATTTTCCTGGGAGACCCATTAAACTGATATGGTTACACATAGCACCATGGTAATAATTTAAAATTCCTCTCAAATATAAACAACACCTGCTCTTAGAATGAGAATCTTCAGTCACATGAAATTGGCACTTTTTCCGTTTTACAACACATTTTTTCTTTTATCTTCTTCTTTTATCTTTACATTGTTTTTTTTTTTTTTTCATCCACATTTTGGCATGCTTGTTTCAAGAGTAATATCAATTGCTTGTCTCATTTTCTACGACCTCATTTACAAAATAGTTGTTATATATATATATATATGTGTGAGGAAAATGGGGTTGGAATGAATCCGACAGAATGAGGTAAAATAAGGAATGAAAGAACAAAACTCAGACAAAAATGTGTCGTATATTTCGCTGCAGTATGGACCTCAGCTTCTTCTACTTTAGTATGCCCCTAATAATTCAATAAAGCAGAAGAAGCTGAGGTCCATACTGCAGCGAAATATACGACACATTTTTGTCTGAGTTTTGTTCTTTCATTCCTTATTTTACCTCATTCTGTCGGATTCATTCATGAATGAATGACTAATATATATAATATATATATATATATATATATATATAATTGTGTGTGTGTGTGTATATTATGAAAAAATTGAAAACACAGTTTCATAAATGAAGTAATGTTTATTACGCCTACGCTGCATGTTCGATCTCTTTCAATAGATCTTCACAGGGCTCGTTAGTTTGAGGAAAAAAATAAAAGTATCACAGAAAATAAGAAATCTTCGAGACTCTTTTGTTTTATGATCGGTCAGTCTATTCTTCAACAATTTTTAAATAGACTGACCATAAAAATAAAAAGTCTCAAAGTTTTTATTTTATTTTCTGTTATCTTTTTTTTCCTCAAACTAACGAAAGCCCTGATGAAGATCTATTGAAACAGATCAAAACACTGCAGCGTAGGCGAAATAAACATTACTTCATTTATGAACTTGTGTTTTTTCAATTTTTTCATAATATTACACACACACACACACACACACACACACATATTACAATATAATAATATATATATATATAATATATATATATATATATATATATGTCATCACATACAGTTTTGTTTCATCGTTTCATGGCTCATCATGGTGACTAGACAAGGCAGACTGCTTTCAGCCTAGGTTCGAAAACCAACGAATTCCATCAGATTCTTACCACCGCGATATCTACACACCCACTTTTTAAACGGAACTTTACTATTAAGAACATATTAGGAAACAAGGGAGTGTTCTATCCGTATTAAGGAGAGCTATGCAATTTTATATATATAATATATATATATATATATATATACAAAGGAGTTATTCTTATCTTCTTTCATCTCCTCCTACATCAATTGACCTCCTTTATTTTTTTTGTCAATTCTTCCTCTTTTTTCCTTACTTCATTCTTATCTTCACATTTCCTTCAATCCTCTATAAATTCAGAACGTAACTTCTTTCGCTTATTTCCTCTCTTCCTTCTTTCCCAGTCCCTCTTCTTTCTCCCTTCCTTCATCAATTAATCTCCATGCTTCTTTCTTTTCTCCAATTATTCTTCCTTTGTCCCCTATTATTCCTTCTCTTCACCTTTTCTTTCTTCTACCTCTTTCTTTCACTTTCCTTCTTTCCTCTTTCTCTCACCCCCACCCCCACATCAATCTATTCTCTCTTTTCTTTCTTCCAATCTTTCTTTCTTTCTCATATTTCCTCGTTTTCTTCCATTGTTTGTTCATGTAAATCATAACGTAACTGAGGGACAAGTCTCCTCAGGTCTCCAGCACTCTTCTGAGTATTCTATCCGATTGTAGCAGTGCAGTATTCTTGATTGCGTTCTCAATTCTTCCTCTGATTTCTAGATCTTCCAGTCTTTTTTCCAAGTTTATTGGGACCGTTCCAAGTGCACCAATTTATTTTATTATTATTATTATTATTATTATTATTATTTTATATTATTATTTACTCCTTTTGAGTTTTCACATCAGTGTTAGCTGATGGTCTTTCACTGGAGTCGAGTTACAGCAAGTCTCTTCAGGTCTCCAGGACTCTTCTGATATTCTGGCAGATTGCAGCAGTGCAGTGTTCTGATGGTATCAATCCTTCCTCTGATTTCAAACTTTCCAAACCCTTTCCAATCCTTTTAGGACCGTTCTCCAAAGTGCACCAACTACAATTGGGTAACACTTTCACTTTCATATTCCCTAACTTTTCAGGTTCTCTGGCAAGTCCAGATATTAGTCCATTTTTCTTTTCCTTCAGCTTCACACTGGGATCTGCTGGAACTGCAAAATTCACCAGTTGACAAGTTCTTCTTTTTTGTTAATCAGCACTAGGTCTGGTCTTCTTGCTGGAGATAAGGTGATCCGTTTTATTTAAAGTTCCAGAGAATTTTCATGCGTTTCGTTCTCGAAAAATTTCTGGTTTATGCATAACCATTTTGTTGTATGGTCAAATTTTAATTTTTTGCATAATTCCCAGTGGATCACCTTCCCAAACCAGTCGTGTCTAGTTTTGTACTCCCCGTTGTGCTTGTTTACTACATTCGCATAGTACATGGTTTACAGTCTCATCTCTATTACCGCAAAGTCTACATTTACTATTTTGTTGGGTCTTATCAATTTTCGCTGTGATATAGTTTGTCCTTATTGCATTATTTTTGTGCAGCAATTATTAATGATTCAGTTTCTCTCTTAAGGTTACCTTTTTTAACCACGTCCAGGTTTTTTCATGTGCAACCTCTTCCGATTTGTCGTTTGAAGTGTCCATATAATTGTTTTTTCTTCCCATTTTTGTTTTCTAGTATTTGTTATTTTTCTGTTTGTCCATATGTCGTATCTACTATTGTTGGCCGCCATTATTATTATTATTATTATTATTATTATTGTTGTTGTTGTTGTTGTTGTTGTTGTTACTCCTTTTGAGGTTTCCACATCAGCGTTAGCTGATGGTATTTCGCTAGAGTCTGAGTGACAACAAGTTTCCTCAGATCTCCAGCACTCTTTTGAGTATTCTAGCCGATTGCAGCAGTGCAGTAGTGTGGATGGTCTCAATTCTTCCCCTGATTTCCAGATCCTCCAATCTTTTTCCCATGTTTATTGGGACCTTTCCAAGTGCACCAACTATTATTATTATTATTATTATTATTATTATTATTATTATTATTATATCACGTTTCCTTTTCTTTTGTTTTCTTGTTTCATCTAGTCCATATTTTTCCTTATCACATTAGTCAGAATATATTTTCTTTTCCATGAATTAACCATATGGACTGGATAGTCAGTCTGCGATTACGACGGATTATGCAAAACCAACAGCCCAATGTGACTTATAATTGCTTTTTGCTGTCCGTGTGTACGTTGCTTGCCGAATGAGTGGAAATAAGCGACATATGGTTCAACTCAGTGGACAGATGCGTTCAGCTTTTCTCTCAGTGAACTCTAAAGATTATATATGCTATATATTTATAGGCTGCTGAATAGGTTTTTATCATCATCTGTTTTTATTTACCTTGATAGGTAATTCGCTTCTCTGTTCTAAATGCACGCACGCATGCATCCACGCACGTGTATATTAGGGTAGGTCGATTTTTCACTTTAAAAAAAATATCAAATTGTCCTCTGTGAGAAAGTGTGTGTGTTAGTACTACTGAATACTGATACCAAAATTAGATCTTTTATTTGCACCGTTGTTGAGGAATAGCAACAAAGGTTGTCTACTAAAATGCACATTATATATATATATGTGTGTGTGTGTGTGTGTGTGTGTTGTATTTGCAAGCATTCTTTCATTTATACATGTAGAATTAAACAAAATTTTAAAAAACTGGAATACATCACCCCTGATGATGGCACTTCGAAGTGTCGAAAGTACTCCGGGAACTGAACCTTTGTGGACTTATCACCAATTCCACCCAAACATTAAAAAGTTGGCAGAAAATTAAGAAAGATCAAAAATAAAATTATATAAACAGGAGATGTGCCTTTGTTTAATTCTAATGTATAAATGAAAGAATGCTGCCCAAACAACACACACACACACACACACACACACACATATAATATATATATATAGGTATTATATGTAGGTTATTACCGTGTACCTCTATAATAATAAATTTGCTCTACTAACGTATTGAACACTTATATTTGATATATAGCTCTTATCATTGTGCAAACTTGAATCAACTAACCACTGTGACCATTTTCACGGTAAGTCACTTTTCCACAAATACCATATATATATATCTATATATATGTGTGTTGTGTGTGTGTGTGTGTGTGTTATATGTTTTGGTTGGTTTGGTTGTTAACGGTATATCAACGCTTTTCGGGTCTTACTGCCGAATCAAGTCATTTTGATATTAGGTGGCTTATGGTAACCTGCTATACTTAAATGGACTCTCATCTAATATTGAACAAACCATGGCCTCTTAAACTTCTGTTAACTTGCGGAACCGGGTGCGTTCAACGTACGTATATATATATACATAATATATACATATATTATATATATTTTATTAATATATATATATATAGGGGGGTTGTACATACAGAATTATTCCAAACCGTTATTAAATTGTATCTACAAACTTGTCTGAAAATAAAACAAACTCTCGCGTAACTGATGAGTTTTCACGAATATATTTTGATTCTCATGCGTTGATATATATATATATATATATGAATATCAAGTGTGTCCTATTTTCAGATTACTCCTATAGGTCGTAACCTAACATATCATACCAATTTGTAAATCAGGTTGACTCCTATGAGCAAATAATAAACATTCCGAGTCTTTGCGATTCCCAAGTTGTAATATTTAATTGTTTTCGGAGATTTTTATGACCAAATTTTTTGTACGATAAAAATGTAAGTGGTGTACATCAATGTATGAAGCCTGCACGTTTAGCCTAAAGTCAATCGAGAACCCTTCTGCAGGAGCGACCTAATTAGCCACCCGACAAGAGGAATTTCACTATTATATATAAATGTATGTGATGTTTATAATATGAATGTTGAATATCGGGGATTAGAGATTTCATCAAATTAATATAGTTAGAAACAGACGGTTAGAGCAAGCTCTCGGTCTGATGATTTAAATGCCGATAAACTAACATCAGCAAGTGCGTACTTGATGTTTAAGCTATCCTAATTGCGTTTTTATTCTATAGGCGGAACATAAATATTATATATTTTTTGAACTGTGTAGAATTTACTAGAAGACCCAGGAAATTCCATTGCACGTATGATAATAATTGCACAATTCTTAATCTAAATAGATTTGGCTGTGAATTTTCATTTTCATTTCAACTTTAGTCGAGCTTTAATAACACCACGTATATCTTTAAATGAATGAATTATATTGCCCCAAAAGCAAACGAAGACATTTTGCTTTTATTCATTCGAGTTGGGTATTTAATCTTTTTCAAGACATTTTTTAAAACTTCATTTTAACCCATAGAATAGGATCCTAAAGGCACTACCACTGTGCAGGTAAGGGTTAAACTTTGGAGTATTGGTGATTAAGGGACTCCAGTTTAAACTCACCACCAGGTGCAGTTTAACTCATACCCAGACACTGAGACCCTCATCATCGCCTTCTAGCACAGAGACACACAGACAGACACACACACACACACACATATATATATATATATATATATATATATATATATATATATATATACTTAAGTGTATTTTGCAGCATTTTTTCTTTAAACATGTTTTGTTTAAATGTACAGACAATTCTTGTCGGACGAGTTTTTGTTCGATCTTTCTAATTCTGGCCATCTTTTGTGTCAGGATGGAACTGGCGTAGCATCTACAAAAGGTTTCATACCGAGCCGCTATTCGGCAATTCGCACTTGCCATCTTCAGGTAGGAAACTGATGTATGTTCCGTGTCTCGTTTTAAGGAACATATATATATATATATATATATATATATAATAAAAATCGTCGGTGAGTTGCCATAAGAACATTAGGATTCAAGACAATCAAAAAGAATGTTTAGGGTTTAACGTAACAGTCCGATACAATTCTCTCTTTCCATTATTGCATCTACCATGGTCAAGTTTCCCTTAAAATTGAGAACATAACCTGACTAGAAGTCAAACACGCAATTCGATAAATAGTGTTTATTTGTTAACACAAGTGGTCCCAATTTTCTTTCTCCATTTTTCTTTCTCCATTTTCTTTCGTCCATTTTCTTTCTCCATTTTTTCTTCCATTTTTTTCTTCCATTTCTTCTTCCTCCATTTATCTCTCTTAAGAGAGAGATAGAGAAGTCACAGGGTGTTAAATCAGAGTTTATGGCGCGGCCATTCATTCAGACCATATGTACCCATACCATCTCCCAGTAAAATAGCGATGTAGACATTCACGAACAAGAAGAGCAACATTTGGATGAGCACCACTACACAGATTAATTGCCATATATTAAGTAACATACATTAGAGAATTGAGAAAAGTACTGCATATAAAAAAAAACATTATAAATAGTTAAAAAAAGGAGTTACTTTTCAATCACCATTGATGTACACAGAATCATCAATGGTTTGCAGGACAAGACAGGCAGAAAAAAACGTATATGTGTTGGATTTGTGTAAAGTATTCAACTCTGTTACAGATGAATGCAAGACTAAAACTGAGTTTGGTAGGTGCTTATATGGAGCTTTGGATTGTCCATTATGAACTCAGGCAAGTTCATTTCCTGAGTTCTGATTCGCTGTTGGATTTCAGGTTAGTAAGAACAAGGATACGTACCCACTCTTCAGCCACCACATTGCATTATGCCAGCTGCATGTAAGACTGTATTAAGTTACAGCTTGCCTGTTGTCTCGTCTACTAACTCGACGGTAGTTAGAACCCACTGCGATGGTGAGTATCGTATTTGTTTCTATATCTGGAGGATAACTTCTATATCACTGAAAATATATCATTTAGCAAATCATTTCAGTAGAAAGATGTAAGTTCTTATAATAAGTTGGAAGGCTTAAAGTAACCTTCCATCGTGGGTACATGTATGTACATGAAATACTCCGACAAATTATAAGATAAATAACAAAACTTAATACATGAGCACATAGGAATACATCCAGGACAAATATATAGACATGCCATAAAGAAAGAAGGTGTAGACTAATGTCCTAAGGAATGTCACTTACTGATAGCTGGAGTGGCGGCAAAGCCACCACTCAATGGATATAGACAATACGTGGTTTATGCCATGTGTAGTCGTTGCTGGCCCGAGAGAAAGTGAATTCAGAATTCCCGGGCTGCTGCTTAATACTCAAGCCACCTATCAGCGAACACCCGCGGCAAGGTAGATAACCCCATTGGACTCATGTACATCTGGAATTATCATTTACTGACCCACACCAGCAATAAGTAATCACTATTCAAGAATGTGTTTATATTGCTTCAAAATAAAGTTGTGTTTATTATGTCTCGCAGAGATCATTTTAAATATTTGCAACTTCGCACACAACGTGTGAGATATACTTAGGATAAGTAATGTGCCACCATAAGACATAAGATGTCTTCCTGTTTATTTTTGTTTATTATTGGCATTTCAGTCTCGAAATTATATAGTTTTTGTGCCCTTGAAGTTACAGCGCCTCCTGTGACTGTGAAGTGCGATGTTTGAAAAAACATTCTTGACCACAGATGTCGCATGTGAAGGCTGTCCTGAAAGATGTGATGTGCCGGTGCTTTGTTGTCGCTGCTTTCTTCTGGACCTCTTAGCTTCATGGTGTGGCGCCAGCGTGACCTTTGATATTTCAGTCCTCTACGGAGAGCCTGCTGCCCCTAGTGGTCCTGCGCCAAATTTTCCCAGCTGGAGGGGCAATGCCAACGCACCTGAGATCATCTTGCAGACATCCTTGAAAAGCAGCTTAGAGCTAAGAATCTGTCTCTTACCAGACGAAAGCTCTGCATAGAGATGTCCTTCGGGATTTGTCATCATCTATCCGGCGGATATACCCAGCCATTTCAGACGAACGCTGTCTCAGTATAGACACCAAGCTGAGGAGTTGAGCTCTCTCTAGAACTGCTGTGTTAGTGATCATCTCCTACTTTATGTATTTATGTATGATCAAGTAATTTCAATAATAATACGATACGGCATGAGATCAATTTTTAATCGGGATTTAACAGATTTAACAGAGTTTTCCTTCTCCTAGATCGGTTGCCATACGAAAGTTGAAGAGCCCAGTATACCGTACTGTTTATCCATAAATAAGGGGAGAATAGTGGGATAGGGCCGGGTGAGCTCAGTCGGTAGAGCGTTCAGCTAGAAACCACAAGGTTCCTAATTCGATACCGACCCTCGCCAACTCAGCATATGAGTAGCACAGGGATCTGTGCGGTAAAGTATGGAGCTGATGGTAGGTGTGGCACTCCACCTCAGACGCTAAATAATCTCCTTGGTCTAGCGCTAGTGAAAAGGGGATAGACTACCTCGCTGTATGGTTCATACCGACATTAGGCCCGCCCGACGACTTTTTATTTTACTTTATTCCTTTTCTAAGAGTATTAGCGTTGCGATTTGTGAATGCAAACTGTCTCTTAAAGCTTGAGCTCTTTAACTTGGCATGACAACTATGGAGAAGGACAACCCTGAATTAAAACCTGTTGAACAACACTTAAAAATAGATCTTGTGTAACATCCTGCTCGTGTGAAGGAGTTTTAGATATATACAATTGCTGAGGGACTCTTTCTATTTATATTCCAGTTCTTTATTTTGTAGTTTTATTTTTGGATAATCTAGTGTACTTTATCCAAACGTCTGTAACTAAATCGTAATCTCATTAATTTCTTATACAGTTTACTTGTTTTGTGAAATGTCTTTATTCTTAATTACTTTGAAAAATCTTTCTTTATTTTTTATTTCTAACTGGTTTATGAATTGATTCAATCATATATATTTCAGTTTTCCGAACTTTGAGATAGATTGCTTATGTTCGTTTCATTAAAAAAACATTACCTTTCGTCTCCACCAATTCCTAACACTGTTTCAATTCAATTTTGCCTGTTCAAAGATTCTCTTGTTAATTGAATTTAACAGTTAGTGGCTCTCTACAAAGAAACTTATTTAAAAGAGTCGGAAGATCATTGGATAAGGTCTTTATGGGAACTAACAAATGTATGCGCCCCCTACGCGCAACAGTTCAAGTTTTAATGTAATATAATATCATATTAAATTAGTAAGACTAACGAAATTAAATAATATCGAATATAAAAGTTTTACAATTATTTTGATGTTATTATATTGATTTCTATATAAAATAATACATGGGATTGCTTTTGATACCTTTGAGAATAATATATTAGTATTAGAAATCAGTAACAAAAATGAATATATATTAAACCAAATTTTGTTAAAATCATTATGCATATTCCCACCATATACTATGTAAATCTTTATTTCTTAGATGATGTATAACATATTTAAATGCATTAATAATATGGGCAGTTTTGCGATAAATCTAACTCAACTAGACTTTAAGAGATATCGTTATAAATAAGATGCTAATTAGGATTAAATAATGACTATTTCATAATCGTTGAGAATATAACTTAAATAAATGAAGAAATCGTGACGTCAGTGGTGATGTAGTTCGGTTATAGACAGACAGACAGTTGCATAATCTTTATTATAATAAGATTTGGATTTTATTTGTCTTTCTGTGGGACTTGAATACCACCCAAATCCCCAAATTCAGTAATGGATCATCCTTGATTTCTATATATCCGGAGAACTGCTTCGGTGGTACTTAGTTAGCTGCTGTTATTCAAACCAACAGTAGACTAAACTGACTTCAATAGGGCGCTGCAAACAGTAATGGACCTTAAGATTAGGAAAGCTATTCATAAAGCTAGTATTTCTGCTGACTCAGCCCAAAAGCTATGCTGCAAACATTTGCAAGTGAAAAGCTGACCAAAGAAAACCTCCAAATGATGGATCGGGCCATGCTAAAAGAGTTGGGAATCACAGCAATGGGAGAAGCCCTGTCTATCCTTAAACAAGCTAAGGAGACCTCTACCCAGACGACCTATACTAAGGCACCGTCAGCCAAGCCCCCAACTCCACTTTGAAATGAACCCCCAACAATTCAGAAAATTTCGATGATTGGGATATTTTACCAGAATGACAGATATGCCAACTTCTCAAACCAACATCCAATTATACGACGAGATAATCAAAGATATCCACGCAAGTGAAAATGGTAGACGACGCTCTGCTATATAGTCTAGCATCAAGGAAGACTTTTATCACATCTTTGATTTCCTGATCCAATGTGCGAGGAATGGAATTCAATAATTCCAAGATTAAGTGAACGTATTACTAACCTCTCCACACGAGCAGGATGTGACACAAAGATATATCTGTTAACAGAGTTTAACAGGTTTGAACTTATAGTTTACTTAACTAGTTGTCAATCCAAAGTTAAAGAGCCCTGTTTGCACAATTTACCATAGCTGGAGGGAGTGGATGGGTGGATGCTTGTCTTTCCCCCAGGACACGATTTACCAAGACCGTTCGACATGTATAGGATGGGGTACAATGTCGCAATTACGGGACATCCAGCAAGAATCGAACTCTCATTACACCACGATGGACAACTACCTTTCCAAGGCTTAGCGCATATATAAATAGCAAGTCTCGTTCAGGATTTGAATCACGGTCAATTTCCTAAAATGAGATACCATTAAACGACAGACGTTCAAGATTGAATGCAGCATTTAAAAATTTCCATTTTCAATTTTGTGGTGAGTACAAATTGGAATATTTCATCATCTCTTTTCTGTCATTATAATTTTGATCTGACCAAAGACCAATACCAGGCAATCGCGCACTGTAGTAATTTGCATGCGCGCCAAAGAGGTAGTCCGACGTCAAACCACAGCTCACTATCAGGAGGATATGAGTTCAATCTTCCTAATCGTCCGTTACACTCTCCCACCCCGATCTCATTTTGCACGCCAGACTTATTCATGCACGCTTTGAGCTACCACGTGCCTGATTTCTCTCACCACACTCTCACTTAGAATTGTATTAACTCAACGCCTATATCCGTTGCGCCATGTGTCTAATTGGACAATTCAAAGATACAGACAAATATTTTAAAAATGTTATCAAATCCTCATTAGTAGTGCCCAACATCATAAAAAAAAGATCGTTTCTTAAAGAAAATAAATTCCAACAAGCTTACCAGTGTCAGCAGAACTTCGAATACACTGACTAACCCGCTGAAGTTCGTGTAAGACACCCGCCAATAAAGGGATATTCTGGTATGATAATAAACAACTGGTTTTGAGTCTCCAGTTCTAGAGATCTGGGATTTGTGAATTTACCCCTGGGTAATTCCATGTCAAATCATCCAGCCATATCACCCAACCCCTTCAATTTTTCTGATATTTTGTACAGGTGTAGAATAGGTTAAAGTTAGACAAATCCCCAAATTTAACCTTCCAATTACAAGAATTGGTTAAGTTATGTCGATTTTAAACTTGACATTTTGAGGGGGGCGAGAAAATGGCGACATTTTGTAATCTATTTCTGTCTATGAAAAGAGTTCTAGAGCTTTCTTACTCCTAAAATTGGTACATAGAAGCGTTTTTGGCCAGGGAAATCCAAAGATGTTATCAAAATCGGCATAAAATTAATTCTCTTAAGTTATTAATGATTTCTGATTTTTTCATAGCAAGATCAATAAGTGGAAAAACGCAATGTGCCACTGCATATGAAAAATATTTCTTTAAATTATTATTCTACCTATATTGAACATTATTTGTACCAAAAATAGCGTTTGGTTTCTGCTCTTACAGAAGTTACAACATCAGTTAAAATTTTTCACTGTTATGTTTTGAATGTTTCCGTTCAGCCATTGAATAAGGACTATATGGAGGCAAAATAACTGTCAGAGTTCGATAGAAATTATCAGGATTATGTTGGTGGTTGGATATATTAAAATTATATACAAACAATATATTTACAATGTTCAATCATATTGCCTGCAAAAACCTAGTCCACACCTTACAAAGTTTCAGGAAAATTGAAGGGGGTGGGTGTCAATTTTTTCTAAGATGATTTGACATGAAATTACCCCCCTTCATTTCCATGACTACCAGGTTTTCTCTGACCCAGAGTGATAGTACATGTTAGTGTCCCATCTATAGGTTGAACAGATTAAAAATTAGTTTTATAAAAATACCTTGTAAACAAAAACTGATTACCAACTGTTGTCCCGCACAAAAAGTATTTGTTTAAAAACAAACTATTCCTATATAAATCATATAAAAAGAAAAAATGATTAAGCATTAAATAACCCACATGGTTTATATGCCGTTAAGCAAAACAAAACAAAATTTTACTGTCTTGAGTTGACATTTAATTGTATCTATGATGAGTGTTCTTGTTNCTTATTGCTGAAGCTCTGTGAAGTGCGGAGTACCCATTCATTGCTATTACTTCCAGCTTCTTTGTAACGGAGTATTAGTACCTATTAGTTACATCTATGGGTCAAACAGATTTTTAAATGAATTTAAATGTTAAATAATGATTTACAAAATTGAATACCCAGCAAGAATAAATAAAACAAAAATGGGATCATATGACCTTTAGGCACCCCTTTTGTGATATCGATCCGTGGGGACATTTTTTTCCATTGACACCGTCAAAATCCGGTTAATTGTTAACAGAAGATTTTTAGAGTGTTTTTAAATCATAAAACTAACCCTAACCCTAAACCCTAACCCCTAACAAACAACCAGATTTTGATGGTGTAAATGAGAAAAGTCTCATTGTGAGTCGAGATCGTGGAAGGGGTGCCTAAATGTCATATGATCCCAAAAATGTAATCACATAAAATAAAACAAGGTTGAGATGCCGTAAAATCCAACCAACCAACTCGTCGTAACTTCTGTATTGAAATTGCTACGTTGATTTATCTTGATCACCACTCCATGTTGGAGGAATTGGATGCAGTAGATCTAAGGAGGAAATGTCATTAATACACAGATATCCAACAAGGATACGAATTTGGTAAATGTGCCCACAATGAACTGTCTCGAAGACGCATTAGAGAAGACTGGAATTAATAGCAATTTCTTCTTAGAGAGAATCTATTGGAATCACCATAATTCTAAGAATGGCAGAGGAACGAAGAGAAAGAAAGATAGACACAGAGCAGCTTTGGTATCACTTAGACATCATTAGCGTGTCCCGCCAATTAACGATCGCCTTATTTTACCGATACTCATCTTCCTGTCCAATAGACAATTTCGTGACGACATCGTGTAAGAGATTAAAGACAAAAGTACTTGCAGGTAACAAGCAATGTTTAAGCAAGAAAACTAGAAATGCAAATAATGTCCGATCACAAATATCAGAAAGAGAAGATAAAACTACTTTTCTTATTAATCAACTACATCTTTCCTTCAAGTGTTTTTTTTTACGGAATTATATCCGTCTTTTATTTACTACTTTTCCCCCCATGCATGCACAGAGAAAATATGTTCTGCTATAAACAGATTAAGGAAGTGCGTGGTGTAATGGTTAGAGTCGTAGGAAATGGAATTATCGACCCGAGTTCAATTCCTGGACGAAGCTGTTTGCATTTTACATAGCGCTAATACCAACGAGAAAGGTATGAATCCAATTCTCCCTCCAGCTCTGGGCAAATAGTAAGGCAGATTGGGCTCTTTAACCATGGCTAGCTAACCAGGCTAGGAAAAGGAAAACTCTGAATTCAAACCTGTTAAACTCCGCTTGAGAAATTTACCTTGTGTGTGTGTGTGTGTGTGTGTGTCGCATTCTGCTTGTGCGAAGGGGTTGGTATATATATATATATGTGTGTGTGTGTGTGTGTGTGTGTGTGTGTGTCATATCCTGCTCGTACGGAGGAGTTGGTAAATACATATAAACAGATTAACAGTCATTGAAATCCTATCTCACGCCCATGCTAAATTAACAATTCTTCCTAGCTGTAGTCGTATCAGTGCTGCTGTACGGCTGCACCACTTGGGCCTTAACGAAGCGCCAAGTTAATAAACTAGATGGGAGCTGCACAAAAATGATGCGTGCGATCTTAAACACAAAACACCACGAGAAAACAGTTGTACGGTCACCTACCCCATATCACCCAAACCATCCGAGTAAGACGCACAAGAACACGCTAGACACTGCAGGTTAAAACAAGGACAAACTCATAAGTGACGTTCTGCTGTGGAAGCCAGCACATAGGTACGCTAGTGTAGGCCGTCCAGCAAAGCTGTTCATTGACCAGCTCTGGGTGATTACTGGATGCTGCGCAAAAGGACCTCCCTAAAGCAAAAAACTAGAAAATGCAAATAATGCGATGAAAGAAAGAGAAGATAAAACAGCTTTTTATTAATCGACTACATCTTACCTATAAGCCCAACATAAATAAAGGGGAACCACTCTTGAATGATAAATTATTTATTTATTGATCTACTAGGAAAAAAGTGTTAGGATTAGGGTTTAGGGTTAGTTTAATAGGAAAATAAATAAATAATTTATCAGTCAAGAGTGGTTCCCTTGTGTGTATTACGCAAGTGTTTTATTTTTCAACTAATTATCATCATTAAATGACGAACAATCATAAACCTTTGTCTAACTGCAGCAAATCTATACATTCATACTCGTGTTCCTTAATTGTAGGACCGTTATATTGCAACACCCTCTGATTAAAAATGAGACCGTCCAAATCCTCCAAAAGGAAATGCGCAAATGTAAATCCTGATTGTCTGTTGCTTCCTATCCGCCGAATTCTTATTGTTAGTCAGTATTGTCACCTCGGCTAAATAATTATTATGAGAAAGAAAGAGAATAAGGGAAAATAAAGAGAGTGAGTGAGCGAGCATTTGGAAGCGATAACGCTAATCTGTTGTAATCGAACATAATAAAAAAGATGAAAAGAAGGAAGGAAAGAAAGAAAACACAATGAGAGAGAGAGAGAGAGAGAGAGAGAGAGAGAGAGAGAGAGAGAGAGAGAGAGAGAGAGAGAGAGAGTAACATCAAGATTATTATACTTTTTATATTCCATGTTTCTTTTTCAAAAACAAAAACAAAAAAGGTAATAAACAGAAAAGAAATATGACAATAAACCTTCGTCTAACTGCAGCAAAGTGATGACAAATATCTGAAAGAGAA
Organism: Doryteuthis pealeii; assembly: GCA_023376005.1. NCBI lineage: Eukaryota > Metazoa > Mollusca > Cephalopoda > Myopsida > Loliginidae > Doryteuthis > Doryteuthis pealeii. The sequence goes on along the minus strand of CM042154.1, from coordinate 88,861,788 downwards.
GATAAAACTGCTTTTCTTATTAATCAACTCCATCTTTCCTTCAAGTGGGTTTTACGGGACTCCATTTGTCTTTTATTTACCGCTAATTATCATCAGAAAATAAAGAACAATCACATTCCTTATTTCCTTACAAAACAACAACAACAAATGATAATAATAATAATAATAATAATAAAATAATAAAGAGAAACACAAAACAAATAAACGACACTAAATGTTCGTCTAACTGCAGCAAATAATAATGATTACTGATATCCATCTTGGATATGATTATCCGTTGTAATGACGGATTTATATGGCTTTTGTTTTTGGGTTTTTTGTTTTGTCGTTTTTATTGCAGCTGCTTTACATTCTCTCGCTTGATTAACAGATGCGATGAGAGATAAATTAGTTTGCGACGTGTTTAATATGAACGACAATCTTTTTTTTTTCCTTTATTGAGAAGAAACATCTTTTCTTTCATTTCTTTCGATTTCTTTCAATCATTTCATGCAATTATATCATTTGTCTTCGATTGTTCCTACTTCTACAACAATTCTGTATTTTTCTTTTCTTCTTGTTCTCCTTTTTTGTTCTTATTAATATTATTATTATCATTGCTCTTCTTATTCTTATTCTTCTTCTCGTTATTATCATTCTTCTTCTTCTTCTTCTCATTATTATTATTATTATATTATTATTATTATTATTATTCTCATTCTTCTTATTCTTCTCGTTATTATTCTTCTTCTTCTCGTTATTATTATTATTATTATTATTATTATTATTATTATTCTTCTCGTTATTATTATTATTATTATATTATTCTCATTCTTCTTCTTCTTCTCGTTATTATTTCTTCTTCTCTCGTTATTATTATTATTATTATTCTCATTCTTCTTCTTCTCGTTATTATTCTTCTTCTTCTCGTTATTATTATTATTATTATTCTCATTCTTCTTCTTCTTCTCGTTATTATTATTCTTCTTCTCGTTATTATTATTATTATTATTCTCATTCTTCTTATTCTTCTTCTTCTCATTTTATTATTATTATTATTATTATTATTATTATTCTCATTCTCTATTCTTCTTCTTATTATTATTATTATTATTATTATTATTCTTCATTCTTCTTCTTCTTCTTCTCGTTATTATTATTATTATTATTATTTTCTCATTCTTCTTATTCTTCTTCTTCGTCATTCTCTTCTTCGTCTCATTCTTCTTCTTCGTCTCATTATTATTCATTCTTCTTCTTTTTCTTCTTCTTCTCCTTCTCATTATTCTTATTCTTCTTCTTCTCATTATTCTTATTCTTCTTCTCCTTCTTCTTCTCATTCTTCTTCTCCTCATTCTCCTTCTCATTCTCCTTCTTCTCATTCTTCTTCTCATTATTATTGTTCTTATTATTGTTCTTGTTATTATTGTTCTTGTTATTATTGTTATTATTATTATTGTTTTTCTTCTTATTGTTGTTGTTCTTCTTCTTCACAAATACATTTATGCTACGGTATCTTCCTTCTTTTCGTTAAGGTTTTCTTTTTTGCTTTTTTAGATTTCCACTTATCTCCCGAGTTTTTCATTCTTTCAAATTATCCATTCTTCCTTCTTTGTTTCTTATATTTCTGTATTTATCTATCTAAATTTCTATTTATCCATGTTCTTTCTTCCTCTGTCCTTATAAAACACAATTTCTTTCTGTCTTTCATTCTTTCTATATTTATTCATTTATCTATCAAATTACCATTTATTCCACGCACTCACTCTTTCTCTCTCCCCTTAAAACATCATTTCTTTCTTTCTTTCTTTTTCTTTCTTTCTATATTTATTTATATTTCCGTTCCTCCCTCATGTTATTTCTTTCTCTGTCCCTATAAAACACACTTTCTTTCTTTATCTATTTATTTATTATTTATTCAAATTTCCATTTATTCCACGTGCTCTTCATTTCTCCCTCCGCTTGAAACATTATTTATTTATTTATTTATTATTCATTTCGTTAAATTCCAATTTATCTTATGTGCTCTTCCTACATTTAAATTCGTCTTTCTTTCTTTATTCATTTATTTAAAATTATATTTATCCCACCTACTCTTCCTTCCCCTCTCTCCCACTAAAACTCTTTCTTTCTTTCGCTAAATTTATATTTATCCAACGTGGTGTTCATTCACTTCTTCTTTTCTTCCTTTAACATGTTCTTTCTTTCTTTCCTTCCATTAAAATGTTCTTTCTTTCTTTCCTTCCTTCCATTAAAATGTTCTTTCCTTCATTCTTTCCATTAAAATGTTCCTTCCTTCATTCTTTCTTTAAAATGTTCCTTCCTTCATTCTTTCCATTAAAATGTTCTTCCTTCCTTCTTTCCATTAAAAGTTCCTTCTTTCCTTCCTTCTTATTAAAAATGTTCCTTCTTTCCTTCCTTCTTTCCATTAAAATGTTCCTTCTTTCCTTCCTTCTTCCATTAAAATGTTCTTTCTTTCCTTCCTTCCTTCTTTCCTTAAAATGTGATTTCTTTCCTTCCTTCCTTCTTCCATTAAAATGTGATTTCTTTCCTTCCTTCCTTCTTTCCATTAAATGTTCCTTCTTTCTTTCCTTCCTTCTTTCCATTAAAATGTTTCTTCTTTCCTTCCTTCTTTCCATTAAAATGTTCCTTCAATCTTTCCTTCCTTCTTTCCATTAAAATGTTCCTTCTCTTTCCTTCCTTCTTTCCATTAAAAATGTTCCTTTCTTTCATTAAAATGTTCCTTCTTTCCTTCCTTCCTTCTTTCCATTAAAATGTTCCTTCTTTCCTTCCTTCCTTCTTTCCATTAAAATGTTCCTTCTTTCTTTCTTCTTTCTTTCCATTAAAATGTTCCTTCTTTCTTTCCTTCCTTCTTTCCATTAAAATGTTCCTTCTTTCTTTCCTTCCTTCTTTCCATTAAAATGTTCTTCTTTCCTTCCTTCTTTCCATTAAAATGTTCCTTCCTTCCTTTCTTCCATTAAAATGTTCTTTTCTTTTCCTTCCTTCTTTCCATTAAATTTTTCTTCTTTCTTCCTTCCTTCTTTCCATTAAAATGTTTCTTCTTCTTTCCTTCCTTCTTTCCATTAAAATGTTCTTCTTTCTTTCCTTCCTTTCCATTAAAATGTTCTTTCTTTCCTTCCTTCTTTCCATTAAAATGTTTTTTCTTTCTTTCCTTCCTCGTTAAAATCTTCTTTCTTTCCTTCTCTCCTTTAAAATCTTCTTTCTTTCTTTCCTTCTCTTCTTTAAAAATGATCTTTCTTTCTTTCGCTAAACTTATTTTTATCCAACGTTGTCTTCATACATTTCTCTCTTCCCTCCTTTAAAATCTTCTTTTTCCCCCCTCCTTAAATATGTTCCTTCTTTCCTTCTCTCCTTTAAAGTATTATTTCTTTCTTTCTTTCCATCCTCTAAAATGGTCTTTCATTCCTTCCTTCCTTCCTTCCATTCTGTATTTCATTTGTTAAATCGCCATTTATATTTTGTACTTTTCCATTCTTTAAAATATCTTTTTTTTAAATTTAAATTAAAGACATTAACATTGTTATCATATTACAATCAGCCTTATTTTCCCTCAACTCCACATTGCAATCAGATGGCATTTATTTTAATGTTACAACGAATAGAAAAACAACAACAACAACAACAACAACAACAGCAGCATAAAACCAAGATGGCGGCGATGTGTCTTGATGATCATCCTGATCTTTATCAGTTCTCGTCTCTTTGAAGCAATGGATTCTGAAATGTGTTCCATTTTCACTCATGGCAACGTTCCGAGAAAATTCCAAGGAGAAAAAAAAACCCGCGAATACAGATGAGACTAATTGACGTAATTTTATTAATATTGCTTTTGGTGCATAATTCCCATTTGATGCGTTAAGACTTGAATTGCATTATTCACTGTTGTTGTCTGGCCTAGAAATAAAGAGAGACAATTTTGAAGTCGGTATATTATAATGTTGATTTGGTAATCTGAGCGGAGGGGGGCTATTATGATGTAAGTTTAGGGAGTAAACCACGCACACGTACATGCACAGAGGTAGGCATTTTTGCTCTGTCTAGATCTATATCCCCCTCTCACTCTCTCACACTCATAAACACTCACAGGCAGGCACGCTGTCTTATTCTCTCTATCACAGCACACACACACACGTGTGTGTGTTTGTGTATGTGTATTATAGTGATAATAGAAAGGAGTTATAGGTCTACCTTGGTAGAAAATAACTCTTTTCTAATATACTCTTGCTATATCTCTATGTTTCTGATATATTGAATATTCTTGGATAACATTTATAATGCCACTTAAACGCATATATATATATATATATATTGGAGGATATGTGCTTAATTGAAGTCATACCTAATTTTGAAAGTTAATTAGTTAATAATTAGTGAATTTTAGGCCGGCATATATGTTCAAATCTAAGGCTAAACAAATCGAAAAAATATCAGTACATTCAGGGATTGACATTTTCTCGATTTGTTTAGCCTTACATTTGAACATATATGGCCGCCTAAAATTCATTAATTATTAACTAATTAATTTTGAAAATTAGGTATGACGTCAATTAAGCACATATCCTCCAAAAATTGTCGGCTAAAAGCCATATCAAATAAACACATTGTTTATTTACTCACTCTTATATATATATATATATATATATATATATATAAGGAAATCCGACAGAATGAAGTAAAGATTAGATGCAGAAATATTGCCATAAACGACTGATGAAGCCGAGCTCAATGCACGGCGAAATATACATATGCGTGTCTGAGTTTTGTTCCTTTGTCCATATTTCTCCCTCTAATCTTTACACACACACACATATATATTATATATATATATACCAAACTTATTGGTAAATCCTCGCGGTAAGAAAAAAAAACAGCAAATAGTTTGATTGTAAAAATATACTACCAAACATCAACCGGGAAGAACATTTTTTTTGAAAAAAAGAAAAGACCAAGATAATCGTACCAACAAAAAATAATCTATTGGTACAATATTTTGGCCAAAAGAAAAAACAATTTATGTGCATATATATATATATATATATATATATATATATATAAGATATATATATATTCATACAAAACCACCAGGAGACTAAAGCTAATAAGTAAAAAGTGCTCAATACCTAAGTAGAGCAAATAATAAAGATAAATCTAATGAGTCAGACGAACCTACTAAAAGTTTCGCTTAATACTCTTCAGGGCTAAGATCCGAGTCAGATCTTAGCCCTGAAGAGTATTAAGCGAAACTTTTAGTAGGCTCGTCTGACTCATTAGATTTATCTTTATAGTATATATATATTATATATATATATATATATATGTATATATATATATATGTGTGTGTGTGTGTGTTAGTTTAGCGAATACATAAAGTCAACGGCATCTCTTCAAAGGGTTAAAATCCCCACAAAGGGTCACCTGTTTTCCGTGAGTGGTTACCCATGATGCTTAAGAATGGAATCCTGGTAGCTGCACAGTCCATGATATGCAACTCTCCAATTAGGCTGGACGAGTGGTTGGAGAGACTCCTCGAATCAATCTACTGGTCACGTTAAGCCTTAGTACTTATATGATTGTCCTGATCCTTATAGTAAACCCCAACCTTTTTATCCTATACGTGCTAGAAAACGGTAGCTGATGATGTAATCTCCTGGGTATGACGGTAAATTGCATCTAATGGTGAAGTTTAAGTTCTGGAACTCTGGAGAGCGTGGAGGATTCCTCCATCCCCATTACTCCTAGGTCCACTCTGATCGGGAGTGGTAGTACCTGTTAGAGTTCCATTTATGAGGTAAATAGAAAAAAATGAGTTTTAAAAATCTGTTTCAAAAATTTAGTTTGAAAAAAGAAAATTGAATACCATCAAGAATGAATAAACAAAACGTCTTCAGCATAAAATAACCCAACAAGGGTTGACATGCGTAAAATCAGACCTCTTTATGTTCCCTAATGACACCAGCATCACAAAAATAAGGTCTAAATCTTGCGGCTTCGGTTGTATTTTATGTAGAATGAAAACATCGTGCAGTGTCATTCATAGGAATGTGTAGAATTGATATAAATACGAATCAAAACGAAAAAAACACGGAAAAAATTTTTTTTAAATCAAATCCACCGAACCCATCCTTCTCAATAAAGAATAATTCACATATTCAAGGTGCGTTTGCATTTGTAGTTTACTGATTCTTTTTACGTGTAAATTATATTAAACCGTGGTAAATTAGTTATGTTTTCTAATTTAATATTCAATTAATTTATTTGGGTGGGTAGGTGGGTGGGTGTATGGAATTGAAATTTGATTACGAGATGCGCATCAAGTAAAAAGTTTGAGAATCTCTGATTTATACGGAGATAATTCAAATAAACTAAACGACTATTTTGACATCGACAATCATTAAGAGAACATGTTTAACTGGCTATATTAACATTACATTTGGCATTAAATAAACCACAACAATTTGATATGCCATTAAACAAAGAAATCAAACGAGAAAAACAAAGATAAATCTGAATTTGTTTTTAATTTCCTGAAATCATTGTGATGCTTATACAACATAATCAAACTATATTAAAACATAGCAATGTCTTTCTTGTAACCCTCATGTTAGAGCTTCTATTACATGTAATATTCAGTGCTCTTCAGATTAATTTTATTCCTGTACTAGTTTAAGTATTTTCTTTGGGCATATCTTATGATTTTATGATATTTTTTTTTAAATATAAAGGATTAAAACATTTGATTTAGAGAAAGTTTAAATTTGTCAATATTTATTTATTCTTAGAATACTGATTGAAATAATCAACTAAAGTTCACTTTTTATTAATCTAATATTCATTATTTTCAAGAATATTTTACCAGGGTTTATATGTTTTGAAATTAAATAGAATTGACATGGTTGAATTGACATTACCTTATTTAACAAGAAGGGGTTCACTAAAGGACCCTCTGAAGAAAATGAAAAACTTAGATGAAGTGGATTGCCAACAACATTCAAAGATTGGTAGGATATATCGGGAGAGGTCTGTATAGTTATTTACTAAGCTTAGCTTAGATGCGGCACACGGCCAGCATTATGGGGCGCCCAATGAGAATCAAACTCTCTACTAATTGTTTGCGAATCTAGCTTGCTAGCCATTACACCACATGAGATGCCCTTGGAGAGGGCTATATAAATTGGCAAAACTAGTTTTGTAACAGGGCTACATCTAAGACATATGTAGCACTACCACAAATACCCGGTGTTGAGATGGAAATCGGCAAACTGATAATGGCTGCAGGGGTACAACAAAAACCAACAAAAAAAACAAACCTACAGTTACATAGAACAGTGGGATCAGTTGCACGAAGTGATAAAAAGAAATGAGATAAATGGAGTCATCAGTTTCTGGTGGTTGATATGTCGTTTACCAAACCTAAGTAGAAACTTCAAGGAACCTCCAGGGTAAAAACATCTTTTTTTATGACTTAGAATTCTAAATTTATCATTGTTATCTGTCATAATTTTTTTGTGAATTATGAGATTTTTCTGGTGAAATAATTTTTTTTTTTGAGGATCCCTGTATTTTGTTAAATCCGTCTGAGGCGAGAACTCCAAATTGTTTTTAATTTTTTTAAATTTTTTTTTAGTTTCTCGTTGAAATAAAATATAACGGGATGACGGTTCGTTAAGATTTTCTTTCTTTGAAAGTTATATAAGTAAAAGTCGACGGGGCGGCCTAAAGTCGGTATCAGCCAGTCAGCGAGGGAGTCTATCCCCTTTTCAATAGCGCTAGACCAAGGAGATTGTTTTTAGCATCTGAGGTGGAGCGCCGTACCTACCATCAGCTCCTTACTTTACCGCATAGATCCCTGTGTTACTCATACGCTGAGTTGGCGGGGACCGGTATCGAACTAGGAACCTTGTGGTTTCTAGCCGAACGCTCTACCGACTGAGCTAACCAGGCCCCATAATTCTTCCACTTCATAGTGCAACCGCATGCCTGCACCACTTAGACCCTAACGAAAAGAATAAGTTAAATGGGAATTAGACAAAAATGCTGTGTGCGATCTTAAACAAATCGGGGAAACAACGCTCCACAAAAAACGCAGTTCTACGGTCACTTACCCCCACAACACAAATAATGCGAGTGAGACGAACGAGACATTATGGACTCTGATGGAGAAGCAAGGATTAACTTCTAAGTGACGTTCTATTGTGGAAACCTGTAAATGGGCATTTCAGTGAGAGCCTTCCGCCAAATTCACACACTTTACACATACCACATGTGTAAAGCGTTAGGACACATTGCTAAAAACTGCCCAGATTAATATAATAATGAGAATGGCCATTCATTATTTAAAAATCATTCGGCTTAATGGGTTGTTTGATGGTAAGGAAAACATTTAGTTGACTCCTCAATTAACTTAGTTTCCAATATTAGCATTCGTATAGCCATGATAGACCTACTGTATGGCGAATTAGCAAAACGCTCCAGAATGACAGGTTGACCACATCTACGCTTCAAAGACGCCTGCAAGATAGACATAAAGACATGCCAAATTAACACCAACACGATGGATCTGGCGCCTCAGGCGTCCAACAACGAATGAAAAGAGTGAAACAGAGAGGAGAGTAGTCCCCAAAGCAAAGAAAGTCAGAAGGAAGGAGAGACAATACCAGCTCCAGCAGGCATCCCTGTATGTGTGGAGTCAGTTCAGCAGAGACCTGCATTCAAAAATTGGCCTACTCCCGTACTGGTTCGGATGCAGATAAAAACTTTTTAGGACACTTCAACATCGTCTCTTGTAGGATCTGTGCCATAAAGGAGCTAATGGTAGGTGTGACGCTCCACCCCAGACGCAAAAACAATCTCCTTGGTCTAGCGCTAGTGAAAAGGGGATATACTCCCTCGCTGATTGGCTGATACCAACTTTAGGCCACTCCGACGGCTTATATATCCATGATACACTAACACCCCCAAAAAGGAAGGAAATACAAAATAAACTCATTAGACGCACAAAACCATTAATGTGTGCATTGGTGCTACTGTATGGCAGCACCACTTGGAACCTAACAAAGCGCCTAGAGAATAAGATAGATGGGAGTTATACAAAAATTATGTGTGTTGTTGTAAACAAATCTAGGAAACAACATCCCACACGAAAATAGCTTTACAGACAATTACCCACCTGTCACACAAACCACCTGCGTAAGACGGACAGTGTATGCTGGACACTGCTGGAGAAGCAAAGACGCACTTATAAGTGACGTTCTTCCGTTAGAACCTACTCGTGGTCACGCCAGTGGGGACAGTCCAACAATGAACTACATAGATCAGCCCTGTGAGGATTCTGGATGCTCCACAACGGACCTACCGAGTGTGATGCCTGATAAGAATGGTTGGCGAGAGATTGTCATGAAGATCTATGCTGCCAGCGCGACTGGAAGGAAGTTGCCCTGACAACACGTAAGCCGCTCTCTCTCTCTCTCTCTCTCTCTCTCACCACCTGTCACTATCGGTCACCTCCCCGGACAGGTCTTCCGTACGGCATCTAGAATCTACACACAACTGAGAGATGTAGGTTTTTGGTGGTCGTTCTAGACTAATGTGTCCATGTGTTGGTGACCACAGGAGAATATCACTTATGAGTTCGTCTTTGCTTCTCCAACACACGGTTACATCTTGGAGGAATTTTCGCTTTATCTTGCCACATAGATTAGATTTCCATATGATCGATAATCTGCCAATAGCAGCCCATACATTTCCTATGCATATATTCACGTCGCTTTCTGTCGATGGGATATTACTACTAGGTATGTACACTAATTTCACGGGCTTATCATCCAGTATGGATATATCTATCTTGTTTAACCCACATAAATTTACTTTTATCTGAGTTCAAATGAGGCCAATGTTTTTGCTGCCTTTTCCTCACCAAACTAAAAAAAAGAATATGAGGTCCTGTCTTTTAAGAAATAAACAAACAAAAATGGATAAAATCTAACGGATATATCATATAAATATATCTTTAAAATTAGCAAATTTTTCACGTTTAGAATTAATTTCTGACGACACTATCCCTGTAGCGAAACATAAATCTGATTTTTCCAAATTGTTTTTATTTTTTCATATAGTCGGATTTCATTCTTAACATTATATATATATATATATATATAATATATATATAATATATTATATATACATATATAAATCGAATATTATATATGGATTTAATATTCCGTAACTAAAGTTTTATGCTTATTGCATTCATCAAACAGACAAAATGTTAATATTTAAAAAAACGGTCGCTTGTTTAGTGATGATTACAGTACGCTACCGTTTTAAAAAAAAATCTGACAATCTGATGATTGCAGTAAGCATGAAATTTTAGTTACAGGATATTAAATCCATAATATATATATATATATATATATATATATATATATATATATATATATATATAGTTGTAGGTAAGTCTGTTCTTTCTACCAGGGTTTAGGTGCTTCAGATGCACTTTCTTCTGGAGAGCTGTATAGGCAAGGCTTCTATATCTTATATATACTATGAATAGTTGTCTAGTTTGGGTTGTTATTATTTTGCTTATTTAAAAAAATTCATAGACTTTACTTTCTAAATCGAGTCACTATTACGGTATTATTTCTTCGAAACTAATTATTGTCGTCTGTAGGTTTCACCCGTCCCCTGCTGTTCGTCTAATTTGTAATTCAATCTGTTATTTCCTAGTTCGATCCCTCTTTCCTTCTTTAATTCACCTTGGATTCATTTTGTTTGTGTATATATATGGGCAGCAATTTTTATTTCATATGGGCCCGATTAAAAAGGACGGACGATTCGGTCTGTGTATTTAAAAAAAAAATGTTAAATCCCGGGCAACGCCAGGTAGCTCTACCAGCGTAAGTAGGTAAAGTTGCCGGGGCGGCCTAATGTCGGTATCAGCAAGAGAGTCTATCCCCTTTTCAGTAGTGCTAGACCAAGGAGATTATTTTAGCGTCTGAGGTGGAGTGCCAAACCTACCATCAGCTCCTTACTTTACCGCACAGATCCTTGTGCTACTCATACGCTGAGTTGGCAAGGGCCGGTATCGAACCAGGAACCTTGTGATTCCTAGCCAAACGGTAGAGTGCTAAACCTACCATCAGCTCCTTACTTTACCGCACATATCCCTGTGCTACTCATACGCTGTGTTGGCAAGGGGCCGGTATCGAACCAGGAACCTTGTGATTCCTAGCCAAACGGTAGAGTGTCAAACCTACCATCAGTTTCTTACTTTACCGCACATATCCCTGTGCTACTCATACGCTGTGTTGGCAAGGGCCGGTATCGAACCAGGAACCTTGTGATTCCTAGCCAAACGGTAGAGTGTCAAACCTACCATCAGTTTCTTACTTTACCGCACATATCCCTGTGCTACTCATACGCTGTGTTGGCAAGGGCCGGTATCGAACCAGGAACCTTGTGATTCCTAGCCAAACGGTAGAGTGTCAAACCTACCATCAGTTTCTTACTTTACCGCACAGATCCCTGTGCTACTCATACGCTGTGTTGGCAAGGGCCGGTATCGAACCAGGAACCTTGTGATTCTTAGCCAAACGGTAGAGTGTCAAACCTACCATCAGTTTCTTACTTTACCGCACATATCCCTGTGCTACTCATACGCTGTGTTGGCAAGGGCCGGTATCGAACCAGGAACCTTGTGATTCCTAGCCAAAGGTTAGAGTGCCAAACCTACCATCAGCTCCTTACTTTACCACACATATCCCTGTGCTACACATACGCTGTGTTGGCAAGGGCCGGTATCGAACCAGGAACCTTGTGATTCATAGCCGAGCGCTCTACCGACTGAGCTATAAGATCATATAATATAGATATATAAACATCGAATCAGTGATATAATTTGATGTAGCACTCCATGAAATATTGTCTAAAATTTGGGAATTAGAAGAAACATGGACGCACTAGTTTTGTTTTTCTGTTGTAATTCTGAACTCCAAATTACAAAATTACAGTTCGAAACTGATGTTGAGAATTAAGGATGAGGAAGAAAAAAAAAAGAAGATTGTTTGCATTGAAAAAACAACCCCACCCCCACCCACCCCACTTATGCCCATCGAATCTTTGATACGAGCATGCGCAATATGTATGCTGATGGAATTTGGCAAGATAAGAATACTAATCCAAGATGATTCTTAGAAAGCAGCCATAATTTGAATTGAGGGGACACCTTAGACTGATCTCGGAACGGAAACGACGCCATTTTTATCAGGTGGCGCCATCTATACAGTATTTCTGCATGAGTAATTGCTTTAGCCTCTAGCAAAATGGGTCAGGACATTTAGGTAAAAAAGTACAAAGTAGAAAATGGAAAACATCGTGATTACTGTGAGGATCTATCAATCTATCTATCGGTCTATCTCTCTATTTATCTATCCAGCCAATCTTCGTTTCTATTTGAGTTGATTTTCGCATCTATCTAAATATCTATCACACACACACACACATGTATATATATATATATATATATATATATATGCGTCTGTATATACAAGCATATATACACAAACGCGTAAATTCAAACGCACACACACCACACACACATATATATAATATATATATATATATATATATATATATGTGTGTGTGTGTATGTGTACATATGCATACCCTATATAGGTGTGCATTTGTCTATATACATAGACGCATATATATATATACATGAACAGTGCAAATCAATAAAAAGAAAACAAACATGTTTATCAATCTATGAAGTTATAATATATATATATATATATATATATATATATATATATATATATATATGTGTGTGTGTGTGTGTGTGTGTGTGTGTGTGTGTGTGTGTGTATTAACTTATAGAATCACACGCACACATGAACACAGGCGTATATATATATATATATATATATATATATATATATATATATTAGTTAACAATTATTGGGTAAAATGAATGAATGGATGAAATAAAAATGAATGAAATGATGGGGATAAATGAAAAAATCCTTTCCAAGGGACCCTCTCCAAAAGTATTAAAAACCTTGAGAGTGGGGCCCCTGATAGAAAGTTTTTTCTCATCTATTATTAAAACTCCTTTGAAGCATAAAGTTAATATAATTATTATATAAGTTATTAGAGAAGATAAAATCCGTCTCTTACCTTTGTAATGATATATATATATATATATATATATATATATATATGCAGATACAGATATAGTTTATTATATAAGATACATATATATTTGTGCATTCCTCTACAAATCCATGTCTGCACACACATGAAAAGTATAATGTATTAAAAGAAAGACATAGTGCTTACCTATGGACCTATCTAACACACATTTACACATACCCACATACATGATCATATAGATACACACATATATATCTGTATTTGCACATATGCATTCGTATATATATATATATATATATGTGTATACGTATACACCCATGAAAAATCACTCACAGAGGCACAAATACACGCACATTTATTGTGTATACGCACCAATATATATATATATATATATATATATATATATATATATACATACATAGACATATATATGTGCGTGTGTCTTTGTTTGTATATATATATATATATATATATATATATATATATATATATATATATATAAGAAGAATAAGAGGGGCGTAAAAGAGGTAGGTATAATTTAACGAAAATAATGCAGAATGAAAAAATAATTTGAAAGTTATATATTTAAAAAAATGTCATCCCCGGGGAAATTGGGATATGAATAAAGGAAGAAATAAATTAGGAAAAACTGGTTGTATGATGAAACCAAGAAAATTCATACAAATAAAATAAAATTCAATTGGATTCGATTTATATCATTTTCTTTTTCCTTTTCATAAATTTATCAATTATATATATATATATATATATATATATATACACTTAGGGTGGCGTGGATAGGAAGTCACCCGAGCGTGGTTAATGACAGCTTCTCGCCTCTGGGATTTTTTGTTTGAAAATCACATAGACGAGAAACTGTCAGTAACCAAGCACTTAGTGCACTTATAAAAATGACCTAATATAGAATTGGAACGAATGTCTTGTCAAGTACAAGGTGGCTTTTCTCTAGCCAATGAAGACGTGTAAATTGAGAAATATAAACAAAACAACAGAAAGTCATCAGGGGAATCGTTCTCTATTAAGAATACACACACAGAAAAAGAGAATAATCAAAAAAGAAAAAAAAAAAGAAAAAAATTACGGTATACTAAAAACAGGTTAAACCATTGCAGAACAGAGGGGTGGTAATAAAAAAGCCCCCCAAATTACGAGTCTCCCGATAGATATAATGATTCTCCCAAAATGGCAAATTAGTGTTTGACACTCCTCTCTCTCTCTATATATATATATATATATAAGAAAAAGTTGACTTACCGGTGAATTTGGTCACGTTGGTTAGTAAGTGTAGAGAGGGGTAAGTCAGCGATATAACAAATACAAAGTGCTCAATACTAAGTAGAGCACATTTATTATAAAGTGGGTACAAGAGATAACCTACTCGAATTTCACCAGGAGGATCTTCAGGGTTAAATCCACTGAATTAATCGTGACACCGATTAATAGCAGTCGATTTCACGTGTGTGATCAATGCATTAAAATGTTCGTTGCGAAAGAACGCTGACTTTCGATTCAAAAAAGGTCTCACACCGGGAGTTGATTTTTTATGGGATTCAAAAAGTAAACAATAAGTTAGAATTGATTTGTGTTAATCTATTTACTAGGATGCAGCTGTTAAAATATCTAATCTATTTTAATCTATTCCTTTTTTTTCTATCTACTAGCAAATATATGCACCCTCCGGGTGCAAGTATTTAAGTTTAAATGTAATAAAATATTAGATTAAATCAGAAAGGCTAGTGAAACTAATTAAGAATTCAAATAAAAAGATTTGAAACGGAGGGGGTATAATCGGAAAATAGAACAACTGAAACTTACTCTTTCATCACTTCCGTTTTTCAATGCTAAATTTTCCTAATTTAACTATTTAGTTAAAATAGGAAGTAAATAATATTATTTCTTCTTGCGAAGTTTTTTTAATATCAATATGCAAATTAGCTTTACGTTTACACTGAAAACTCAATAAACAAGAATGTGACATAAATGACTAAGGGAATTGTGACTTCAGTAGTAATATAGTTCGGTACAGACCGAAAAACACACAATCTCCATTATAATAAGATTTATCCTCAGTTATTGATTAAATAGTACAGCTAGTGTTTCTTCTACAATATTGTTTTTGTTATTAAATAATCGACGAAGGTTAACCTTTCATAAATAAGAAACAAACAATAAGAAAAAAATATTCTAATGCAAATAATATGAAGGCTCTGTTGAGAATAGGAAGATAAGTAACACTTTGTCCTTCTTGAGGGAAAAAAATTATGTCGAAAATTTTGAATCAGATATAAAAATACACCCACGAAATACATCTACAAAAATGCGCCGTTAAGTAAAACTTGAGTACGAACTTTTATCTCACACTCTAACGATTTTTCGCATTAAATAACCCACAGGTTTTATTATACCATTAAACAAACCAAACCGAACCAAACCAAATGAAGTTAATAAGAATTATTCATACAAATTTCAAGATATTGTGAACTTGAAATATAGAAACGTTTATCATAATAAATTTTATCACAATGAATTATTTCGGCCGAAAGGTGTTAATATGCAGTAAATTAAAAACACCAAACGAAGCCAATTGAAATTAATGATATTTATTTACACCTGTTTAAAGACATTAAGAAATTGAAATACAGAAACCTTCATCAAAATGACTTGCTTCGGCATTAAATGACTCGGAAAGGGTTGATATACCGTAAAAAAAACCACACCAAAACAAACCAAACAAATCGTTTGCAATTTTCTTTGTGTAATGATACTTTTCCTCCATATTTAATCTTTTAGAATTTATAACATTGTATGGATGCAAACATGTCTTTTCCTTTCTATCTCATTCAGCTTCTTATCCTATCACCATTAAGTCTTACTATTTTCGTTTTTCTCTTTTCCTTTCTTTCCCGCCTTTTCTTTCTTTCGTTCTTTTTATTCTTTCTCTCTTTGTTTTTGTTAATTTATGTCTCTGTGTTTTGTTTGTTTTATTTATTTATTTCTCCTTCTA
This sequence comes from Doryteuthis pealeii, assembly GCA_023376005.1. Taxonomy (NCBI): domain Eukaryota; kingdom Metazoa; phylum Mollusca; class Cephalopoda; order Myopsida; family Loliginidae; genus Doryteuthis; species Doryteuthis pealeii. The sequence continues at coordinate 88,845,617 of CM042154.1, read as the reverse complement.
AGGTTTATTTCATTTTCTCATGTAAGTTTATGTATGTGTGTTTATTTCTTTATTTCTTTTTTTCTATGGCTTTGTTTTTTTTCTTTTCTTTCTTTCTTTTTTCTTTCTCGTAAATTCTTTACTAAGTGCTGCTTTCTTTCTTTCTCTCTTCCCCTGTTTGACATTATTAGATTTCTTTGTTTCTTTCTTTTTTCAAATTTCTTTCTGTGATTCTTTCTTTCTAATCTCTCTTCATTCAGCTAGGCATCGCCTTTTTTCCTTCTTTCTTTTTTTAATTTCTTTTTTACTTTCTGTAATTCTTTCTTTCTTTTTTCATTCTACATATTTTCATTCTTTCTGTATTTCAATTTCTTTCTTCATTCATTTTTTCCTCCACCCTGAAACTTAACTTCCTATATAATTTCCTTCCTTCTCTCTTTCCTTCTCTCTTTCTTTGTTTTCGCCTTTCTTTCATTTATTCCCTTTTCTGTCATTCTTTCACTTTTACTTTTCCCCCTTTCTCTCTCAATTTCCTTCTGTCTTTCTTTCGTCCTCTTTTCTCTCTCTGTTACTTTCTTTCTTATCCACCGGCCTTACCTATTCGATTACATACCCCTACCATATTCCATTTCTTCCAAACTTATTTACCAGTCAATTCGCATTCAATTCTAACGTGCCCATTACCCTTAATGACATTCCCCTTTCCCCTAACCCTCACGCATAAACGCTCCCAAAACAACTATCCCCTTCTCATTCAATCAACCCATTTACCACAACCATCTTTCGCGGCAGCAAAACATTTATTTACCCCTTCATCCTTTGCAATAATAAGTCACATCCTTTTCTTTCTTCGGAGCCTTTCCCTAGTTAACAATCATCAGAAGGTAATCAACTCCTTAGACGAGCTTTTCGGGGGTCATTTGCCAGGTTATAAAATTGTTGGCATTGACACTCATTGGCATTGGAACTATTTCAGAGATTGCTTTAAAATGGCGTCGTCAACACGCACCCTAACCAACAAGTTGAACTTCACCTTTAAAACAATCTTTGAACACGTCAAATCAAACTCTACCATTCAGTTTGTTCATCTCGTGGTGTAATGTGCTGTTATCATTGTTACGATTCTTGCAGCCATTGGAGGTGTTTCAGTCCCACTGTGGTATTGAATGAATGTAATTCCTAGTGGAATAAGATTTGATAAATTCATTCAAATAGTTATAATATAATATATTAATGATTTGAAGGCAATTACAATGCGTATAAAAATAAAAACAAAAAGATGTTATTTTTGTCTTATCGATTTCAAAGAAACTTTATCTTCAGAGACGAATATCAGAAATGTACGTGCTTAAGTTTTTTAAGATATAAGTTTACTCCTTGTCTTGTAGTCATAAGTTTACTCCTTGTCTTACTCCTTGTTAATCTGTAGTATTCCCTGGTAGACAGATTGTAGTATCAGTTTACTCCTTATCAATCTGTAGTATTTATTGGTAGAAAGATTGTAGTATCAATTTACTTTGTCTGTTAATCTATAGTATTCCTACTGGGGGGGGGGATTCATCTGGCAACTGACTTTATGACAATTTATCAACGACCTTAAATAGATTTTGGTCGTTTTTCCATAGGTCAATCCAGTTCCTGCTTCTTGGTAGCGTCTATAAATATAAGTAGTGAACTTTCATACTGCTTATACCCAAGAATCATCAAACAATCAGCCGCGGTTTGCCCAGTCTCGCCAAATACCACGTTGTTTTTGTTTGAAACTATAAAAGATCTTGAGTCAGAATCCTCAAATGTGTTCCCTTGTTCTTTTTCCATTGGGAAATATATAGATAGAGGGACTGAGGTCAATGACATATTAGTACTTGAACATCTTTCTAATGGGGTCAGAGAATGAATGAGTTGTCCACATATCTAAGCTACATTGATGGGTTTAATGGTACATCTATGTATATATTTACTAACTCCTCCACACGAGCAGGATATGACGCAAGGTAAGTTTCTTGAGCGGAGTTTAACAGGTTTGAATTCAGAATTTTCCTTCTCCTACACTGATTACCTAGCCAAAGTTAAAAAGCCCAGTCTGCCCTGCTATTTACCCATAACTGGACGGAGAGTAGTTGGATACATACCTTTCCCAAGGATATATGCTATGTGAAATGCAAACAGTCTCGTCCAGAATTGAACTCGGATCGACTCTACCCATTATACCACGCAACTCCTTTAGTGGATAGATCTTAAAGCCATCTCCTCAAGTATTCCATGTATACATTAGATAAAATTGAGGACGATGGTGATCCCTTCTTGTTGGTATATGCCAGAACTCAACCCGGAGTATAAACGACTCAACCCACGTTTTGCTTGTTGTTAAGAAAGATTAGTCGGCCGGATGGTTTTCGTCTAAACTATACCACTAGTTTAAGGGGTTTCTAAGCAGCATAAATGCTACCGGGCTTATTGAACTAGAAGTAACGATTTCAGCTCCGAAACCACGTTTGAATTCAGGATAATCGTCTGAAGATGACTTATTTTAAGGTAATTAAAAAGCGACAACAACTAAATAGAACCGAGGTTACATTGGTCTGAACATTGTGTTTATACATAATAAAGATGAGGAAAACAGTCCGAAATATTAAAATTATTCTTATCAAGTCTCATCTCATAAATACAGACCATTAATCACCAAATTGTGTACGCTATTGCTGCTTTTGATTTGATTAGTCAATTTGTTAAAAAATATACTACTCTATTATCAATGAAAAAAAAATCTCCACAAACAACAATCCGATTAATAGGCTTAGTTTTTGAAATCTGTCTTGACGGTAAATTTTCAGTTCAAGGAGAAATATTTAAAAAGTGTCTTCCATAATTAGTAAACCATTTAATACTTTAAAAAATTCAATTAAAACCTAATATCTCTAATCTCTCTCTGTCACTATAATCTTTTACTCTTTTTATTGCTTTCGTCACTCTTCTTTGTATGCCTCCAAACTCAGTATTTCACTCCAATTTCTATGTCTAGACACTGGAGGCCATGCCTGAGTACAATCCCCCCCCTCTCTCTCTCTCTGTCTCTCTCTCCGTCTCTCTCTCTCTCTCTCATATATCAGAAAAAATGAAAGTGAATCCGACAGTATATAATTTTATAAAAATGAAAAATTTAATGTGAATGGTGATGTTTATTTTGCCGACGATACATTGTTTCGGTTTCTTTATCAAACAATCATCGGAGCCATCAGTTTTCAAACAAAATTGCGTCACACAGTTTAAATGTTGAACCCAACGTTGTAAATTATGTATTTTTCTGATATTTGAGTAACAACAGAAGCCGCTGCACACTAAAAACAGAGGCTCACTGACTTCTGTTTATAAACAATTTCTTTTTTATTAGACGATGGTCCCAACAATGATAAAGAAACCAAAATGCTGTGGCGCCAGTAGAATAAACATCACCCTTCAAGGTAAATTGTTTTTCATTTTCATCAAATTATATATATATATATATATATATATATATACATATATATATATATATATATATATATATACATATAGGCTGAGAACAGTATGTACCCAGAATGCTCTGGAAAGAGAGCCAATTGAACAGATGCTTGCCCAATACAGAAGTGCTGGAACGAGAAAACATGAACAGCATGTTTGCCATTATTTGCGACAGACACCTGCGCTGGCTTGGTCATGTCAGGAAGATTCCACCAATATACACCCACATATATATATATATATATATATATATATATATATATATTATATATATATATTTAAAAATTGTTTTGGGATGAAACAAAGAAATGACAGTGCTCAACCACAAATTTGTAGGAGCTTTATTTATTTGTTGAATTTTTTAAATATAAAAGTTTTTCATAAGCAACTACCCAGGTTTCAGGCTATTTCACCATCATCAGGTTGCTCATCTCCTGGTGTTTATTTGAAGAGATTTTGTGTTGTTATGTTTATGGACCGCAAATTACGTCGGTTGATTATTGCGGACGCTCTTTATGTATTTCGATTATATTTTTGAATTTTTTTGAATTTTTATTTTTTATTTTATTTAAACACCAGGAGATTGAGCAGCCTGACGATGTTGAAATAACCAGAAACCTGGGTAGTTGCTTATGAAAAACTTTTATATTTAAAAAATTCAACAATATATATATATATATATATATATATATATATATATGAGAATTAATGGAAAAAAGAATGAATGGAGAAATGAATGAAATGAATGGAATAAATGAAAAATATTTTCCAAAGGACCTCTCTGAAAAGAAAAAAATCAAGAGAGTCCTTAATGGGAAAGCCTTCTTCACCTCCACCGGACGCTTTATTGAAGCATTGAATTAATATAATTATTATAAGATATTGGAGAAGATAAAATGTGTCTTACCTTTGTGAGGTTCTGTTTAGAAATTATTCAAATTTGTTTTTATTTCTATCTAATGTTGTCTGTTCTACTTCCGGTAAAAATTGCAACAATGTTTACTTTTGAATTTAAGATAAAAACGCTTAACTGGAAGATTTTGAATAACTTTTACGATTGTAAAAATAAATGAATAAAAAAAATAAAAAGGACAATCTTCAATTATTTATTAGAGAAATGTATAAGTTATTTACTCAGACTTAAATTGATGAATGATATATATATATATATATATATATATATATATATATATATATTTAATAATATGATTTATTTCAGCTGATAACTCCATAAAAGAGCCCAGTCTCACAGATAGCCATCGTATAATGTAGAAGAAAATATACTAAAGAGGAGTAAAACTGAAAACCTCTTTTTTCCTGTGTACTCTTCCTCATTTAAAACACATACATATATATATATATATATATATATATATATATATATATATATACAATTATTATCAAATTTTAATGCTAAGAATTTTTTTCAGTAAAATCTTTACAGTACTCTATGCACAAAAATGCAGAGCAATATCACAATATAAAAATAAGGGGCTCTGGGTTAGTGGTAATGATGCTTTGGCTCCGAAACCATGAGTCATCATCTGATGAAGGCTTTGTTGGTTGCAATGCTGCTGTGTAAATAGCAGTCATTGTATGAAGATTATTATATATACTAGCAAAATTAAAAAACGCCCTCTGGGTGACGTAAAATAAATATTGCCTGAGGGGATGGGAGTTGTAAATTTAATATCATAGAGTATAATAAGTAAAGTAAAATCATTAAATTTATTAAAGGAGTAAAAAATAAAATAAATTTATTAAAGGAGTAAAAAATGAAAAATTGAAATGGAACTTAGTTCTGATAACTTTAAATGAATATTAAAATGAAACAAACATATATAGATAGATAATACCAGGTATGTATTTATTAAAACTTGTTTAAAAAACCAATGAGGACTGTCTAACATTGCATGCTCAAATTTTGAGAATATTTATTCTACGTTTTGACGGTTTAGGTAGTGTGACGTAATCAGTGACTTCGTTTTTGTTACAGACAAAAACCGGAAGCGAATCTCCATCAATAATAGATGAGTATGTGTGTGGAGAGAGATTGATAGATATTACAATGTTTAGCATGATAGTTTAACTGTAATACTATGTGTATTTAAACGTTGGAATTAGAACCATTTTCTCCGAGCAATCTAATCATCTAAGAGTAGCTTTTCTCTAGTTAATTTGATTTTAATCTTTAAACATTAAAAGAAAACACAGAAGCGTTCATTTGGTTGTTTACGCAGTGGCATTAGGTTAAACAATGTGATTTCCATTATTAATCATGTATTAACTTTAATATCTACCCATGTTGCTCAATCAGGCTTTTCTGAATTCTCATTGGTTATCCTTAATTCTATCACATGTTTTTAGACCAATCAGAATTCAGCACTGACTTATCAATTTACTCTCGTCTTATCAGTTTGCACATCAATCATCATCACAATCACCAGCATCATTTTTATCTTTATTCTTCTCTGATAGAATTATCCTCTCTTCTTCATTTTTTAAATCTTTATTTCTATATGTTCTTGTCCCTCCTTCACTGTTTCTATTCATTCCTAATTTGGTCATCTCTTCTCTTTAAGTTCAGCGTTAAGCTTTGCTTTCTATCTATCTATCTATCTCTATACTCCCACCATTCCTTTTGTATTTCCCCCCTCTCTGCCTCTCTCTCTCTGCCTATCTATATCTTTTGTTTTGAAAACTTTAATAACATCATTGTTTTCACCTCTTTTTCCTCCTACCTCCCCTTAGTCTACTCTTTCTTCTACTCTTTTCATTTCAACCCTCTCTATTTAACGTTCATCTTACATATTCTACATCTCCCAAAATACCAATTTTGCTCTTCATTTGTGAAGAGTGTCATCTCTCCACTTTAAGTTTTGCCTTAAACAGGCTTTCTTTCTTTTGCTATACTACCACTTTTCCTCTAGTATATTCCCCCTCTCTGTCCATATTTTAATACATTTATTTCATTTGTTTCTCAAACTTAAATCACTACATTGTTTTTATCACATTTCCTCCGACCTCCCCTTCATCTACTCTTCCTTTACTCTTTTCAACCTTAACTACCTTTCTTTCTATCTTTATCTCTCACCTTCCTCTAGTATTTTCCCCACTCTGCTATCTTTCAATACATCTATATCTTGTTTTCTCAAACTTAAATAACTACATTGTTTTATTACTAGTTTCAACCTTAACTACCCTTTCTTTCTATTTATATCCTCTCACCTTTCTCTAGTATTTCCCCCTCTCTACCTATCTTTCAATACATCTATATCTTGTTTTCTCAAACTTAAATAACTACATTGTTTTTATTACTTTTCCTCCGACCTCCTCTTCATCTACTCTACCTTCTACTCTTCTCATTTCAACCCCCTCCCTTTTTACTGTTCAACTTACAAATTCTGCTTCTGCCAATTTTGATCTTCATTTATGAAGAGTGTTAACATATAACCACTGCTCTGAACCTGTCAGAGCTGAACATTAAAGACTCAAATTCAGACGCGCCTTTTACCGCCTCGTTGACGTCAGCAGACGCCATATTGTTTTTTTTTTTCGTAACCCCACACCACTCTCCTTTTCCCCTGTTCTGTTATCTCTTTGTCTTCCTCTTCTTTTGCCATTAATTTCCATACAGCGTATCTGTCACGCAGGAAAATACTGAAAATGTCGACAGTAGAGGGATACAACTGAATAACTTTTGCAGATGTCGTAAAAAAAGAAGCTTTTAATTAACTATTGATTTTCAGTGTAGATTTTCAATGCATTGTTTTTTGTTTGTGATGTTATCTGAAAAATGACTTTTTTTTTATATAGGGAATAATACCAGAAAAGATCTTTAAACTATTTACGTGAAAGAGAAAGGAATTATGTTAAAAAAGAGAGATCATCCGTAATTTATGGTGTCCATATAATGAGTTTTTATTTTAATTACGGTTTTAATAGTAGCTAAAATATGTTATGTTTTTAGAGCAGTATTTCTCTATTATCATTATCATCATTATTTACTCCTTTTGAGTTTTCACACCAGTGTTAGATAACGGTCTTTCACTGGAGTTGAGTGACAGCAAGTCTCCTCAGGTCTCCAGGACTCTCTTGAGTATTCTGGCAGATTGCAGCAGTGCAGTGTTCTGAATGGTTTCAATCCCTCCTCTGATTTCCAAACTTTCCAAACCCTTTTCCAATCCTTTTGGGACCGTTTCAAGTGCACCAACTAGAATTGGTATCACTTTCACTTTCATATTCCATAACTTTTTCAGTTCTCTGGCAAGGTCCAGATATTTGTCCATTTTTTTCATTTTCCTTTAGCTGCACCCTGTGATCTGCTGGAACTGCAAAATCCACCAGTTGACAAGTTCTTCTCAGATTCCCAGATCTCTTCGGAGTATTCTAGCCGATTTCAGCCATGCTGCAGTCTGGATGGTTTCAATTCTTCCTCTGATTTCAAGTTCCTCCAGTTTTATTCCCATGGTTTTGGGAACCGTTCCAAATGCATCAACTACAATTGGTATTACTTTCACTCTCATATTCCACAGCTTTTTCAATTCTCTGGCAAGGTCCAGGTATTTGTCTATCTTTTTGTTTTCCTTCATCTTCTCCCAGTCATCTGCTGGAACTGCAAAATCTACCAGTTGACAAGTATTATTATTATTCACTCCTTTTGAGTTTTCAAACCAGTGTTAGCTGATTGTATTTCACTGGAGTTTGAGTGACAGCAAGTCTCCTCCGGTCTCCGGGACTCTTCTGAGTATTCAGGCAGATTGCAGCAGCGCAGTGTTCTGAATGGTTTCAATCCTTTCTCTGATTTCCAAACCCTTTTGGGACCGTTCCAAGTGCACCGACTACAATTGGCATCACTTTCACTTTTATATTCCATAACTTTTTCAGTTCTCTGACAAGGTCCAGATATTTGTCCATTTTTTTCATTTTCCTTTAGCTTCACCCTGTGATCTGCTGGCACTGCAAAATCCACCAGTTGACAAGTTCTTTCTTTTTTGTTTATCAACACTAGGTCTGGTCTTCTTGCTGGGATTAGGTGATCCGTTTTTATTTCAAAGTCCCACTGAAATTTATGCGTTTCGTTCTCAAGAACAGATTCTTGTTTATGCATATACCATTTTGTTGTGTGGTCAAAATTTATATTATTATTATTATTATTATTATTATTATTATTATTATTATTAGTAGTAGTAGTAGTAGTAGTAGTTGTTGATGGTGGTCAGTTCTTCGGTTGGGTGGTTAGTTGGTTTTTACGGCATGACAACTCTTGGGTTGTTTTATGTTGAAGACGTTTTTGCTATATATATATTCTTACCGGTTATTCAATTCAAGAATGTATATTGAAAGTGCTCGATATATAATATAGAGCCTATGTAGGTAGTGTAACACAGAAATTGAATATTACTTATTAATATATTCACCTTTTCACTATCATTATGCATGACTACATTCTGATCAAAGCTCCCCATCGGAAACACGGAATACACAATTGAACTGGGGTTACATTTAAAAAAAAGTTCTAAAAAGAAGTCTATAGAATATGAATCTTAATAACGATAATTTAAGGAAAATTCAATACGGGTTGGAATTTCAAAAGTTTCAAAATTCTTTAAATTGTAAAGGTAAATCATGAGATTGAATTTGTTTTGTATGGGAATAGTGGTGCCAACAAAAGCCTAATGAAACTCTTTTCATATCAGCTGGCATTCTGTTTCGTTTCACTCTTCGACCTCACTGATCTTAGAAAATCCTTAATGCTGACTTATAAATTCTTCAATTATTAAATACTAGCAGGATCCATAAAAATATAGAGATAGTTTGCAAATGTATTACATATAAATCCTATTGTTGCATTGCAATAAATAATACAAAATATACGATAACAATATATATGATACTTTAGAGATTTAAAGATGTCTGCAGGAGAGGTATGAGGATGTGCATATTGACACAAACATGTGGGAGGTAGATGCAAAAATAGAGTGGCCTGAGGCCTCCACGTTAAGCAAGGTACGGAGAGGGGTGAGACAGGGGAGAGAGTAGCCTGGACAGAAAAGAGAGCCAGAAAAAGAGAGAAAAGCCAGCAGCCACAGAAAGCATTACAGTTTGTGTGCATTCAGTGCACCAAAGACTGTCACTCAAGAATTGGCCTACAGAGTCACTTGCACAGTTGCAGATAACATTTTTATTTTTTATTTTGGACACTACGCCATCGTCCTTAGTGGACGTAAAGGATTTTCAATTATAATAGATATAGTATTTGGTTGGCTATCTTTTTTTACAGCCTTATCGCATCCTTTAATGATGTATCAATTCATTTCGATAAAAAAGGACTCAATTCGCTTAAAATACCTGCAATATTTTAAGAGGTCACCCAATTAAGTATTGAACAGTTTCGTTGCTGCTTAACTTTGGAGATTGGGCAAGAATCGGGGTATTTAGCGTGACTTGAAGAAAGTCCACATAGTATTTGATATTACACACGTTCCTTAATTGTACGAACGTTATCATGTTGCAACAACCTCTGGTTAAAAATGAGACCGTCCTGATCGTCCAAGGTGAAATTCAAAAATGTAAATTCTTGATTATCGGTTGTTTTTTATATGCCCGAATTCTTATGAATGTCATTACCTCATGTAAATAATGGACCATTCCATTTTATTATAAAAATAATGGACCATTCCATTTTTATTATAAAAATGAGACCGTCCTGATCGTCCAAGGTGAAATTCAAAAAATGTAAATTCTTGATTATCGGGTTTTTTTTATATGCCGAATTCTTATGAATGTCATTACCTCATGTAAATAATGGACCATTCCATTTTATTATAAAGAAAGAAAGGGAAGAAAAGGGACATTCTCCGCAGAAAAATATAATAAGAAAGAAAGAAAAATAAATCGAGTAGGAGAAAGCTATCTTTACAAATTGAACTATTTAGCAATAGCTCTTAAATGAATATATAAAACGTAATAATTAAATTGTCTTAATGTGGTATGTCCCTGGGTCCTGCTAATCTTTATATTAATACACACGTTCCTTAACTGTACGACCGTTATCATTTTGCAACAAACTGTTTAAAAAATGAGATTATCCAAATCGTCGGGGAAATTAAAAAATGTAAATTCTTGATTATCTGGTGTTACTTATCCGCCGAATTCTTATTTCTTATGAGTGACGTCACCTCAGCTAAATAATGAACCATTCCGTTTTTATTCTAAGTAAAGGCAAAGGACATGCTACACAGAAAAATATAATAAGAAAGAAAGAGCGTACGGGATGGATAGAGGGGTGTAAGCATGCGGAAGCGATAATGTTAACCTGTTTCAATCGAATATAATGAAGAGATGAAAACAAGGAAAGAAAGAAGAAATGAGTGATAGAGAGTTAAATAAAAATATACTTTTTCATATTGAAATATATTGCAATAGCTCTTATGGAAACATGAAACGTTGTACTAATTGAATTATCATATTTTGGTATATCCACAGGTCCTGTTAGTATTTTTTATTGTTAAGGTCACTTCTAACTGCATCAAGAAAGCAGAATAGTTTTCTACTTTCTCTTTCAGTTACGAAAGTTTCGTTTCAATCAAGGTTTTCCTTTGTTATATGGCATATCAATCTTCGTGGGTTATCTAATGCCAAAGCCATTTTTGTAGAAGAGCTCCACACTTTTCCCAAGGGATTAGTCTGAAGCTGAAGGGGTGATTGGCTTTCAGATTAGCCAGTGGAAATGTACCAGGACTGTTGGTAACCCCATCTGACCCTTAGTATTTTTTTATTGTTAAGGTCACTTCTAACTGCATCAAGAAGGCAGAATAGTTTTCTACTTTCTCTTTCAGTTACGAAAGTTTCGTTTCAATCAAGGTTTTCCTTTGTTATATGGCAAAGTTGGTAACCCCATCTGACCCCTAGAGGAAACGTCACGAGAAACACGTGACTAGATGTAGATTCAGTTTCAACCTCAGATTGATGCAGAGAGCACGTATATCTCTCTGCTGGGGTTGTTAACTCCCCGCGCGGCGAATCAGAATGGGTTGAATAAATCTTGATCAAGAAAATAAAAGTTTTGTGGTCTAATTAATTGCATGACTAAAAAGTTAGCCCTTAAAAAGAAGCCGAATACAGCTAGACGACAGGATGACAGGCAAGAAGAAGAAGAAGAAGAAGAAGAGGAGGAGGAAGAAGAAGAGGGGGAGGAGGAGGAAGAGGAGGAAACATGGCGACTATACGTATCAAGAATAAATGAACAACAAGTAAATATCAATTCTCTCTCTTCTCCTTCCCTCTCTCTCGATTATATATCCGATGCTGGGTATATATGGCTAAACAACACCCTTATACTTATTTCATTTTCCTTCAGACGATATGCATGTTTTGATGTTTAGCAATCTAGAAGAGCAGATAATTACAGCTGAATTCTATTCCCACTGGGCACTTTCTTTTTTTGGCCTTGTGCCCAACTAATTTAACCTTGATAAATAATTACTTGTATATTTTCCTTTTAGTGAGTCACTAATTGTCTCATTCATTTTCTGCAATTATCTTTTAAATTACTTTTCATTTTACTTTTCATTTTGCTTGTTTTTTTTATGCTAATACTTGGGACTGGTTTTGCTCAGTTGATAGAGAATCCGCCCCGGCAACCGCAACGTTCCGGGTTCGATACCGGTACCCGTCAACTCAGCGCATGAGTAGCACAAGTATTTGTAATCTGATCTGTTCAATAAAGTGGTCGTGCAGACGGTAAGTATGGCGCTCCACCTCAACATTAACAATCTGCCTGGGTTAGCGCTAGCAAAAAGGGGATAGAGTCTCTCTCTCTCCGGCTGATACCAACAATAGGTCACTCCACCATCTTTTCTTTTAGATTACTTACTTGCGAACTGTCTGTAACTGTCCACTATAAACCACGAAAAAACAACAACAAAATATCAAAAAAGCGTGGGAGACTATCCCCTTTTCGCTAGCGGTAAAGCAGAGAGATTGTTTTGGAGCTCCATAACTAGCAGCAGCCACCAATTGCATATTATTGTGTATTGTTGTATATTACTGTATATTGTTTATTGTATATTACTGTATATTGTTTATTGCATATTATTGTATATGGTTTATTGCATATTATTGTATATGGTTTATTGCATATTATGTAATATGGTTTATTGCATATTATTGTATATTGTTGTATATTACTGTATATTGTTTATTGCATATTATTACATATTGCATATTACTGTATATTGTTTATTGCATATTACTGTATATTACTGTATATTGTTTATTGCATATTATTGTATATTGTTGTATATTACTGTATACTGTTTATTGCATATTGCATATTATTGTATATTACTGTATAATTGTTTATTGCATATTGCATATTATTGTATATTGTTGTATTTACTGTATATTGTTTATTGCATATTGCATATTATTGTATATTGTTGTATATTTACTGTATATTGTTTATTGCATATTGCATATTATTGTATATTGTGTATATTACTGTAATTGTTTATTGCATATTATTGCATTTATTGTATATTGTTTTATTGCATATTATTGTATATTACTGTATATTGTTTATTGCATATTATTGTATATTGTTGTATATTACTGTATATTGTTGCATAGTATCTAGTTTGTGCATATGCTGTTGTATATTGATGAAAGCATATAATACAGTGGTTAATTCTCTGTAAATTTACATTAAGAAAACCCTTTTTGTTTCAAATCCCAAACAATATATTTTGATTAGCTTTTACCAATTAGCAGATTATTACATTTGCATCGATCAAAAATGAGAAAATCCCATTTATTTAATTAAAAATATTTTCTTATTCCATTATGGAAAATGGAAATAATGCATTTTTGAAATTTGTGTTCACATTTGGGGTAAAAATCAACGGCGTTTTAAAAATCAACTATTTACTAAAAAAAAATGAATAAATTCTTTTCTTTATTGATTAATTGACTGAATTTAAAACATTTTGATAAAAATTAGAGAAATAATTAATTAATTAACCCGATCATCTTATTATAATGGAGATTGTCGGTTTGTCTGTCTTTAACCGAAACTATATCACTACTCAAGTCACAATTCCCTTAGTTATTCACGTCGCATTCTCCATGTTTTTATTTTTATTTAAACCTCAATTATTATTAACATTGCTTTACATTATTAATACTGTTGGTCTTATCTACATACTAATAACATGCGGTTGTATCTATATACACAACAAAATAACGGTTTACAGTGTGAACGGGAAGGCTAATTTGCATATCGATATTAAAAATGTGATTTTAACAAACATGTGCTTGGTATTATTGATTTCTAATTATTTTATTTTATTTTAATAAATATGAGTAAAAATCCCGGGGATAAATCTTAAAAGAAATCCGTTAACAAGAACAAATAACTGCACTTTTATTCTTTACTTCCTAATTTACGGGTTGACTGTTTATCGTTAGATCACCGAAGTTAAGCAGCGATGAGACGGTTGAACACTTGGGGGACCACTTTAGCAACAGTCTGTATTGTAACTAACCTGAGTCCTTCATTTATTAAAAGGACTTGATTATCCAATAGCCATCCTTGATCACATCTTGACACTCGATTAAGGAGATGAGGTCCAGAAGGGGGTGTAGTGTTGAAGAAATTTGAAAGAGACAAATACGAGATGAAAAGATGACGACGAGATGTGCTTGCTTATTTCAAGAAAGGCAAAGTCCGACACTGTGTTACAGAAAAATTCCATTCCCTCTATTGTGAATATTACAACTTCTCTGGGGACAAGTCTCAAAAACAACTAAATCGATCAAGAAAAATATCCATTTTTCATAAATAGTATTGGGGACAGTTTTTCTTAGTCACAAAATTTAGGTCATTTCTTGTTGCTCTCTGGTTATTAATTGATCTGTCAAAAAACTCCATTTCTTTCTTTCTTTCTTTCTAATATCTTTGTCTTTTCTTTCCTATTCTTTCGTTTTCTTTTCTTTCATATGCTCTTATTTCTTTCGTTTCTTTCTTTCTTCTTTCATTTCTAATTATTCTTCTTTCTTTCTTTCTTTCTTTCTAATTGTCTAAATATTCTTTCTTTTCTTCTTCATTTCTATTTATTGTCTAATATTCTCCTTTCTTTCTTTCTTTCTTATTTCATTTCTTATTCTATTGTCTAATATTTCTCCGTTCATTTTCTTTCTTTCTTCTTTCTTTCATTGTCTAATATTCTCCGTTTCTTTCTTTCTTTCTTTATTGTCTAATATTCTCCGTTTTTTCTTTCTTTCTTTCATCTTCTTTAACTATTCTTTCTCTTTCTTTATTGTCTCCATTTCTTTCTTCTTTCTTTCTTTCTTTCTTTCATGTCTAATATTCTCCGTTATTCTTTCTTCTTTTTTTTCATTGTCTAATATTCTCCGTTCTTTCTTTCTTCTTTCTTTATCTTATCTATATTGTCTATTGTCTATATTCTCGTTTCTTTCTTTCTTTCTTTCTTTATTGTCTCTAATATTCTCCCGTTTCTTTCTTTCTTTCATTGTCTAATATTCTCGTTCTTCTTTCTTCTTTAACATTGTCTCAATATTGTTTCTTTCTTTCTTTCACTCATATCTCCGTTCTTTCTTTCTTTCATTTCATTGTCTAATTCTTTCTTTCTTTCATTGTCTAATATTCTCCGTTTCTCTTTCTTTCTTTCTTTCATTGTCTAATATTCTCCGTCTTCTCTTTTCTCTCATTGTCTATATTCTCCGTTTTCTTTTCTTTCTTTCACTTCTGTCTTATATTTCTCCGTTTCTTTCTTTCTTTCATTTCTGTCTAATATTCTCCTTTCTTTCTTTCTTTCTTCATTGTCTAATATTCTCCGTTTCTTTCTTTCTTTCTTTCTTTCTAATATTCTCCGTTCTTTCTTTCTTTCATTGTCTAATATTCTCCGTTTCATCTTTCATGTCTAATATTCTCCGTTTCTTTCTTTCTTTCTTTCTTTCATTGTCTAATATTCTCCGTCTTTCTTTCTTTCTTTCTTTCTCATTGTCTAATATTCTCCGGTTTCTTTCTTCTCTATTCTTTCATTGTCTAATATTCTCCGTTTCTTTCTTTCTTTCTTTCATTGTCTAATATTCTCCGTTTCTTTCTTTTCTTCTTTAATGTCTAATATTCTCCGTTTCATTCTTTCTTTCTTTCATTGTCCTAATTTCTCCGCTTTCTTCTTTTCTTTTCTTTCATTGTCTAAATTTCTCCGTTTCTTCTTTCTTCTTTCAATGTCTATTATCTCGTTTCTTTCTTTCTTTTCATTGTCTAATATTCTCCGTTTCTTTCTTCTTCATTGTCTATATTCTCCGTTCTTTTCTTTCTTTCAATTGTCTAATATTCTCCGTTCTTTCTTTCTTTCTTTCATTGTTCCTAATTTCTCCGTTTTCTTTTCTTTCTTTCTTTCATTGGTCGTAATCATTTCTCCGTTTCTTCTTTCTTTCTATTGTCTATTATTCTCCGTTTCTTCTTCTTTCTTTCATTGTCTAATATTCTCCGTTTCTTTTCTTTCTTTCTTTCATTGTCTAATATTCCCGTTTCTTTCTTTCTTTCTTTCTTTTCAATTGGTTCTATATTCTCCGTTTTTCTTTCTTTCTTTCATTGTTAATATTCTCCGTTTCTTTACTTTCTTTTCTTCATTGTCCTAATATTTCCATCTTTCTTTCTTTCTTTCATTGGTCTAATATTTTCCGTTTACTTTTCTTTCTTTCTTTCATGTCTGATATTCTCCGTTCCTTTCTTTTCTTTCTTTCAGTGTCATATTTCCGTTTTCTTTCTTTCTTTCTTTCTTTCATTGTCTAAATATTCTTCCGTTTTCTTTTGCTTCATTGTCTAATATTCTCACGTTCTTCTTCTTTCTTTCATTGGTCAATATTCTCCGTTTCTTATCTTTCTTTCTTTCTCATTGTCTAATATTTCTCCGTTTCTTTCTTTCTTTCTTTCTTTCTTTTCATTGTCTAATATTCTGCCGTTTCTTTCTTTCTTCATTGTCTAAACTATTCCTACCGTTTCTTTCTTTCTTTCTTTCATTGTCTATATTCTCCGTTATTCTTTCTTTCTTTCTTTTCTTTCATTGTTATATTCTCCGTTCTTTCTTCTTTCATTGTCTAATATTCCTCCGTTCCTTTCTTTCTTTCTTTCAGTGTTAATATTCTCCGTTTCTTTCTTTCTTTCTTTCATTGTCAAATTTTCTCGTTCCTTCTTTCCATTTCGTTCTTTCACTGTGTCTAATATTCTCCGTTTCTTTCTTTCTTTCATTGTCTTTATCTCCGTTTTCTATTCTTTCTTTTCTTTCTTTTCATTGTCTTAATATTCTTCGTTTTTTCATTCACTACTATATAACGACCGGTTTTTAACGTTTTCCCCGCGTTTTTTCATTCATTCATTCAGCAGTTTCATATTCTTTGACTTTTTTCATTTTTTGCTAATATTTACCTTCGTCTAAGTTTTCTAGCTTGCTTTTTTCTTTCCTTCTTTCTTTCTCATAGTATATTAGAATATATATTGTTTATCAAAGTTTATAATATTCAGTTCATGTCAGTGTCATACCTTTTTTATAACAGACTTATTAAAAATAACATATTTTTACTTATATTTCAACTTATTGGACACTTATTCAGCAAGTTTGTGTTGGGAAAGAGTGGTAAGATTACAGGAACATTGTATCGCAGAATACAATACTGTTTCGGATCTCATGCTC
>CM042154.1:88775913-88823413 GCA_023376005.1 Doryteuthis pealeii | reverse complement strand
ACGCATAAACGATCTTCTTGGTCTAACGCTATTGAAAAGTGGATAGACTCCCTCGCTGATTGGCTGATACCAACTTTAGGCCACGCCACTACTTTACTTTCTACATGTATACACCCGGTGCCTCGTGCCTAAAAAGTCTTTTGTACATCAGTTATATAGATAACTTATATATATATATATAATATATATATACACAACACACACCACACTATATATATATATATACACACACACACACATATATATATATACACACACACACAAATATATATATATATAGGTTTAATAACGAACACGAAGAAGGACTAACCGTATAAAATGAGAGAGAGAGAGAGAGAGAGAGAGAGAGAGAGAGAGAGAGAGAGAAAGAAGAAGACAAGAGAGAAGAAGAAGAAGAAGAAGAAGAAGAGAAGATACGAGAATCCACTCCTCCAAAAGGTATGGCTATAACAGAAGAATAAATTATTTGAAATAAATTAATGAATATTTTCTTAAACCGAGTAAATTTATGGTAAAATATTGTTATTGAATGAAAATTCATTTTAACCTTTTGCCTTTCGAAGAAATCAGTGGTTTGTGTCTTGAAACACTTGACAATTATGTTAAATGGCTTGTTAGGTGCAGATTTAAATTTCATTTTACCCCTGGATTTGAACGATGACAGCCGCCTTCCTATGATACTCAGATGACAACTTTGACGCAATGTTGCATCTTTCTCATATTTAAGAGTATGGTTCAAAAATCAATCACGCTTCCATGTTGCAAAACAACACATTTACTGGTTAAATCATACTTAAAGGATATAAATTCCACCATCGTATGTCACCCCGCCGAAAGAAAAAAAAATACTAAAAATCAAGGAATTAAGCAAATTTAATTAAATTTCCATTGTTGATACATTAATGAATAACAATATAATGCACCAATTATTTTACTTAAAAACGTTTACATTTTTTAGGTCAATTAACCACGTATGTTTGTAAATCTGTGTTACACCTCAAAGATACGTGGTTTAAAGTTAACTGACCTGAAAAAATATAAGAGCTTTTTTTAATAAATTAACTGGTGCATTATATTGTTTATTTATTAATATATCAACACTGAAAATGTCATTAAATTGGGTTAATTCCTTGATTTTTAGTATTTTTCTTCTTTCGGCGAGGTAACATACGATGGTGGAATTTATGTGCGTTAAGTAGGATTTAACCAATTTACTTTTCGGAGAAAAGTAGAAAAAATTAGGAGTGCTTATTTTGAAGATAATCGGGGATTGTGTATCAAACTCCACTGACACGTCCCGTTTGGTACATTAGGGAAGGGTTGTAATCCAACTAATATTTTTACTGTGTCCTGTCTGAAGACAAACATGCCAGAGAAAGAGAGAGAGAGAGAGAGAGAGAGAGAGAGAGAGAAGAGAGAGAGAGAGAGTTACTACACTTTAATTCTAGCCTATAGACCAGTGAGTCAATTTCATTCAATTCATTATGGCTATGATCACATAACTATTCTAAGTCTATGAGATGATGTTATATAGATAGATGTTATGGCATCTAAACCTGTGTTGGGTTATTTCATGCGGAAGTTGTTTTATTGATTCTTGGAGGTATTCAAATTCAATTTTGAACACATATTTAAACTCATTTGTAATAGATGGGACATTAACAGATACTACAAATCCAGATCAGAGTGGACCTGGGAGTAATGGCGATGAAGGGCTACTTCTCATTCCCCAGAATTTTATATATATATATATATATATATAATATATATATATATATATGAGTTAACGTAGCGTGGACATGGAGTCAACACCTGGTTAATTGAAATTTCTCGCCTCTGCAATCTTCAGACCAAAATATTTTTGGTCTTAAGATCCCATAGGTGAGAAACTATCAGTAACCAAGTATTGACACCATGTCCACTCTACCTTAACTCAAATATAAATACTCTATCAATGATATTGAGCACTATTTCCTTAGAAATATAGCCCACATAATCCACAATTTATATACATATAAATGTGTGTGTGTGTGTGCATGTGTGTATCATATTTGTTCTAGAATTGAATTGGTATTTGAGGGAGATGTCTCCATTGTCACGTTCCAGTCGATGAAATAAATATCAAAACACCAGCGAACGAATAAGCTGAGTTTTGGGGATATTACTAAAACTAGTACAAAATAAAAAACACCCTCCGGGCGATGTAAAAATAGATTTTTGAAACATATTGCCTGGGGTGGGAGTAAAAAAATTCAATGTCAGCGAGTTTGTACCTTAAGTAAGTAAAATCATCAAATCCATTAAAGGATTAAAAAATAAAACAATTTGGAATGTAAACTTTAAATATGTATTACATTAAAACAAACTGCATATAGTTATTTACTAAGATTAGCTCAGATGTGGCACAAGACCAGATGTATTGGGGCACCCAGTGAGAATCGAACTCACAAACAATGGTCTGCTAACCTAGCTTGCTAACCATTGCACCACACGAGATGCCCAAACAAACTACATATAGATATATAATATCAGTCATGTATTTATTAAAACTTGTTTTAAAAAACAATGAGGACTGTCTAATGTTGCATGTTCAAATTTTGAGTGTATTTATTCTATGTTATGACGATTTGGGGTAATGTGACATAAGCAGTGACGTAATTTTTGTTACAGACAAAAACCGGAAGCAAATCTCCATTATTAATAGATAACGAAGGAATCGGAAAAAAATAGGAAATTTAAAAAACATACAGAGAAGCATAGTCATATCTCGCAACCTATTTTTATTTTTTTTTTGGGGGGGGGCACTACATAGGTAATACATCTTGGCTACGAATAGGCTGGCCGAGTCCACCACTCTCTATATCAACCATTGAGTTTTCCTTCTCCTAAATCAGTTGCTATACCAAATTTAAGGCCTATACTCTACTGAGACTATTTACCCATAGATGGGGAGTGAATAGTTGAACTTATATATTTCCCCAAATTATTAGCGCTCAGTATTTGAACACGGGTAGCCATGGCCACTTTACAGGACGATAGCTGTTATGTTACCAGCGCCTCTATAGCAGGAAGATGGATCTGTTTTCCATTCGCTTCATATCTATACCTGGATTCGACTGGTTCTACGCTCATGCCAGTAGTGTACGTGTTGGATCAATGAATAATTGGGATAACTTGATCCTCGAAGGTTTCAGACGTTAAGAAACATATCCCCTCCCCCCAAAAAAAAAACAACAAACAATAGACAATAGCAGCAAGATAACGGTTAGTTTTAAGAGAACGAGTTGGGTGGTTGGATTTTACGGCATGGCAATCCTTGTTGGGATATTTCATGCCGAAGACTTTTGTTTTATTAATTCTTGATGGGTACTCAATTATATGTAAAATTCACTTTTTTAAATACATTATTCTATTTAACCCATAGACGGGACACTAACAGGTACTACCACTCCGGGTCAGAGTGGCACTGGATATAATGGTGATGAAGGGGTACTTTACATCCCCAGAGATCCAGAATTGGAACTTCAGCATTAGATAGAATTTTAATGTCATACCCAGGATACTAAGCCCCTCAGCGAATCCAACCAACCAACAATTTTTTTGGTTGAATTTTACGGCATGCCAATGCTCATTGGGTTATTTTATTGTTTATTCATTCGTCATAAGAATTAAATTCAATAGTAATGGCTTGCGAATCGAGCACTCTATTTCAGACCCTCAGCTATCGTTTTGACCCGTCCAAATCTCTCTCTCTCTCTCTCTCTCTCTCTTCTCTCTCTCTCTCTCTCTCTAAACATACGAGATCTAATTTAAAAAATGACAGTGATTGGTTGCGAAGTGAATATTTGATTGAAGGCAGACGACTGTTTTGATTATGTCAAGCCCTAGCATCTATATGATAGTTCCAACCGTATTTTTCAAATTTCTCCTGTTACAAGCATAATTAATTCCTGCAACCCATTCGTTCACTCATTTATTTTCAACGAGTTTGGTTGGTTGCTTGGATTTTACGGCATATCAACCTCGGTGGGCCATTTAATGCATAATACAATTTTGTTTATAAATTCATGTTTTTCTATTCAACCGTTGGTGACTGTTAAGAACGATATGATTTTTACACTGTTGCGTAGTAAAACAGTTGAATTCATTAAGCCGCAGTTGGCTGGTTAAATTTTACCGCATGTCAACCCTTGCTGGGTTATTCATGTCGACGACGTTTTCTTTCATTTATTCTTGATGGGTATTCAACATTTATTTCAAACTCAATTTTTAAACACCTTTTCTCTATTTAACCCATAGATGGGACCCTAACAGGTACTACCACTCGGGTCAGAGGGGACCAGAGAACAATGGTGATGAAGGGGTGCTCCACATTCCACCCAAAACCTTCAGAACTGGAACTTCACCATCAGATATAGTTTAACGTCATTCCCAGGACATGTAGACCCTCAGCCACCGCCATATAGCACCCATATGAGAAAAAGGGGTTGGGGCTTGCCATTAGGTCAATAGGATTGGGAAAATCATATACGTGCTAGGGCTTGACGTGGCCAGCCGATTGATCGGAGGGGACCTCTCCGACCGCCTGTCTAGCCCAAGAAAAGCCTAAAGCCACGTGGGTTCTATCCTTAAGCATCACCGGTCGCCACCCACGGCCAACAGGTGGTCCCATTGGGGGAGTCTTACCCCTCTGCAGAGGTGCAGTCGGTGGATTCTAACGACCCAGCCGACAGGGCGGGTTGGATTATTTTATGACAAAGATATTAGTTTATTGAATATTCACATGAAAACGAGAAGGCGTTATTATTATTTTCGGCAATATCTTTTCAATATTTCTCCAAGTGCGGCCGATTATTTCTGACCAAAAAAAAGAATAGAATACTTTCTGTAATTGATATTTTTCTGCTCACTGATCGAATTTTCTTGCGCATCGATATTGAATTATTGCTCAAGTTGTTTTGATTATGAAACAGGTATTTCGACAGGGTGATTTCGTTCTTTCTTTTATTATTTCCTTTTACGTTTTCAATTTGAGTCCACCACGAAATATAATATCGTTTATGGAAGTTGAAAATTTCAATTTAAATCACATGAAATGATTAGGGCCCGTTCTTGAACTCCTTTTGCAATTCCATTTAAGCGCATCTCCACTTTCCATCGCTTCATATTAATTCCTTCAACCTTTTCGTTTGCTCATTATTTTTCTAGACTTTCTTAGTTTTCTTCTTTTTATATTTTTCCACTGCTTTCCATTTCTTAGAAAGAAAATATTCTTCGACCATTCTTTTTATATTCCCAGCTCTATTACATCATTATACTGGTGCATTTGAAAATGAGACGTTACTTTCAGTGTACATCTAGCTGTTGATTAAGCTAACATTGGCACAGGAACATAATTTATGAAAGACTCGTTTAAGAACTAAAAAACAATAGTAATAGCTTGCGAATTGAGCACTCTAAATCAAACACCTTAATGCAGTTCTAAGTGATAATCATTTGAAGGTTGCAGGTTCAATCCTGAACACAGGCGATAATAACAAGGATAGTTGCAAAAGATTTAAATGCTCAAATGCTTTTTTTGGCTCGTTTTTTATTAACTCATTTTACCGGAAGTAGCTGCTTGGGTAAGTCTATGAATATGAGTGGAAATTCTGCGTAGATCTTATATCTATGATAGTCAGTGCACCTCTCGTGGTGTAATGGTTAGTGAGTTAGACTGGCAAACCATAACATGTGAGTTATATTCGAGATGTGATTAAAAAAGTATCAACTGTCGGCAGGGCTTAAATTACGCTGCCTTTATCCCCTGCTTAGAGGTGATATGCTCTGAGAGGGTGTTTTGTGTATAAAGATATACTGCATCTAACGGTGAGGCTTTCCTTATGGGGATCTTGAGTGTGAAGTACGCCAACATTAGCGTTAGTCACATGTCCAATCTGACATGAAGTGGTAGTACCTGTTAGTGTGCGTCAAAGTAACTGTACAGCCAACTGCAACCTATCCCTCAAAAAATCCTAGTAAGACAAGCAAAACTGCTGAAGAAGTAAAGATACACTCATGAGTTTTCCTGTGGGCACATACCGGTGTAGGTGAACCAACAAAGAATACAATAATCTGCTCTGTGCGGATTCTGGATGCCGTGCGGAAAATGTGCCAGGGTCAATAGCCAATATGGATGGGTGGTGAGAGTATTGGGTTTCCCTGCTATCAGCGGGACCAGATGATGATGATGCTGAATCTAATAAATCTGTTTTAAGAACATTTGTATTATGGGGGAGTCGCTGTGGCGTAGTCGACTACGAAATCAAAGTAAGCATGGGTTGAAACTCTAATCGTGTTATTACATTCACTTTCGGATTAAAACCCTTGGGAAAGGTATGAAGTTCTTCCTCACCAGGATATTGGTTAAATAGTACAAATATTGTTCTTCTACACGGATGGCATTGGTAGCGAATAACCCACGAATATTGATATACCATTAAAAAACAAAAAAAAAAACAAACACTCCCCCAAAAAAAACAACCCCCCCAAAAAAAAACAAGCCATTAATCGTATAGACACAAATGCCTTTCTCCAGTCATTAGTAAATCATCAACATTTGCTCAGACACCATTATTTTCATCTTAATGTCCTGATGAAGGTTTATTAAAAACTGAAACGTTATAACGTCAATTTCACCATCAAGAATGCATTCATCTTTTTGGAATACTTTGTGTTTTTCTATTTCATACATATTTTCTGATGTATTTCCATATCTTTATATATATATATATATATATATATATATATATATATATTTGGGAGAATATGTGCTTAATTGAAGTAGTACCTAATTTTGAAAATTAATTAATTAGGTACGACTTCAATTAAGCACATATTCTCCCAAAAATTGTCGACTAAAAAAAGCCATATCAAAACACATCGTTTGTTTATTCACTTCTCTCTCTCTCTCTCTCTGTATATATATATATATGTATATATATGTATATATATATATATATATAAACACATCACTCAATAAGTCGCGAGTCTGACATATAGATAGCGCCACAAATAAAAAAATCCATATAATCTTTATAAAGTAGTAATACTCTAATGACACGTGTCAAAATTTGAACCCAATCGGATTATTAGTTTACAAATTACAGTTATTTAAGTGAAGCTACTGTTGCAAATTTTCAAAAGAAGGGGAAAATCTGAATTTCGTGTATTGATAAAGCATTGCTTGCTGATATGAAATAATACTGTTTAAGCAAAGCAATGGCTTGCTAAGTATTATTTGGACTGTGCTTCGTCGTAAACAACAATTCACAGGTGGTATACTGACTTTAAACCCGGTCGTACAGCCACAAATGTGCTGAACGCTAAGATCACCAAAATTCGGCAGTTGTCCCAGAAAATCCCAAAAAATTCATGAAACTCCTTTTGGGCGATTGTAAATTGAAGTTGCCTGAGATAGCAGAGGAGTTAAAGATATCCAAAGGCAGTGCATTCCCCATTTTGCATGAACATTTGTCTATGAGAAAGCTGTGTTCAAAGTAGGGGCTGCCTTTGCTCACAGTCGATCAAACACAATAACGTCGACGATTCAGGACGTTGTCTGCAAAAATTTCAACGCAACAAAAAGGAGTTTTTGCATAAGTATGTGACAATGGATGAAACATGGTCCACCACTTCACCCCGAAATCAAATCGGCAGTTAGCTGAGTGGACAACAGCAGGTGAAAGCCGTCCAAAGCCACCAAAGATGCAAACATCAGCAATCAAGGTTTTGTCCTACGTATTTTGGGATGCGCAAGGTATTTTGTTTATCGATTGCCTTGAAATAAGGAGAACCTTTCATAGCAAATATCATATAGCATTATCGGTGCGGTTGAAGCAACAAAAAAAAAGCGGCCCCAAATGAAGAAGAAAAATGCTCTTCCACAAAGACAATGCACTGTGTCACAAGTCGATCGCAACGATGGCAAAACTACATAAATTGCACTTCGAATTGCTTCCACACCCATCCTATTCACCTGATCTGGCCCCCAGTGGTTAATGGCTGTTTGTAGACCTCAAAAGAGATTTGACTCCGATGAAGAAGTGATATCGGAAACTGATGTGCATTTTGAGGTCAGAGACAAATCGTTCTACAAAAAAGGCATCGAATTGTTAAAGAAGCGTTGTAATCAGTGTATCACCCTAGAAGGAGACTATGTTGATGAATAAAGCCGAATTTTGCCTAAAAGGTGTTTTATTAGTTTGACCCGGGACTTATTAAGTGATTTGTTATATATATATATATATATATATATATATATATATATATATTAATAATTAATAATAATTAATAAGTCATCCACAGACACGTGTTTCGGCATATCATGCCTCCTCAGTGTGGCTAGACACAACTATCCTTGGGTAGGGTTCGAACTCAGACTGACCGTATGGTAGTCCGATATCTTATCCCCTCGCCCACTGACAGCTGATGCGGGACTGGTGTTTTTAAACTATTAAATACATAGAAAGTGTATGTATCATTCGGTCACTGAGAGATCAAATTTCCGGAGAAATGATCATTGCTTATTTGCTTAGTAGTGAGAGTTAATTTAAATTACCAATTAGAGAGCTCATTACCAAATTTTATGGGAGCATATATATTAATAATTAATAATAATTAATAAGTCATCCACAGACACGTGTTTCGGCATATCATGCCTCCTCAGTGTGGCTAGACACAACTATCCTTGGGTAGGGTTCGAACTCAGACTGACCGTATGGTAGTCCGATATCTTATCCCTCGCCCACTGACAGCTGATGCGGGACTGGTGTTTTTAAACTATTAAATACATAGAAAGTGTATGTATCATTCGGTCACTGAGAGATCAAATTTCCGGAGAAATGATCATTGCTTATTTGCTTAGTAGTGAGAGTTAATTTAAATTACCAATTAGAGAGCTCATTACCAATTTTATGGGAGCATATATATTAATAATTAATAATAATTAATAAGTCATCCACAGACACGTGTTTCGGCATATCATGCCTCCTCAGTGTGGCTAGACACAACTATCCTTGGATAGGGTTCGAACTCAGACTGACCGTATGGTAGTCCGATATCTTATCCCCTCGCCCACTGACAGCTGATGCGGGACTGGTGTTTTTAAACTATTAAATACATAGAAAGTGTATGTATCATTCGGTCACTGAGAGATCAAATTTCCGGAGAAATGATCATTGCTTATTTGCTTAGTAGTGAGAGTTAATTTAAATTACCAATTAGAGAGCTCATTACCAAATTTTATGGGAGCATATATATTAATAATTAATAATAATTAATAAGTCATCCACAGACACGTGTTTCGGCATATCATGCCTCCTCAGTGTGGCTAGACACAACTATCCTTGGGTAGGGTTCGAACTCAGACTGACCGTATGGTAGTCCGATATCTTATCCCCTCGCCCACTGACAGCTGATGCGGGACTGGTGTTTTTAAACTATTAAATACATAGAAAGTGTATGTATCATTCGGTCACTGAGAGATCAAATTTCCGGAGAAATGATCATTGCTTATTTGCTTAGTAGTGAGAGTTAATTTAAATTACCAATTAGAGAGCTCATTACCAAATTTTATGGGAGCATATATATTAATAATTAATAATAATTAATAAGTCATCCACAGACACGTGTTTCGGCATATCATGCCTCCTCAGTGTGGCTAGACACAACTATCCTTGGATAGGGTTCGAACTCAGACTGACCGTATGGTAGTCCGATATCTTATCCCTCGCCCACTGACAGCTGATGCGGGACTGGTGTTTTTAAACTATTAAATACATAGAAAGTGTATGTATCATTCGTCACTGAGAGATTAAATTTCCGGAGAAATGATCATTGCTTATTTGCTTAGTAGTGAGAGTTAATTTAAATTACCAATTAGAGAGCTCATTACCAAATTTTATGGGAGCATATATATTAATAATTAATAATAATTAATAAGTCATCCACAGACACGTGTTTCGGCATATCATGCCTCCTCAGTGTGGCTAGACACAACTAGCCTTGGGTAGGGTTCGAACTCAGACTGACCGTATGGTAGTCCGATATCTTATCCCTCCCATATATATATATATATATATATATATATATATATATATGGGAGGGGTGTAGATAATTTGAATAAAAAAAACAAGTGTTCAGAAAATATACCAGGCTTCATTTAATTATTTAGTTATCATTCCCACTTTGTGCCCTTTTGTTCTCATAAAATCAGTCCATTAATACTTTTTCTTGTCTTTTGTTGAATGCATTTCTTCGAGTTGCGTCACACGTCATGACATCTTCGCGTGCGTGGATCGCGACTTGTCTTTCAAAAATATAACGCTGAACAAATACAGTTACACACACAAAAAGATTTTCGTCTCCTGTCGTCTATAAAAACATCCATCAATTTTTCCACCCCAAGATACATTTTGATGAAGGTTTAATGAAACCGAAATGTTTAAACATCGATAAATAAATTCATCCTATTTTCTGAACACTTGTTTTTCCAAATTTTCTTAATATTGTCGGACTTATTTTCCATATTTACTCCCATATATATATATATATATATATATATATATATAATGTTAGCAAGCTGACTCATTTCTATTTTCTTCTGTCTCATCCCCCCCTCTATTGTCATTTTTTTTACTATTCTTTTATTTGATAATCAACGAAATATTGGTCTTTTTAAAGCTCTAATAAAATTTTGTACATATGAAATTTATTTACAAACACACACACATATTATATATATATATATATGTATATATATATATATATATATATATATATCGAAGACGTTAAGTCTAATTAATATGGTGTATCTATCATGTTTCAGTTCCATGCCAGAACAATCTTTCTGTGAAATATTCGTGCCACGCAGTTCTCTTGGTGCATTAGTGCGTTCTTTAAAATCTAATTATAGCCAAATATTTGTAACGTGTTATTCATCTTGTCTTTGAGATGTTTATATTCTTGATAATATGCTGCAACAACCTGCTGATATTTGTGCTTGTATAACAAAGATAACAGAACGCTCTTACTTTATTCAAAAAACACAAACCAATATTGAATGAAATTTTACCGAAGGCGAACAAATATCTAAATCTCATCAAACATGGCTGCAAATGAACCTTTATCAATTCAGAAAACACTTTTTAATGAAAAAGAAATAAAGAATCCAACGAACTGAAATTTAGAAAATAAACCGAAAAGCCAAAATATAATAGCACCTTTTTTTTTGTTATTCGATATTTGTAAGGCTGCCAAAAGTTGGTATCAACCAGACAGCGAGTGAGTCTATCCCCTTTTCAATAGCGCTTGACCAAGGAGATTGTTTTGGGGTCTGAGGTGGTGTGCGACACCTAACATCAGCTCCTCGCTCTACCGTACAGATTTCTGTGCTACTCACACGCTGAGTTGGCGAGGGCCGGTATCGAACCCGAAACCTCGTGGTTCCTAGACCAAGGCTCTACCGACTGGTCAAATTACGAAGTCCTGGTGGCTGAGCTGTCCATGACATGCAACACTCAACTTTGGCCCTTACTTAGGCTAGACGAGCCCCCTCCAATCAATTGGCTGGTCACAACAAACCCTAGCACCTATATGATTGTCCTAAGTCTGTTGCACTTATTACCCCTTTTATAATACATGTGTTAGCAATCTTATTGTCTTGGGTACGACGTTAAACTATCTGATAAAGTTACAGTTCTGGATATCTGTATAATAATAATAATAATAATATATATATATATATATATATATATATATATATATATATATTATATTTACCAACCCCTCCGCACGAGCAGGATGTGACACAAGGTCAATTTCTTAAGCGGAGTTTAACAGGTTTGAATTCAGAATTTTCCTTCTAGACCGGTTGCCTAACGAAGGTTAAAGAGCCAATCTTCCCTACTATTTACCCATAGCTGGAGGGAGAATTTGATTCATATCTTTCCCAAGAGTATTAGCGCTAAGTGAAAATGCAATCACCGCTTCCAGGATTTGAACTCGGGGCGACGAGTCCATTTCTCATGACTTTAACCATTACATCACGCGCTTCTGTATAATAATATATAAGTACCCATTTATCACCATTACTCCCAGGTCGACTCTGCCCCAGAGAGGTAGTACCTGTTAGGGTCCGACTTATGGGTTAAATACAACAAAATAAATTAAAAAATGTGTTTAAAAATGTTGATTTTAAAAAAGATTGAGTACCCATCAAACATGAATAAAACAAAACATCTTCGACATAAAATAACCCAACAAGGGTTGACATGCCGCAAAATCGAACCAGTCAACAACAAACCAACATTGAATCAAATTTACCGAAAGCGAACACATATCTAAATCTCAAAGATGGTAACAAATGAACCTTTATTAATTTAAAAATACTTTTTAATGAAAAGGAAATAATACACCGAATTGAAATTTTAGAAATAAAACGAAATACACAAAATATAAAACTATCGTTTTTATTATTGATATTTGTAGAGACCACAAATTACGAAGACATTATATTAACACGCATATACATTTAACGAAGGGAATGCTGGGTAATTTAAAAAACTATTTTGATTATATATGCGTTCGAAAATGGAAGAATTTATCAAATTTATAAACAGTTCATCAATTGTAGACGTAGACAGGGTGTTACATAATTATTAATAACCTAATATTTATGGCAATAGTGTAGAAACAATGGCGATTAGTGCAGCTTATGGCCTTGGGAGTGAGTGACGGCGCTTGACCTCACTCTCACCTTCCGGGGATAAATCGTGAGAAGCGGAAGGCATAGAAGACCCTGTTCCGGTTTAAGGATACTAAGTAACTCAAACAGTTAGAAGTTAGAAGCCTAGCTCGTAAGATGTAAGGATCTGCGCAGACGTCTGGTTTGGGGATTAACAATAAAATAAGATTAAAAGTAAATCGAAGTCTTGTGTTTATTATCTTAAAACTAACAATGGCACAGGGCTTCTGATAAAGAGAAATCCCTAACAGAAACCAGACCCGAAATCCCCATAGAAGAAAGTCCAGATGTTAGAAGATCCCAGACCAAGATAGAAGATAGAAGCAAAGCCGGCCAGAAGAATAGATGTCCAAGATATAGAAGCAAGTAAGAAGTAAAGAAGTAAGAAAGGGTATACAACAAGGGGACTATTAAACATTAGTGTTTATGTAGTTGAATTGCTTGTTTGTTTTGTTTTATTTTATTTTATGGTATATCAACCCTTTTCGGGCCATTTAATGCCTAAACAAGTCATTTTGATAAAGTTTCTGTTTCAAGTTTTTAATATCTTCAAATTGGTATAAATAATTTTCATTAACTTCATTTGGTTTGGTCAATGGTATAATAATCTTGTGTGTTATTTAATGCCAAAAACTACCAGTGTGAGTCAATTCATAGAACTCCAGCTCTATTTACTGGTGTAATGTTTGTAAATATATTTCGTGGATGTATCTCATATGATTCACAATTTTCGACATTTCTAATTCTTTCAAAAGGAAAAAATATCATCCATGTTATATTATTTGTATTGAAAAATTATTTTTGATTGGAGCAAAACGCCACACTCCATGAGGAAATGTTTGGCAGTGTAGACTATTTGCATGTCCCGCACCGTGACTGATTCTCCTGCTTGAGTATAAGAGTGTTACATTTTATATGGCCAATGCGCAGCCGAGCTAGTATTACTTCTTCCTATCTAGATTTTCTATATCCCAGCTTCCATTCTCCCAACGTTGTCTTAACCGATAATTATTTGTTCGGTATACAACTATTCCAATGCTGGTGCCATTTTTGTTTGGTAAATCTTTTATATTTGTTTTTTTTTTAGATCTGTATAAGGGCCGGTTTAGCTCAGTCGGTAGAGCAATCGGCTAGAACCCACAAGGTTCCTAGTTCGATACCGGCCCTCGCCAACTCAGCGTATGAGTAGCACAGGGATCTGTGCGGTAAAGTAAAGAGCTCATGGTAGTTGTGGCGCTCCACCTCAGACCGCAAAACAATCTCCTTGGTCTAGCGCTATTGAAAAGGAGATACACTCCCTCGCCGTATGTCTCGTACTGATATTAGGGATCTTGAAGTTTCCTTTATTCATGACATTTTTAAGCTGAATCGGCTTTGTCATTCATTTCCCGTTATTCCAGCCTGACTTGCGATAGTGAATTAAGTTTACATAGTAACTTGACATTTGAATTGCGAGTATAAAATGCGAAATATTGATTACAACACAATTTGCAGTTCTTTATTCTAATCAACTACTGCCAATCCACAGGTCTTAATTTATATTCTTATTATAATAGAGATTCGGTGAGTGTCTGTAACTGAAACTACGCCATTACTTGCGTCACAATACTCTCAGGAAGAAGTTTCTCAATGAGTATTCCATTTATAGTCAAAATCATTAATACAAAGAATAATAATCGTTATTTATTAACGATGTCTCTATGAAATTCTTAGTTAGATTTGCCTCAAAACTGCCCAAAAATTGTGAGCGTTTAAAATCCTGAAATTTATCTTATATATTACGAAGAAATAAAGGGTTACATTATATTTGATATGGTTAATTTGAATATTTGTTTTAATAAAACCGGGTTTAATAAATAATTACTTGGTGTTATTGATCTCTAATAGTATGGTCTTATTCTCCAAAATATTAAAATCAGTCCCATAAATGATTTTATATAAAAACAATTAAGATACATCTAAAATAAGCGTAATCCTTTTTATTTGCGTTCTTATTTAATTTTGTTAAGTCTTTCTACTTTAATATATATAATTACATTAAAAATCAAATACTTACACGAGGACGGCGCATATTCTAGCATATATAATAATAAAAACACAGATAAAAATGACTTAAATGGATTTTAAACATATTGAGACCAAAGGAAATTGGGTGGTTATCGTAAGGAATCTGAGTTTTGTATTCCAGATTAATGAGAGCTTATAAAATGTTATAACCAATTTTGATCCGAGATTTGAACTTCTATTCTGGATAGTGACCTGTAGGTAACGCTGAACTGTGTCTAATGGTAACGTTGCTCTTTTGGATCTCTAGGAAGTGTGGGAAACATCTTTATTGCCATTACTCCCAAATACACTGATTCTGAGTGGTAATATCTGTTTGGGTCCCATGTATGGGTCAAATTGAAACGTTTGCAAGTTAATAAAATATTTATAACAGTAACCCGCCCTATCTGCTATGGCGTTAGAAAGCACCGACTGCACCTCTGCAGAGGGGTAAGACTCCCCCAATGGGGCCACCTGTTGGCCGTGGGCGGCGACCCGTGATGCTTAAGGATAGAACCGAGGTGTATGAGCAGTTCATGACATGCAATACTCCACTTTGGCCCAATCTTGGGCTAGACGGGCGATCTGGGAGGCCCCCTCCGATTAATCGGCTAGTCACGTCGAGCCCTAGCACCTATGTGATTTTCCCAACCCTATTGCCCTTATGGCAAGTCCCAACCCCTTTTTATAATATGGGCGCTAGAAGGCGGTGGCTGCGGGTCTACATGTCCTGGGAATGACGTTAAACTATCTGATGGTGAGGTTCCAGTTTTGGAGGTTTGGGGAATGTGGAGCACCCCTTCATCACCATTGCTCCCTGGTCCACTCTGACCCGAAGTGGTAGTACCTGTTAGGGTCCCATCTATAGTTTAAATAAAAAAATGTATTTATAAAAAAATTGTATTATCCATTAAGAATTGATTTATTTCAAAACTTTATCGGCATTAAATGACCCACTGAGGTTGATATACCGTAAAACAAAAGAAAACCTAACAGTAACTAATACGCATGAAATTAATGAAAGTGATTTCTACCAATTTATCAATACTCATGAAGTTAAGGAAAAATCTAACATAAAATTACATCTACCAGTTTATTAATACATATGAATTTATTTCTACCAGTTTACAAGGCCGAACTAAACAAAAGGATTTATCAACAAAATATTCACTTACAAATCATATATACAAAAAAGATTTGGCATTGAATGACCCACAGTGGTTGGCATGCCATTCACCATTAGATCACAATGACAGCATATATTACTATGACTCTCTCTCACCACCCGTCCCTATCGGTCATTGCTCCTGGCAGGTCTTCTGTACGGCATCCATTACCGTACAGAATTGATTGATGTATTTTTACTGATCAGCCAACGCGTCCTTTTTTCTTCAGCAGTGTCGAGCGTGTCTTGTTCATCTTATCTGGATGGTTTGTGTGAAGAAATCATACAGATACTTTCTTGCGGGTTGCTGCTTTCAAGATTTGTTTAAGACAGGGCACAGCAATCTTTTGTAGTCCCCCATCTAGCTTTTCTCTAAGCCTTTCTTTTAGTGCCCAAGTGGTGCAGCCATACAGTAGCACTGATATACCATTATACAAAATAACCAGCCGACTATCCTGCAAAGACAGCTCAGCTAGTATTCATATATCTATGTAATATTGGAAAAATTGAAAAAACACAAGATTTATAAATGAATGATGTTTATTACACCTAGTGTTTCGGTCTGTTTAGATGAACTTCATCAGGGATTTCGTTGGTTTAAGGAAAATTTAAATTATTACTGAAAACAAAAAGTCTGCGAGCCTCTGTTTTTGGTGTGTTGGGTTTCTTTTTTGTTGATCTTCAAATGTGAAGAAGAAAAGATCAATTTAAAATTGTTGACAAATGTCGGCGTTTATTTATCTACTTAAAATTGTTGACAAACATCTGATGAAGGTCTACATAAACAGACCGAAACACTGCAGCGTAGGCGTAATAAACATAATTCGTTTATGAAACTTGTGTTTTTTCAATTTTTTACAATATTACATACTGTCGGATTCCCTTTCATTTTTTCTTCATATATCTATAAATCTTTAAAACAAATTAAGTGAACGTCTTACATGTTTGTGTGATAGGAGGTAAGAGAATGTAGAGCAACTTACTTGAGGGTTGCTGCTTCCAGGATTCGTTCAAGAAAGGGCCAGTATCCTTGTGTAGTAGCTTTTCTCTAAGCCTTTCGTTAGAGCCCAAGTGGTGCAGCCATACAGTAGCACTAATATGTCATTATACCAAATAACCAGCCAACTATCCTACGAAGACAGCTCAGCTAGTATTCATATATTCATTTATCATTAAAAAATTAAGCAGATCGTGTATTGTTCGTCTTAACTGAATGTTTGTGTGATAGGAGGTAAGAGAATGTATAGCAAATTACTTGAGGCTTGCTGCTTCCAGGATTCGTTCAATAAAGTGCGCAGTATCCTTGTGTAGTCCCCATTTGGTTCTTCTCTAAGCCTTTCGTTAGAGCCAAGTGGTGCAGCCATATAGTAGCACTGATATTATCGACTCTCTCGTCGATTTTCGACGCATGAGTGTTCACACACACACAATGAACTCCCACACAGTGATTTTTTTATAGTGGTGAAAGCTTGTGTTGGACCATCCACACTTTTTGGCACAGTCGATAGGAAAGAATTGGTGCATCAAGGGTAGCCACAAACCCAATCAACGACCGACCTCAGGAATTATGAATTCAGAGTTATCCCTCTCCTAGACTGGTTACCTACCCAAGGCTGAAGGGCCCAGTCGGCCCTACTATTTAACCATTAGCTAGAGGGAGAATATATGGATTCATACCTTTCCCAAGGGTATTAGCGCTATGTGAAATGCCAACACTGATATACCTTTATAGAAATTAACCAGCCAACTATCCTACGAAGACAGCTCAGCTAGTATTCATATATTCATTTATCGTTGAAGAATTTCAACCGAACGCCATTGATGTATTGTTTAGTTTATGTTGCGAACTTGTTGCCTACGCTTTTCAAATCAATAAAGAATTATTGAACAACTCATAAAAGTGAAGACATCAAAGTCAATGAATACAAATCATTACTGACAGAAAGATTTAAGTTGATGTGAATGTTTTATTTCTCGACCTGGATCAAAATTAAGAGCGATCGTTCTTTTCTCCGTCCATCTTAAAATCAGTCGCTCTTTATAACAATACATCAATCTTTTATTTCATAATCACAACTTCTTTGTCTTAACCCGTAGAATCCGAGTTGCTGGTATGTATGGTATTAACGAGATATATACAGAGTTTGAATTCTTTACGGTCGATGTGTCCTGTGTATGACACGAAATTTCGTCTGATGGTTTGGAGATCTATGAAGTTTAGTATATAATGAATGGGTTAGCCTTTTCATTTTGTGATGAATAAGTGATTTAAATTTATCAGTTGGCCTATTCCTTTTGTAATGTATTGTGCCTATTCATTTTGTAATGTATTGTGAAAGATTTAAATTTTAATAGTTAGCCTATTCATTTTGTAAGATTTAATAAATAGATACAAGCCTTTACTGAAATAAATATTTAAGTTGCTGTGGGTTTTTTTTAAATTTCTAGACCTGGATCAAAATTACGACCGATCGTTCTTTTCTCCGTCCATCCTAAATCCTTCGCTCTTTATAGCAATACACCAATTTTTTAAATTTCATAATCGCAAATTCGTTGTTTTAAACCAGCGAACCTGGAATATGTGACATTACCAAAACAAACCCAGAGGCCTGAATTCCTTTGTACTACCTGTTTCATAGTCGGATCATCGGCGACCTAACCGGTAACCCCACAGATTTTGTTTGGTGAGGAGGTTGGCTAGACACCCCGCAGAAGGAAAAACAAGACATATAAAAGGGCACAGGAAGGTCTTTGCTCAACGACCATCCAGCATAGTATTTCTAAAGACCAACCCTCCTCATCACGAAAGGGCCGTGTAAATTTGGTAGTATCAGAGCCATGATGTCGGGAACTTCTTGGTAGAGCTCCCAAAGGCGGATAAGTCTCACACCCAGTGGTATTAGGGCCACAACCTGACCAAAGGGGCTCTGGCGAATATCCAAAGCGTGTCTTCATCATCGTCATGAATCAACGGCATTTGGCGTACCTGTCACATGCTCTGTGGAAAATCTGTGACAAACGAGGGCATATCCTTTCCCTGACTGGAATATACATGCAGTGTTTGGAGACTGATTATGAATGTCCTATTCCCTAGTTACTCCTTCCATGAATTCGCCACAGATGAATTCGTTGGTTGAAGCCGGCTCAACCGACCCAGGGGGTGGATGCCGTGACAAAAACACCAAAATAGTATTCCTTACGAGGGATTTGTCCTGTGTATGACACTAAACCGTGTCTGCTGGTAAGGCTCAAGGTCTGGAGCTCTCAGAAGTGAGTTATATAATCAATCGGTTTGCCAATTAATGTTGTTAAAATATTAGATTTAACGGTTTAATACAGTAATAGCTGGTATGATATGGGCCTACAATAACTGCCCCAACAAAAGCATCAACCGAAATGGGGATTAGGTAATATGAGAGAAAATAAGGAATGAAAGAACAAAACTGAGACAAAAATGTGTAGTATATTTCACTGGAATTTTAAATTCCGCTTCCTCGGCCTTTATTCTTTATTATATTGAATAAAGGCTGGGGAAGCTGAATTTAACATTCCAGCGAAATATACTACACATTTTTGTCTGAGTTTTGTTCTTTCATTCCTTATTTTACCTCATTCTGTCGGATTCATTCCAATCCCATTTTCCTCATAATATATATATATATATCCCTTACAGCACTATTTTGTTAAAAATAAGACCTTCCAAATCACCCAAGATGATACTGTTGTCACCTCAGCTAAATAATAGACCATTCTGTTTTTATTATAAAGAAAGAAAGGGTAGAAAAAGAACATGCTTCACAGAAGAAATATGATAAGAAAGAAAGAAAGAGTAGATGAGCGCGCGGAAGTGATAATGCTTATCTGTTTCGATCAAACATAATTAAAAAAGAAAGGGTAAGAAAAAAGAAGGATAAAGAGTTAAATCAAGACTCTCATACTTTTTACATATTGAACTATTAATTAATAGTTTTTAAGAGCAAAACATATCAAACGTTGTGATAATTAAATTATCCTGTGGTATATCCAAAGGTCATTCGAGTATAGTTAATATTGAAATAGAAATAATTGCTATTTTTACTTAATAAACTGAAAGAACTTATTTCGACTCTCAGCAGTAGTACTAGTAGTTGTAGTAGTAGTAGTAGAACTACCGATTTATTTATTCCACCGGTTCTTTTTTACCCAGGGATCCATTTGATTGCTATTTTATTCTGGTGCCCCCCCCCCATAGGATTTACAGGGAATTCGGCTTTTATTTTATTTAAGATATGAAATTTACCTCGATGGCCTAGAATGGAAGATCTAAATGAGTAGGAAAGTGTTATAGGTGATATAACCTATGTGCATAAATGGAATGCGTCGACGATTACTATAAGTAGCAGGAACACTTGTGGTTCGTAACTGTATGGTCGGACGCAATCTCCTCATTCTTTGCTGTAATTTCTACTCCTTTTTGTTCAATACATTTGTATCCATTGTTACCAGTCGTTTGTCTTATTTTTTGTCCCTTAAAAACCCACAACAGAAAGTATTAAACAAAATTGATATTAATAATTGTGATAGACAATGCCTAATTCTTTTTATTTAAAAACACAAAGAAAATAAACTATTGTTTAAAATTTGGTCAACCAGTAATAAACAAAAGAAATTTGTTCATTGAAAGTAAAAGGAATTACGTCAGCATTCTGGAAACTAAACACGAAATGGCAGACCGAATTGTCATCAGTTGATGCAAATCAATTATCAATCAATCAATCAGTCGATGAATAAACACATCAATCAATAAAAGATAAAATTAAAAGTGTAAAGAAAGGAAACAAATCTTGGGAACAAACAAATGAAATACGAAAGATTAGAATAAAAAAAACACGTGTAGCAACTGTGACAGAAAAGCAGGAAGGAATAAATAGAAAGGTCGAAGAGAAAGAGAAACAGAAACCTAGAAATTTTAGAAAACAGTGAACAAACGACAAAAACGAATCTCAAGGTGTTAAAAAACAATGAAAAGTGTGTTCAAAAACACGTGTAGCAATAGTGACAGAAAGACAAGAAGGAACACATAGAAAATTGGAAGGGAAACAGAAACCTAGAAATTGTAGAAAACAGTGAAATAACAAAACAAAAAAAAAAACAAGTCTTAATGTGCTAAAATACGAACAAAGAAAATAATGTGTTTTAAAACACGTGTAGCAACCGTGACAGAAAGACAAGAAGGAGCAAATATAAAAGTGAAAGAGAATAGGAGAGCTAGAAATGGTAAAAAACAGCGAAAAACACACACGCAAAAAAACAAAATATCTTAATGTGTTAAAAAACAAAGAAAAAATGAAAAAAATCAAACAAAGAAACAAAAAAAAAAAAGATCACATCTTATCAAATAAAAGAACTTAATATGAACAGCAAAGAGTCAATAAAGGGTTTTAAAGAATGGCGGATTATTTGTTCCTTCTCTTGTTATTGATCAGAGAAAACAGCGTTTTATTTGTTATCATTTCGAGATAAAACATTTTATTTTCTCCTTGAATGGGTTTCCGGTACTTTTTTTTCTTGCTTTGTGATGTTCCTTCTACTAAATAACAAGGCCCAGCAAAAAAAACTAATAAAATGTATGAAAGTAGACATTGCAAAAACACT
Source organism: Doryteuthis pealeii (assembly GCA_023376005.1). NCBI lineage: Eukaryota > Metazoa > Mollusca > Cephalopoda > Myopsida > Loliginidae > Doryteuthis > Doryteuthis pealeii. The sequence goes on along the minus strand of CM042154.1, from coordinate 88,801,784 downwards.
GATGATAAATCACATTTATCAATTGGTTTTATTGCGAAATCATAGCGATGTGATGTTCGATCGGCCTTGTCACAAGGTGGAGTAATCAGATCAACACAACAGTCAGTACTCAATTTATATACAACACACATCCAATAAACTTTGAGAATGGCTACTAAAACGCACATATGGATAAAGTTAACAGATATCTACGAGTATATTTACCAAACCACTCGACCACAAGCAGGATGCGGTACAGAGAGTACAACTGGTTTGAATTCAAAATGTCCTTCTCCTAGACCTGTGGCCATCCGAGTATTAAAAAACACAGTATGTTCTACAGTTTATCCATAAAGCAGTAAAGTAAATTCGTCGAGGTGGCCTAAAGTCGGTATCAGCCAGACAGCGAGTGAGTATATCCCCTTTTCACTAGCAATAGACCAAGAAGATTATTTTAGCGTCTGAGGTAAAGCGCTACACCAAACATCAGCTCCTCACTTTACGCACAGACCCTTGTTCTACTCATTAACTGAGTTGGCGTGGGCTAGTATCGAACCCGGAACCTTATGGTTCCTAGTAGAATGCTCTACCGACTGAGCTAAACCGAACTGGAGATTAAATAGTTGGATTTATATCGAGGGTATGTTACAATTCTCACAGACAATTCTTATAGGCCGTTGTCGTGTCAGTACTGCTGTACGGCTGCACCACCTGGAACCTAACGAAGCAACTAGAGAATAAACTAGATGGGAGCTGCACAAGAATGCTGCGTGTAATCCTGAACAAGACGTGGAAACAACACCCTACGAGAAAACAGCTGTAAACCACCTGCCACGTCACCCAAACCATTCGAGTAAGACGGACAAGACACGCGGGACACTGCTGGAGAAGCAAGGATGAAATCATAAGTGATGTCCTCCAGTAGAAGCCAGCATATGGACACGCCAGTGTGGGCTGACCAAGAAAGAGGTACATTGACCCGCTCTGTGCGGATACAGGATGCTGTATAGAGGACCTCCCGAGAATGATGAGTGATAGGGATGGATGGAGAGAGAGTGTCATGGATATCCGTGCTAACAGCCCGACATGATGATGATGAGTAAATCCAATGGTAGAAGAGAGTGTAGCTCCTCGTAGCAGAAAGTTTAGTTGTATTCCTTGAAATCATTCGTAGAATAAGAGAGTAGATTCTTAAAGATTTCCCTGCCTGTAATGTTCCTTCTGGCAGAGAATTAGTTAGCAACTGATTCGACAAATGTTGCAAAAGATCTTAGATATTCAAATGCTTTTCTCGGCTCGTTTCTAATTGGCTCATTTTTTACCGGAAATGCATGTTGCTGATGTTGGGAATTTTTCGTACATCTGTAGAATAATCATAAGTTCCAATTACCGTCGAATTGCTAAGACAAGGCAACAAGCAACTGTAACTGAATACGGATCTAATTTTGTTGCAAACCTACTGCAGAATGCCAGGGTATTTATGAAGCTTCAGAACATGATAGAAACCAAGCAGCCAATCAGGACCAAGGAATGGAATCACCCAAATACATGAATGGACTATTCTTAAGTTTCATAAGTACCAGCTGTTTTGGGCCTTGTTGAGTTATGCTTAGCCAGATGCTGTTGTCGAAACCACACTTTATATCTCTAACTCGTTTTACACGATTCTCTCTCTCTCTCTCTTTTTTCTTTCTTTCTTTTTCCTTATTTCTCTCTCTATCTCTCTCTTTCTCTCTTTCTTCGCTCGTTTTTCTTTTTTTTGTACTTATTTACCTCTTAATTTATTTCTCTTTCTCACACTTTATATCTCTAACTCTTTTAACACGATTCCCCCCCTCTCTCTCTCTCTCTTTCTTTCTTCACTCTTTTTTTCTTTTTTTGTTTCCTCTCCTCTTTATTTACCTCTTAATTTATTTCTGTTTCTCGCACTTTATATCTCTAACTCTTTTTACACGATTCTCTCTCTCTCTCTCTCTGTCTCTCTGTCTCTCTCTTTCTTTCTTTCTTCGCTCGTTTTACTTTTTTTGTATCCTCTCCTCTTTATTTACCTCTTAATTCATTTCTATTTCTCACTGACTTCAATAACATCTTATACCATAGATAGACCATAACTGGAGAGTAAATAGTTGAATTCATATCTTTCCCCGAGGGTAAGTATTTACTCAGCCCATTCGCCAAGAATAGGATGTGAAGAATGGCTACTAAAACACACATGTCAAATCGCACATTTGCATTAAAATTAACGGATATATACGAGTATATACATTTATCAACCTCACTGCACAAACAAGATGTGACACAAGGTCAATTACTTAAGCAGAGTTTTGAAGTTTGAATTCAGAGTTTTCCTTCTGTTACAATTCTGGTCACCATTTTAGGCTTTTGAGTCTGCTATTGTCAAATCTAATAGTGGAAAAGGGTGTAGTCTCAGTAGAAGAAAGTCTGTTGTATATCCTATGTAGAACAAGAGTGCACTTGTAGCAGTTGTAGTCCTTCTGGTATTAATTCCAGTGAGCAACTGATTTCAGATAATTACCAACGACTTTAAATGCATTCTATGTCGCTTTTCATTGGAGAATGCCTGCTCCTCATTTTGGAAAAGCCCATAAATATAACTGTCAATTTCTCGTACATCTGATACCCTTAGATAATCCAAGACCTTCTCCTAGACTGGTTGCCAAACCAAGCTTAAAGATCCCAGTTTAATCTGTTTACCCAAAGCTGGAGGGAGAGTGGCTGTATGCATAGGGTTCCCGAGGTTGTTACTGCTATTTGAAGTTTAAACAACCTCGTCCAGGATTCGAACTCAGGTCGACGACTCCATTTCCTACGACTAACCATTAAACCAGTTTATAATAGTATATCTACCCACCCAACCACTCCGTAGCAAGTAGTACAACTGGTTTGAATGTTCGTTCTCCTAGACTGGTTGCCATAGCAAGGTTAAAAAGTATGTCTTCTATTTACCCATAACTGGTGGGTAAATATTTGGATTCATATCTTTCTACAACGGTTTCAATGTATAAGATCTCTTAGTGATCGTGTGGATCGAAACCGTGATAGACCCATAACTGTGTTCTACCATTACTATTGCTCTATGTTTATGATGTATTGTGCACTCTTGGATAAATTACTAATACCACTATAACTGAAAAGTTAAAGCAGAAAATGGGCACACTATATCTTGATTTTATGTAATGTATTTTAAGCCTTGCAAGGCTCACTATCCAACAATGAATGGTAAAATAATTCCATCAAATCTTCATTTATATGTGAATTTATATCTATGCTCAATAGAAGCGCGTGGTGTAATGGTTAAAGTCATGGGAAATGGACTCGTCGCCCCGAGTTCAAATCCTGGACGTGGTAATCGGATTTCATTTAGTGTCAATACTCTTGGAAAGGTATGAATCCTACTCTTCCTCCAATTAGGAGTAAATAGTAGGGCAGACTGGGTTCTTTAACCTTGGTTAGGCAACCGGTCTATGAGAAGGAAAACTCTGAATTCAAACCTATTAAACTCCACTTAAGAAATTGACCTTGTGTCACATCCTGCTTATGCGGAGGGGTTGGTAAATAAAAAAATAGCTATGCCTAAACATACCAATTGGTCTCGTACTGTATGCTTAAGTGCATTTTACATTATCCTCTATAATCGGGTGACAGTAGTTTCTTTTTTTATTTAACTTGGTGGTTGTGTAAGAAAATAAAAAATTACAGCGGACGTATTGTGTTTCAAATTAACTTCTACAGCGGAAACTATCAAGAAATTTGCAGACGGTTTATTTTTCTTTATTGTAATGCAGCCACAAAAAAAATTTTTTGATGTAACGTGGCGGGAAAAAGTCCGATTAACTCAAATGAAAGAGAAAAAAATGTTCAAAATGGACAGAAAAGTGTTTGGGCAAAACAGAAAAAAGAAATGATTTCATTGAGAATAATGAAGTAACAGAAAAAGAAAACAAAGAAAAGATTGAAAAAAAAATGACCGGAAAAATAAATTCATATTAATTCAAACGGAAAACAAAATGGCGTATTATGTAGCGCGAAAAAAAGAATGAAAATGAAAGAGAAGACAAATGTGTAAAATTCAGAATGGATACAAATAAAAGGACACAATCGGCTAAAAAAATGAAGAAAAAAAAAAAGAGGGAAAAAAGATTCGTATAAAATAAAACAAGAAAAAAGAAAGAAAAATAAATATAAAGAAAATAGATAATAAAGAAAAAAGGGAAGGAGAAAAGTAAATGATTTAAAGAAAGATTCCAGAAATGAAAAAGTAAATAAAAAAATAAAGGTAAAGCTAATGAAAGAAAAAAAAGATAAAAACATAAAAGAAACAGAAAAGAGGAATTAGAAAGTAAATCAATTTTAAGAAATAAACGATATGATTTGATTTTTAGATAAACGGTAAAAAAAATTTTAAAAAAGAAAGTGTAGAATAATCATACTAATTTCCAATTCGAAAGTAATTGGAACTTGGTATGATTATTCTACAAGAATAGTCCATTCATGTATTTGGGTGATTCCATTCCTTGAGTCCTGGTTGGCTGCTTGGTTTCTATGATGTTATGAGGCTCCATAGATACTCTGGCATTCTGCAGTAGGATTGCAACAAGGTCAGATTTGTATTGAGTTACAGTTACTTGATACCTTGTCTTACCAATTCGACGGTAATTGGAACTTAGCATGATTATTCTACAGTTACATTTACATATATATTGGTTTGGACAACAGCAACTGGCTGGGCACAACTGAACCAGTGCACAAGACAGCTGGTACTTAAGGGACTCAAAATAGTCCATTCATATATTTGGGTGATTCCATTCTTTGAGTTCTGATTGGCTGCTTAGTTTATATGATGTTATGAGGCTTCATAAAAACTCCGACATTCCGCAGTAGGATTGCAACAAGGTTAGATCTGTATTGACTTACAGCTACTTATTGCATTGTCTTTCCAATTCGATGGTAATTGGAACTTAGTATGATTATTCTATAGAAAGAACAAAAAAAAGATGGGTGGAAAGAAAAAGAAAACCAAAGGGGAAGAAAAAGAAAGAAAGATATTTATAGTAAGTATAGTCGGTGGAAAAAAGGAAAGAGGCAAAGAATATAAAAGAAAGAAAGAAAGAAATATCAAAAGTTAGTTTGAAATAGGTTCGTTGGAGTTAAAAGCATAGACAGGTATATTTCCGTTGGATGACCCCAACTGACTCCTAGAGAGGCGCAAATCTTGCGCGTCATGAGAAAAATGTAACTAGTTAGATTTAGTTTTCAGCCTCAGATTGAAAGCAGAGAGCACGTGCATCTCTCTGCTGGGGTTGTTAACACCCCGCGTGGAAGAACATGGGCTGGGGGAACAAACCTTTATCGAGGAAAAAATGTCTTCTGGTTTAATTAATTGCATGACTATAAAGTTAACCCTTAGAAGAAGTATTTAGTAAGGAGACAGCTAGACGACAAAATGACGACCCAATAAGTAGAAGAGGAAATATGGGGACTAGAAGTAGTAAAGAAGAAGTGAAGCAACAAATAAGTCTCTACCATACTCTCTCTCTCTCTCTCGCTCCATCGCTCGAGTTTCCTCTCTTTTTACGTTTATGTATGTATATATATGTATATATATATATATGGAAATACGGTGAGGAAAGTCAATGACGTGATCAATGCACATTTTTGCACATGCAATGATCACGTCATTGACTTTCGTAAACAAACGCGCATATAAAATTTAACGGTTAATAACATCATATTCACACATTCACTATACACTTAACATCTTTCATTTTGTCCCTCACATAAACATTACTTAACAGTGTCCTGAATATGGTACAATATACCGAAATGCTTAAGTATTGACACATAAAATTGTTTCCGCTAATCATAATATCCTGTATTTGTTATATTTTTTAAATATTTTCTTCTCATATATATATATATATATATATATATATATATATATATATATATATATATATATATATATATATACTCGATGTTCGACGTACGATGTTATAAGGGGTATATAACAAAAAGAAAATATCCAAATGATACTCCAAACTCCCAATTGGGGCAACTTCTAATGTATTCCGGTCATTCAGTTAACTTCATATGGCCACACCTCTTCATAACCACGCCTTCATCCGGTCACTAAACCGCATTGTCCTACTTCCATATCCGGATCTTTTGTTTGCTTAAGTTAACCTAAATATCCTTAGATCCTTCTATGCAACAATCCTCATAGTCTCATCTCTTATCGATGTGTAGAATCTATTTAATTATTTATCTATTGACCCATACTTAAGTTTTTCCGTAATTTTTTTAAAGATTTCTTTATTTCCCTACTATTATAATGAAGCATATGTATATTTGCTCGAACCACGTCTACGATTCAACGAATAATCGGAATCTGAGAGTAAACACTATTAGCACATGGGCAATTCATGTCAAATCACCCAGAAAAAAAAGTAAAATTGTCACCCACCCCTTCAATTTTGCACAGGTGTGAACAATGTTAAAGTTAGACAATCCCAAATTTCGAGTTTCCAATTCCAAGTATTGGCGGATTTATGTCAATTCTTAGCTCTTCAAATTTGAGGGTGGGGTGGGGCGAAAAAAGGTGACTGTTTGTAATCTATTTTTGCTTGTAAAATGAGTTCTAGAGCTTCTCTATTCCTAACAAATTGGCTTATAAAAGCCTATTTACCCAAGAAATCCAAAAATGGAAAAGTCTGAAATTCAGCCAATTTAAAGTTATTGATGATTTTTTTATTTTTTCATAGCAAGATCAATATCCCGATGTGGCACGGAATCTAAGACAACATTTTTTCTCCAATGAAACCGCTACCGCATAGTAGCTTAATAGGTAGGGTATATAACATCCCCTTTTTTTAGATTTACTCTGCCTAGAGTCAGTGCTTCTTCCTTTTCTGAAGCGACTCTGAGATTCTGGCTGAACATTTTCAGCAATATGATCAAGAAGTCTGGAGAGTAGAATCCTGGTGAGAACCTTACCCGAGATTGCAAGGGGAGGGGGAGATGCCTCCTGCTGTTGCCACTCACATATGTGTTGCATTTACTCTTGAATAGGCTAACAATATCTACATCTTTCCATTGTTGAGGACAGCAACTGAAGGATCAGAGTTTCTAAAAGATGTCATGCAGACAATCTATGATAGCATTCCACCCCATGTTTAAGGGATACCATTGGGTCCAGCAGCCTTATTATTTTTAGGCTAATTACTGTCTTGTCCAGTTCTGGAAGGAGGGAAATTCAGGGAGACAGTGGGGTCAATGAAATTGCTTTTATTTTGAAGGTATATATATATATATATATATATATATATATATATATATATATAAAGGTTTTACATATCTATTTATTAGGTGACAAACGAACATTCACGACCATATTGGTTTCATGCGAGGATATCATCAGGTGAAGATGTTTCAAATGCAAGGAAAATCGAAAATTTTTTTAAAAATTCAGAAAATTCAATAGACATAGGATGTGTATGATTGGATAAAGTGATATGCGTATGTATGTGATGGTAATTCGAATGTATGAGAGTGTTTATGGACAGCATAAAGGTTGTGTATGAAGTTTTTTTTCGATTTTCCTTGCATTTGAAACATCTTCACCTGATGATTGCCTCGCATGAAACCAATATGGTCGTGAATGTTCCTTTTTCACCAAATAAAAAGTTATGTAAAACCTTTATATATTTATTTTATTATATTATATAACAGCTCTATTTTATATTGAGCACTCTACCAATAATACTGCCTTTATACGCCATTCCAGCAAAAGATGAAACAGTGACCACACACACATATATAAATTTTATCCGTGAACTTATCTAAGAACATCTATCTATACATATATAAAGGGGAGTTGTGTGTATCTGTATATCCAGAGGAAACTTCGAAAATAAAACAATTAACGACAAAGTAAATTTATATACCCATTAAATATCACCAGGGCTTGGTTTTTCAGCAAAAATAATAAAGATTTGATTTCTATTCCTGAAGATAATAAAAAATAAAATGTAAATGATAACATCATGGAATTTTGTTCTTTTTTTTTTTAATATTTTCAATAGTAAACATTAACGTTTCTTTTCAGAGTATATGGAACAATGCAAAATCTTTTTTTTTTTGCGTAGGGATTCTAATGGGGCATCCTATGAGAATGCAACTCACGATTCAGTAATAATGGATATTTTATATAGTAGACATTAACATTTCTTTTCGGAGCAGCTGGATCAATGCAAAGTCTATCTTTTACATGGGGATTTAAATGGGGCGTCCCACGATGTTTCAACTCCCGATTCAGTAATAATGGATCTGCGGGACTAATTTTTAAAATTCCACTCTACCCATGTGACGTCGGGTAGCCACTGCTAGTACATATATAAAGGACAGTTGTGTGTATATGTATATCCGGAAGAAACTTCGAAAATAAAACAATTAACGACAAAGTAAATATATATACACATTAAATATCACCAGGGCTTGATTTTTGAGCAAAAATAGAGATCTGATTTATATTCGTGAAGATAATTAAAAAATAAAATTTAAATGGTAACAGCATAGAATTGTTTTTTTTTTATTATTTAATATTTTAGATAGTAGACAATAACATTTTTTTTCAGAGTATCTGGATCAATGCAAGGTCTATTTTTTTTTTACATAGGGATTTAAATGGGGCATCCCATGAGGTTTGAACTCCCGATTCAGCAATAATGGATCTGCGGAACTAAATTAAAAAAAAAACTAACCAGGCGATGCCGGGCAGCCGCAGCTAGTATGATATAAGAGAAAAATGGTGAGTGCTAGTGAGTAAAAACGATAGTTGCAAATAAATAAATAAATTGAGAAAATTAGCGCAATAAAGTCTTCCTTATTTCACTTGCACCAATTGACCTTGTAGCGTACTTAGATAAGTTCGGTAAATATTGATATGGTGATGGAGAAGTTGTTAACATGGCAACATTCGAAGCCGATGTTAGATTTCTACTCGGAAGGTCAATCAGTGCTGACGGCCTTGAGAATCTTATGAAATATGAAAAGGAAATGACGTTTCTAAAGAGAAAGGAAAAAGGAAGTTGTACAGATGGATGCAAGTCTATGTATTCATTCCATTGCGAACACCAGGCACTCCAAATGGATTCAAATTTTAGTTGAATGAAATCAGGGATTTTTTTTTCTGAGTATCACAATCTGAATTCAGCAACAAATCTGCCCGAACGATGTTAATACTACATCTAAGTCTACGAATTATATTAATAGCAACCTAAACAACACACTTGCTAATAATAATAATAATAATAATAATAAAAAACGAAGAAGAATAACAATAATAAAAAGACAAAAGAATAACAATGATAATAATAATAAAAAGAAAAAAAATAATAAAAGAAAAAAGAATGATAATAATAATAATTATAATAATAAAAAGAAAAAAGAATAATGATAATAATAATTATAATAATGAAAAGAAAAAGAAAAAAAATAATAATGATAATAATGAAAAGAAAAAAGAATAATGATAATAATTATAATGATAAAAAGAAAAAAAGAATAATGATAATAATAATATAATGATAAAAAGAAAAAAGAATAATGATAATAATATAATAAATAAAAAGAAAAAAGAATATAATATAAAATAATTATAAATAAAAAGAAAAAATAAATAATAATAAAAAAGAAAAAAATAATAATAATAATAATAAAAAAGAAAAAAGAATAATAATAATAATAATAATAATAATAATTAAAAAGAATAATAATAATATATAATAAAAAGAAAAAAAAATAATAAAATAATAATAAAAAATAATAAAATAATAAAATAAAAAAAATAATAATAATAATAATAAAAAAAAAAAAATAATAATAATAATAAAAATAATAATAAAAAAAAAAAGAAAATAATAATAATAATAATAATAATAATAATAATAATAATAATAATAATAATAATAATAATAATAATAATAATAATAATAATAATAATAATAAAAAAAAAAAGAAAATAATAATAATAATAATAATATAAAAGAAAAAATAATAATAATAAATAATAATAAAAAGAAAAATAATAATAATAATAATAAAAAGAAAAAAATAATAATAATAATAATAATAAAAAAGAAAAAAAAGAATAATAATAATAATAATAAAAAAAAAAAAAAAAAATAATAATAGTAAAAGAAAATAATAATAATAAAAAGAAAAAAAATAATAATAATAAAAAGAAAAAGAATAATAAGAATAAGAAGAATAATAAGAGACTAGAGGAACTAGAAATAAGAGGGAATACTGAGACCATCCAAAAAACAGCATTGTTGAAATCGGGTAGAATACTCAGAAGAGTCCTGGAGATATGCTTGCTGTCATTCAAACTCCAGTAAAAGACCATCAGCTTACGCAGGTATGAAAAATTCACAAATAGTATAATAATAATAATAATAATAATAATAATAATAATAATAATTTTTGCAAAAAATGTAAAAGAATTGGAGACCCTAGTACAAACTATTAAAATATATAGCCAGGATATAGGCATGGAATTTGGAATTGAAAAATGTGCTATGCTTGTAATAAAAAGGGGTGAAAGAAAACTAATGAATGGAATACAACTACCAAATCAGGAAACTATAAAATCTCTTGATGAAAATGAAAGCTACAAATACTTAGGGATTTTTGAAGCGGAAATTATCATGCAAGCAGAAATGAAATGAAAAGTTAAAAAAGAATATCTCAGGAGAACTAGAAAACTTCTAGAAACCAAACTTAACAGCAGAAATCTAATCAAAGGAATCAATACCTGGGCCGTCCCCATTATAAGATACTCAGGACCATCCTTAAAATTGACAAAAGAAGAACTCAGACAAATTGACCAAAGGACGAGATGATTAATGACCATGCACAAGGCTCTCCACCCTAGAGACGATAGAGATAGATTATATGTGTCAAGCAAAGAAGGCGGAAGAGGTCTTGCCAACATAGAGGACTGCGTTGAAACCACAATTCAACAACTCGAAGACAACACAAAAAAGAGTAAAAACAGACTACTTATGGCGGCCAACAATAGATGTGACATATGGACAAACAGAAAAACAACGAAAAGACCTGGACGTGGTTAAGAAAAGGAAACCTTAAAAGAGAAACTGAATCACTTATAATTGTTGCACAGAATAATGCCATAAGGACAAACTATATCAAAGCAAAAATTTATAAGACCCAACAAAATTACCTTTGCGGTAATAGAGATGAAACTGTAAACCATGTACTATGCGAATGTAGCAAACTAGCACAAAGGGAGTACAAAACTAGACACGACTGTGTTGGGAAGGTGATCCACTGGGAATTATGCAAAAAATTAAATTTTGACCATACAACAAAATGGTATATGCTTAAACCACAATCTGTTCTTGAGAACGAAACGCATAAAATTCTCTGGGACTTTGAAATAAAAACGGATCACCTTATCCCAGCAAGAAGACCAGACCTAGTGTTGATAAACAAAAAAGAAAGAACTTGTCAACTGGTGGATTTTGCAGTTCCAGCAGATCACAGGGTGAAGCTAAAGGAAAAAAAAAAAATGGACAAATATCTGGACCTTGCCAGAGAACTGAAAAAGTTATGGAATATGAAAGTGAAAGTTATACCAATTGTAGTTGGTGCACTTGGAACGGTCCCAAAAGGTTTGGAAAAGGGGTTTGAAAGTTTGGAAATCAGAGGAAGGATTGATACCATTTAGAACACTGCACTGCTGCAATCTGCCAGAATACTCAGAAGAGTCATGGAGATCTGAGGAGACTTGCTGTCACTCAGACTCCAGTGAAAGACCATCAGCTAATGCTGATGTGAAAACTCAAAAAGGAGTGAATAATAAGTAAATAATTCAAGCAGAAAAAATAGAGAAATTTACCATAAAAGTTAGTAACGACGAATATAATTATTATAATTTGAAAATGGTAAAAAATACTTTAGCAAGAAATCAAAAGATATTAACAAAAAGAAAAAAATTTAAAAATTAAAAAATTTAATGGAAGAAAAAAACAACAAAAAAATGCAAAAAGTAACAAAAAACGAAAGTAAAAAAATATGAAAAGAAAAAATAGTGGAAGAAAAAAAAAATGACAAAAAATGACAAAAAAATGACAAAAACTTAAAAAAAAACAAAAGAAAAAATATGGAAAGAAAAAAAAGTTGAAGGAAAAAGAAAAGAGAGAGAGAGAGAGAGAGAGAAGGAAAAAGAGAGGAAGAGAGAGAAAGAGAGAAAGAGAGAGGAAGAGAGAGAAAGAGAGAAAAGAGAGAGAGAGAAGAGAGAGAAAGAGAGGGAAAGAGAGAGAGAGAGAGAGAGAGAGAGGAAGAGAGAGAAGAGAGAGAGAGAGAGAGAGAGAGAGAGAGAGAGAGGAGGAGAGAGAGAGAGAGAGAGAGAGAGACGATGAGAAAAAACAAACAAATCAGCCATAGAAAATAGTAAAGACGAACATAATAATCATATTTCGAAATTTGTACGAAATACTTTATCAAAAAATAACAAAATATATTAAAAAATGATAAAAAAAGACAAAGTATAAAGAAAAAAAAATGATAGTCGAAGATAAAAAGAGGCAAAAAAAGGACAAAAATAAAAGGAGAAAACAACGTTAAAATATGAGAGAGAGAGAGAGAGAGAGAGAGAGAGAGAGAGAGAGAGAGAGAGAGAGAGGGGGGAGAGAGAGAGAGAGAGAGGGGAGAGAGAGAGAGAGAGAGAGAGGAGAGAGCAAATCAACCATAAAAATAATAACGACGAATATAATAATTATGATTCGAAAATCATAAGAAATATTCTACCAAAAAATAAGAGACGAAAAAAATATGATAATAAAAAAAATAATAATAAAAAAGAAAAAAGAAAAAAAAAAAGAAAAAAGAAAAAATGAAAGAAAGAGTTGAAGGAAAAAAATGAAAGAAAGAGTTGAAGGAAAAAAATGAAAAGAAAGAGTTGAAGGAAAGAATTAAAATCTGATGACGATGAACATGTTTATAACTGCTTCGAACGATCAGTGCAAACGTTTTCTACTTGGGCGTAGATCGATCGTTTTAGCTTACATATTCCACTGATACCGATCGATTTCAGTGTGCAGTAATGGCAGGGTGTGTGGTGGGTGGGTGGAGAGAAAGATCGATACAGAGGCAGCACTATATGCCGATACACAGATCCATACGACTAGCGAATTCTGTCCAATAAAATGGATCAATTGATTAATCGATCCACTGATCCTGAACGACTTAGCCACTGTTAGCGGTCTGATGAACTAGTATCATAGAAATAAAAAATACAATAATGCCATCTGTATTATTTCCTGCGTGGTTGATCGATACCCAATATAATACTCGTTCATATCGATTAGTATGATATAAATATAGTAACATTACAATTGGAATGCCAAATAATGTTTTAAGTTATTTTTTTTTGTATTATTTGAATTATTCGGACTGTCGTGCTCATCTTTATTGTTTTATGCACAACGTTTCGCCCGATGTATCCTCCAGCCTCCAGGTATTTCCTGTCGGACCTGAGAGTGTTTTCGAACATGGGACCCCACTCCACTTGAACTTGGGTACCTCCTCCTCGAACTCAGGAACATTCTTGTAACAGGGAGCTTTCACGGAACTTCGAACCTGTCCAATTGGACACATAGCGTAGTGATTATAGGCGTTGAGTTAATATAGATATAAGTGACAGTTATCTCTAGGCTGCAGGCTCAGTCCTGGTCAAGGGCAACAGTAACATAGGAATTAATACAGCTTAACACTTGTACCCTGTTATGGATAACGGAATGAGTACAGTCTACCGCTGTATATTGAATAAAAGGTTAGGTTCAAAGTTCTCTGAGGGAATTGTCTTTTCGAACTTAGAAACCTTCTTGTCGTAATCGGGAGCCTTCAGGAAACTTCGAACCGAACCCTTTATTCAATCCACGGAGGTAGACTTTTCTCATCCCGTTAACCACGACCGGGTACAAATGTTAAGCTGTGATAATTATGTTATGTTAATGTCTCGACCAGGATTGAACCTGCAGCCTAGAGATAACTGTCACTTATATCTGTATTAACCCAACGCCTATATCCACTACGCCATGTGTCTAAGTGGACCAACCAATTGGTTAGGTTCGGAATTCCGTGAAGGCTCCCGATTACGACTAGAAGGTTCTCGAGTTCGACTAGGGGGTTCTCTAGTTCAAGAACGTTTCTAATCGGACTGGGGAATCCTCTCTTGCAACTCGGGAGCCTTTATGTTGAACACGAGAGCCATCAAAATTCACCCTGAATTGTTCAGTTGGACACATGGCGCAATGGATAAAGGTGTTTGATTAATACAGTTTTAAGTGACAATCTCTGGGCTGCAGGTTCAATCCTGGCCAAGGGTGATGAAGAATAATTAAAGTTCCAATTACCGTCGAACTGGGAAGACAAGTCAACAAACGGTTGTAACTTAAATACAAACCCGAATAGTCACAAGTCTACTGCAGAATGACAGGATATATATAAGACTCTACAATGTCATTTAAATCAAGCAGCCAATCAGAACTCAAGAAATGGAATGACCCAAATCCCCCAAATTCATGAATGGGTCATTCTTGATTTCTATATATACCAACTGTATTGGACACTGCTGAAGTTGTACTTAGTTAGCTGCTGTTATTCAAACCAACAGTAGACTTACTGACTTCAATAGGTGATTGTAACAGAATAATTAATACAGCTTAACATTTGTACCCGGTCATGGTAAATGAAATGAGAACAGTCTACCCCCGTGGATTGAATAAAGGGTTTGGTTCGAAGTTACTTTTTTCTATATCTATATATGTTCCTTTCTGTGTCTGTCGTACGTTTGTGACTATTAAGAACAATATGATTTTTACATTGTTGCGTAGTAAAACAGTTGAATTCATTAAGCCGCAGCTGGCTGGTTGGATTTTACTGCATGTCAACCCTAGCTGGGTTATTTATGCCGAAGAAGTTTTCTTTCATTTATTCTTGATGGGTATTCAACATATATTTCAAACTCAATTTTTTTAAACACCTTTTCTCTATTTAACCCATAGATGGGACCTTAACAGGTACTACCACTCCTGGTTAGAGTGGACCTGAGAGTAATGGTGATGAAGTTGTACTCCAGATTCCTCAGACCTTCAGAACTACAATCCCACCATCATACAGTTTAACATATTACCTAGGACAATAAAACCCTCAACCACAACCTTCTAGCAGATATGATAAAAAGGGTTAGGGTTTGCTATAAGGGTAATCGCGTTCGGACAATCATATAGCTGCTAGGGCTTGACGTGACCAGCCTATTTATCGGAGGGGGATTCATCGATCGCCCATCTAGCTAAAGTAAGAACCAAAGTGGAGTGTTGCTTGTCATGGACTCCTCGCCCGCTCGATTTCCATCCTTAATCATCACGGATCTTTCTCACGACCAACAGGTGGTCTGTGGGGATTTAAATAAACTAAAATAAAATAAATCAATAAAAAGTTCTGAGAGTCTGGACTCTAGCGTCCAGACTTAACGGTCTAATAAATAAAAGTCATCTAAACTCCGAAACAGTTGTGTCTTTTCATTTCTCTTCATCCCATCATTTCATATACCCTATAGGTCCAATTGGGTGTTATTACCACTTTGCAGAGGTGAAATCGGTGGATTCTAAAGCCCCAGCTGACAAGGCTGACTTAGGCTGTCCCATTTACGTCTATAGTCGGATCATCAGCGCTGTTCTGTGTGCAACAATAGTAAAAATTCAGAGAAGGTTCCATTTTCTGGTTCAAATTTTGCGTCTTCTCAGGCATTATCCTATAATACTAAATAGATAAATAAAATGTACTCAAACAAAATGTCTAGGGAGATTATGATATGCTGGATCCCAAGCCATATAGGAGTCAGTGGGAATGAAAGAGCTGACTCTGCAGCTGAATCGGCTCTAGATTTGATCCCCGACAAGCTCAAGATTCCATATACTGACTTGAAACCTAAAATTAATAGATTCCTTCATACAAAATGGCAACAATACTGGAATAACAACATCCACAATAAACTTTTCCTAATCAAACCATTTTTGGGAGAGTAGAGACCAACTTTAAGCAAGTCTAGAAAGGAACAAGTAATTGTGTCTCGATTACGCATTGGTCAGACAAGACTAACTGACTCCTATATACTCAAGCAAGAACAACAACCATAGTGTGAAACATGCCAAACACTTTTGAGAGTTAAACACTTATTCATGGAATTAAGGTTTTTGGCTCTCATCAGAAACCGTTATTTTAATACAAACAAAAATAAATAAAAGATCTATTTGAAAATGACAACACTGAGGACATTCAGTAATTTTTGAGGGAAATAAAATTATACCATAGAATATAGAAATGAACTTAATACCATACAACATAAACCCCAATAATGATAACACATTGTCAAAACCAATTACTAAAAATATAAATATAAATACACAACATATATTACTTTCTAACTGTTAGGCATGACATAACACCAGACGGGTTGATATGCCGTTGTAATCAATAAACCAACCAACCAACCAACACAAACAAAAAGCAGACTGGAAAGTTACTGATCTTATTCAGAAGATGTTCTTGAATTTGGTCTTTATTACCATTTAGTAACACTGCAAGAATATGCGCCCTCCACCGGGCGTAAAAATTTACGTTTTAATGTAATGAAATGTATTAAATCAGAAAGAGTAAGAAAATGAGATTAAAACGCATATTTTTTTCATAAGGGGTCATATTTAATTTCGTTAGTCATATTTTAATTACAGTTATTTCAATTGGTTTCTATATAAAATCATTCATTGGATTGATTTTAATTCATTGGAGAATAAAATAATGATTTTAGAGATCAATAACACCAAGTAATTTATTAAACCCGTTTTGTTAAAACCAGTATGCAAATTAACCACATCATATATTATGTAAACCTTTATTTCTTCGTGGTATATAGGACATAATTCAGGATTTTAAACACACTAATAACGTGGGCTGGTTTGAGGATATCTATCTCAGATTTTCATAGAGGCATTGTTAATAAACAAGGTTTATTCTATTTTAATGATTTTGACTATAGATTAAATACTCATTAATAAACTTATGCAATTCCTGAGGGTATTCTGACGTGAGCAGTGATGTAGTTTTGGTTACAGAGAGATACATGATCTCCGTTTTCATAAGATTTATAGTGGTTATACTATTTCATTACAATTAAAATGTTTTGAATTAATGTTTTTTGAAACATTCATTTTATGCTGGCAACACTGAGAGAAGTTATTGTTATGTTTATTATACGGTTGTACCTCCGTGTATTATGACATGTAGTCACTTCAGATAAATGATTTTTAGGAAAAAATAAGGAATGACAACGAACGTGGTACAGATAGGAAATAAAAATATAATACTAAAGAAAGAGAAGAGATAAAGAGAGATGGGTGAAGAGAGAGAGAGAGAGAGAGAGAGAGAGAGAGAGAGAGAGAACGCAAAAGCGATAACGCTAAACAAACGCATACCGTCCGTTTCAATAGAATATAATGGAAAAAAGGAAAGGGGATAGGCAACGAGTGATAGATAGATAGAAAGATAGAGGGGGTGAGAGGGAGAGAGAGGGATAGACAGAGACACACAAACGGGAGAAAAATATTGCAGTAGAGAAATATATACAATATATAGTATATATATATATATATATATATATATGCATATAATTTATAGTATCCATAAAATAGCGTAATTCAAGCGGAGTTATTTCCCTTTAATTAAGCCATTTATAAAAATAAAAAAAAATAGAGTAATTGATAATTTCACTGCGATGGTAAATTCATAAGACGTAATTGTTTTTCCCAGCTTTATTCCTTTCCTTTCGTATCCTTCCGTTTTTCTTTTCTTTCTTTTTTTCTTTTCGTTCCATACATACATTTTCTTTTTTCTATTCTTTCATTCTTTTTTTATTTATATTTTTTCTTTCCTTTTTACATTGTTTCTGTCAATAAATTCTTTCATTTTCTTTCTTTTTTGTTTCTATTATCTCTTTCCTTCTTTCTCTTTATTTATTTCTATACATACTTTCATTGACTTTCTTTTTTTATTCTTTCTTTCGATACATAATCTCATTTTCTTTCTTCTATTCTTTATCTCTTTCTTTATTTATTTATATGCTTTTTTTCTTTTATCTCTTGCTTCCTTTTTTATTTTCTTTCATGCTTTCTTTTTGTATTTTCCTTCTTTGACCTCATGATTCCTTTTTCCTTCGTTTCTTTTTGTATTTCCTTCCTTCTTTCTTTCTTTCGTTCTTTCTGTCCATGCTTTCTTAATCTCTCTCTTTCTGTCAAGGAAATATTTATATCATCCCATTCTTTCTTTCTTTCTTTCTTCCAAGCTTGTTTACCTTCTCTCTTTCCTTTTCTGCTTTCTTTCTTCTTCCATTGACTTGATCGATCCAAAATAGGATTCCAATCAACAGATGCTCCCGCTCACTTGCCAACGCCGCGACTATTGCACCGAATATCGACCAATCCACAGACAACGCACACCAACAAAATGGCGATCCATATATAAATAATCCAGTCATAAATAACGGAAACTTAAGCCAGTAAATAAATAAACCTGACAAGGATTAAATCAAAACGAATATCCCCCATCCACCCAAATAAAAAAAAAGTTTCCTTTTTTTACTTATTTATGTTCAATCCATATTTGGATTCTATTTTGTACAGCTATGAAATGAGATGAGGATTAAAAACAGAAGAAAAATATGAGATAAGCAAAATCTTTTTAAAGGGTGTGTGAATGTCAAGGAGACTTCTTTACTTTTTTTTTTTTGAATGGGGGAAACGAACAGTTTAAAAGGCGTAAATAGGGTTTATATTGTATAGAAATTGAACAGAAAGAACGAATAAAAGACAAGAAACCCTAAAATAAACCCTTCTATTATTACTAGTTTACTCTCCATTGTCCATAATGTTATTTGCCTCTCATCCCACTTATGAGTGCTTGACACAAGGACATTTTTATGTGGGCCCACCCACAAGCCGAAGCTCATGGGTGGTAGACATAAAAATTGCGTCGATCCCGTTAGAATTCCCCCTCAAGGGGGTGGGGCGCCTACTGGGATCGACGCTATTAATTTTACTTTACCGGTCCAGTGGCCGAAGCACCCCCCCCTGGGGATTCGGTAAAAGATGGAACAGAGAACACGAATAGAAAACAAAGTAGAATGAACTGTACATGGAACAGTGAAAAATCTGTACCTTTTTTTACTTGAATTGAACTGTTTTGAAATAAACCTCACAGAGCAACTAAAATATAGAGAGAGTAGTTGATGAAGAAGAATGAACATATTTCTCAGAAAACTATAGGTAAGATAGAAGAGGCAAGCTATGGTGACAGTGGGTAAGAGATAGTGCAGGTAAGACGTGGTGACAACCATCAGCTATGGCTTGGAGTGGAAACAATAAGTGTGAATCAAACTTCCTCTTAACTTTATCTATCTTTTTTCTCTTACAGAGAAATTAAAATATATTGGGAGTAGTTAATGAAAAAATATATACAGAGGCGGGAATTGACAAGTAGATGTAAAGTAAGCTTCCATTATAACGAGTTTACTCTGTTGCATGTCACAGTTATGACAAAATAAGACAATTTTATCAAAGAGACCTCTTGATTTTTTTGAATCGGGAAACTAACAGTTAAAAGGCGTAAAATTCATAAAGTTTATATTGTGAATAAATTGAACTGAGAACACAAATAAATGACAAAAAACATTTAAAATAAACCTTCACAATGTTTCCATTATTACAAGTTTACTCTATTGTTCAATTATGACAAAATAATAACAATTGGTTAGTTAGTATTATTTGTATCATTTGGACTATAATCCTCATATTCATAGTTATCTGTACAACGTTTCGGCCGATGTGTCCTCCGGCCTTCTTCAGGCATTTCTTGTCAGACGCGCGAATCTTCTCGGGCTCAGGAACCTTCTTGTCGTAATCGGGAGACATCATGGAACTTTGAACCAAACCATTTATTCAGTCCACGGGGGTATCCTGTTCTCATTCCGCTAACTAGAGATGGGGTACAGGTGTTAAGCTGTGTTATTAGTCTATGTTACTGCTACCCCTGACCAGGATTGAACCTGCAGTCTAGAGATAACTGTCACTTAGAACTGTCTTAACCAGAGTCCGACAAGAAATACCTGAATAAGGCTGGAGAGCACATCGGCCTAAACTTTGTACAGATAATAATGAAGATGAGGACAATAGTCCGAATAATACAAATAATACTAATTATCAAGCATCATCTCAAAAATTCAGAGAAATTGGTTAGTTGTTTTTTGTTTTACAGTATATCAACCGGTTCCGATATGGGGGTTCGATTTACTAGAAAATTATACGGGGAAATGAGTACCCCTGAAAACTCAATAAATAAATAACTTTTTAGAATTTTTTTTACAATCTGATAGATTGGTGTGTAATCGATAATAATCCATTGAAGAAAAATAACAAACATTTTAGAGGGGGGTTCCAAAAGTTCGGGTCCGCCAAATAAACAAAACTTTACCGTCTACGTCCATGTCACATTTTAGAAGTCAAATCCGAAAGAAATATATCTCCGCAAATAACTTATTTTCCTTCCTTAAATAAAACTTTTAATAAATCTAAACTGAAAGAATTGAAGAATAAATTAAATAACAAACTCACATGACAATAACATTTTTTTAAATCAATTACTTACCTAAAATGCATCAACTGAGTTCTTGAAAACAATGTTTTGTTTTGAAAATATCTTTGTTAAATTACTTAATTCTCCAAAATTGTATTAAAATTGAACGAATGTTAGTTTAGAAATTCATCAACAACTTGAAATCTATCACTTTTTCCATAAATTGCTTTCAAACGTCAACAAACATTTAGTTTAGTCAAGTTTAATGAAATATATTAACAGGTACATAAAAATAGAGGGGTCATTTTTAGTTTTTCACCGGTTTTTAAAAAAATAAACAAACCGATATAATGCGAAGAAAAAAGATTTAAATATAAATATTTTACACAATTCTACAAATTGTATTTTAATTAAATGAATGGGTGAAAAAAAAAAACTTCTTAAAACTTAATAACTCTATTAAACAAAAATGTTTTTTTTACCGTATTTTTACGGTAACGAAAACGGAAGCAGTCACGGGCAAAATAACTTAAGTAATAATTTAACGTAAGCTATGAATAATTAGCTGTATCTTGTTTATAGATAAATTTCTTGCAAAACTTTATACATTAAATAATTATGAATACAAATAAGAATAAAAATAACTATGTAAAAATGAATATATCTAAACATGCATTTATTGAAAATTTCGTTAAAAAACGCCTAGACCAGCAGATGTTACAACGACAATTTCATAATGTATATAAACTAATTTTCTACTATTTATTTTATGTATAGATTATATTGATTATAAATTAGGTTCTCTTTAATAAATGCTTAAGATTATTGTGGAATCTGTGACGTAAGCCGTGACGTAGTTTCGGCTCAGACAAAAATGCATTCTATCTCCATTATATATAGATATAAGTTTTTTTTAGGATATGTGCTTAATTGAAGTCATACCTGGTTTTGAAAATTAATTAGTTAATAATTAATGAATTTAGGTGGGCATATATATTCAAATGTAAGGCTAAACAAATCGAGAAAATGTCAATCCCTGTATGTACATTTCGACCTATAAGGTTTCATTAGCAAGCTTAGACATGGAAGACTGCTCCGTGTGTGACTCGACAGGCGGGGATTCTAACCATTACACTAGGTGGCCCTCCCAGTTATTTCGTTTGTTTTGAACTTAGTTATATTCCACTTTTTGGTGACTTGTCGCACGATAGTATGAAAGTAAGTAAACAAACAATGTGTTTATTTTTTATATGGCCTTTAGCCGACACTTTTTGGAGGATATGTGCTTAATTGAAATCATACCTAATTTTGAAAATTAATTATTTACTAATTTTCAAAATTAGGTATGACTTCAATTAAGCACATATCCTCCAAAAATTGTCGGCTAAAGGCCATATAAAAAACATTGTTTGTTTACTTACTTACTTTATATATATATATATATATATATATATATATATATATATATATAGTTTTTTTTTCCGTAATTAGGGTCTTTCCATGTGTGGTTTAACCAAGCTGATGCAGGTAGACCATAAGGAGAGCTCAATGTGCCTAATACCAGTGAGTAAAAGGACAGAGCAAGAAATTTAGTAAATGAAGAAAAACTCTAAACTTGCTTCATTACAATAATTTATTTCAACCGTATTAATACAGCATCTTCAGGTAATCACAAGAACATGACTCTTACTGAGAATTTCCCAAGGTAACATCTCTTTTATATCTATCAATTTAAATTCTGCTCATTTTGTATATACACTCTTACAACTATTTCTCCAAGGAATCTGCCCCAAGCTAAGCCACACCTCATCCAAAACAGAGACCTCCCCGCCTCATCCAAAGAAACTAACCCCACCCATTCCAAAATAAGAAACCAACCCTCCCTCCCCTAAATTGATAGATATAAAAGAGATGTTACTTTGGGAAATTCTCAGTAAGAGTCATGTTCTTGTGATTACCTGAAGATGCCGTATTAATACGGTTGAAATAAATTATTGTAATGAAGCAAGTTTAGAGTTTTTCTTCATTTACTATATATATATATA
This sequence comes from Doryteuthis pealeii, assembly GCA_023376005.1. NCBI lineage: Eukaryota > Metazoa > Mollusca > Cephalopoda > Myopsida > Loliginidae > Doryteuthis > Doryteuthis pealeii. Next base: position 88,779,030 of record CM042154.1, on the reverse strand, counting down.
TATATATATATATATATATAGTAGAAAGAGATGGATAGCCAATCTACTAAATTTTCACCAAAAAGGGATCATCAGGGTTAATTGTAATGAATTGATCAATAAATATATAATTAAAGTCAATTTGCTAATTGTCTTTAATTAATCAATTTCTTGATTAATTCATTGCAATTAACCCTGATGATCCATTTTTGGTGAAACTTAAGTAGATTATCTATCTATAGATTTCTACTAAATCCGCTCTACTAACGTATTGAGCATTCATATTCTTTATATTCCTGATTTATTTGGTTAATATTTGTATCGACCGTCGATGTTGCGATTAACTCGATATTCTATTTCCTGGTAAGTCATCTTTTTTATCTATATATATATATATATATATATATATATATATAGTATTATAAACGACTAAATAAAGGAACTATAAATCGTGCCTGTCCTACCTTTGCCGGATTATGCATAATAGGTGGGTAAGGGGTTCCAGAAAGATCCGTCCCAAAACCCTAGTGAGCCTCTAAGTCATTAGTTCGATCCTATAATCACTTGGCCATTGTCTTGACTTGAAATCCACTTGAAAAGTTACAGATCTTTGCTTAGCCGGAAGTGAAATTAGCATAAATCGAAAGAAATCTGTGGAGAGATCTTTTTTCGTATTGCTTTTTAAGAAGAGAGAGAGAGAGAGAGGGAGGAGGGGAGAGAGAGAGAGAGAGGTATTGATCGACCCCGTTAGCCGTACTTTCCAAAGTAGAGAAAAAGTATTCAGACTGTAGAAGAAGAAAATAGAGAAAAAGAAGAATATGTATTCAAACAGTAGAGGAAGAAGAAGGTAAGTAATTCAAACAGAAGAAGAAATAAAGACAGAGAAAAATAAGAAAACTTATCCAAACAGAAGAAGAAGAAGTGAAACGGAAGACGAGAAACAGAAAAAAAATATAGAGAAAAAGATTTCAAACAGCAGAGGAAGGAGGGGAACATAGAGAAAAAGAAAAAAAGATTCAAAAGAGAGAAGAAGAAGAAGAAGAAGAAGAAGAAGAAAAATATTTAAAAAATCAAACATTAGTGGAAGAAGAATAGAGAAAAATAACGAAACAATTCAAACAGAAGAGAAAGAATAATAAAAAAAAGAAGAGAAAACGAAGAAGAGGAAAAAGAAGAAAAAAAGAAAAAGAAAAAAAGAAAAAGAAAAGAAAAGAAAAAGAAGAAGATGGAATAAAAGAAAAGAAAAGAAAAGAAAAAAGGAAGAGGGAAAAAGAAAAGAAAAAGGAAGAGGGAAAAAAGAAAAAGAAAAAAAGGAGAGGGAAAAAAGAAAAAGAAGAAAAGAGGGAAAAAAAGAAAAAAAAAGAAAAAAGAAGAGAGAAAAAAAAGAAAAAAGAAGAAAAGGAAGAGAGAAAAAAAGAAGAAGAAAAAGAAAAAGAAGAAGAAGAAGAACAACAACAACAACGTGAAAAAGTGGAAGAAACAAATTCAAACCTGGGAAGTATTGATCAAACCCGTTAACCGTATTTTCTTTCACACAATCAGTTTAGTCAATAGACATTTATCACTCAAGTTTATTCGGATTTGTGTCCTTTTTGGGGGAGGAAAAAGAGGGTGAGGGGATTTAGCGCGTCGATCGTGCATTTTGATCAAACAAAAACAGAATTTCTGTGGTAACAGTCGACTAAAGTACATGCAGAACTGGACAGTTTTAAGGTGAGGTCAACCAAAAGCACGAAAAAAAATATAATTGAGTCAATTATTTTACCAATTTGTTTTCATTGGTAAGTTTCGTGTTCTTATCGCCGACGATCCGACGTTTTATTTCTCTGAATGTTTGAGATGAGGCCTGATGATTAGTATTATCTGCGCTATTCGGACTATTGTCCTCATCTTCATTGTTATCTGTATAAAGTTTCGGCCGATGTATTTAATGCCGATAAAGTTTTGAAATAAATCAATTCTTAATGGATAATACAATTTTTTATAAATACGTTTTTCTATTTAACCCATAGATGGGACCCTAACAGGTACTACCACTCCGGGTCAGAGTGGACCAGGGAGCAATGGTGATGAAGGGGTGCTCCACATTCCCCAAACCTCCAAAACTGGAGCCTCACCATCAGATAGAATTTAACGTCATTCCCAGGACATGTAGACCCGCAGCCACCGCCTTCTAGCACTCATATGATAAAAAGGGGTTGGGGCTTGCCATTAGGGCAATAGGGTTGGGAAAATCATATAGGTGCTAGGGCTTGGCGTGACCAGCCGATTGATCGGAGGGGGCCTCTCAGACCGCCCGTCTAGCCCATGATAGGGCCAAAGGGGAGTATTGCAAGTCATGAACTGCTCATCCACCTGGGCTCTATCCTTAACCATCACGGGTCGCCACCCACGGCCAACAGGTGGTCCCATTGGGGGATTCTTACCCCTCTGCAGAGGTGCAGTCGGTGCATTCTAACAGGGCGGAAAATTTTTTGGGTGCCCTCATTACTCGAGTAGTAATTTACTCGACACGAGGTCACAAGTATAGGGCATCGAGTGAGGATCGAACTCGCTATTCAGTAATAATGGATCCAAGAGATAAGATTGCTAACCATTACACCACGAGGGAACCTCCCCCTGTATGCGAGTAGTTACTTGCCCAAGCCGTTCGCCACGGGTAAGATGTAACACAAAGTAGCAAGTATGGGACATCCTGGGAGAATCGAACTCGCTGTTTAATAGTAATTGATCTACGAAATAAGCTTGCTAACGTTTACACAACAGTGAAACACCCTAATTACTCTGGTAGTTATTTACCCAAGCCATTCACCACGGAGAGAATGGCTTCGAATTGGACAGTGAGTATTGCGAGTAGAAGTGCCTACCTTGTGTTGGACACATTTATTACAGGTATATTTGCATTATCCTCTCCCTCCAGGACGTATACTGAGCATCACCCGAAGGGACATGATCACTAACACAGCAGTCCTAGAGAGAGCTCAACTCGCCAGCTTATACTCTCTACTGAGACAACGTCGTCTCCGATGGTTGGGTCATGTACGTCGGATGGATAATGGATGAATCCCGAAAGACATCCTCTATGGAGAGCTTACGTCTCGTAAAAGACAGATTGGTCGAAGGGGTGCTCCACATTCC
>CM042154.1:88753413-88770913 GCA_023376005.1 Doryteuthis pealeii | reverse complement strand
TACGCCTGTTTGACCTGGGTTGTTTACAAACGACATCTCAGGACACTAGAGATTTCATCAGAATTGCCTTCGCAGGATTTTAGGGATAGAATGGTTGTCATTTACTCCAGACACTACAATACACCTGCCTAGTATTGGGAGTTTAATCCTTAGATCACGTCTTCGCTGGTCTGGTCATCTAGTTCGCATGAATGATTGCCGAATCACAAAACAACTATTTTTCAGGGAAATCTCAACTGGCAAACGTCGTCAGTACAAACCCAAATTTGGGTTTAAGGACTGCCTCAAGGACACTCTGAAGAACACTATTGCTGTGGAGGACTGAGAGAAGCTAGCGTGTAATAGACGTGGCTGGAGAGCCACCATCTACCTGTCTGTGGAAGAATTCGAGTCCAACCGAATTAAACACTAAAAATTGAAGCGGGCTATATATTTGAAGAGGGTAATTTTCAGCCCAGCAACATTCACAGTGGAGAAGTTCCAACATGTAGTTTATGTGGAAGAGTATGTCTCTCCAGGGCTGGCCTGGTGAGTCATCTGAGAAAACACAAGGATAGAGTGTTAAATGCTACTGGCACCCAACTATGTTAAAAAAAAAAAGAAATGGTCTCGAACACGAGTTGACAGCCATTAACACACACACACGGTTATATATATATATATATATATATATATATATATATATATATATATATATTACCAACTCTTCCTCACAAGTAGGATGTGACACAAGGTCAATTTCCCAAGCAGAGTTTAACAGGTTTGAATTCAGAGTTTTCCTTCTCATAAGCTGGTTGCCTAACCAAGGTTAAAGAACCAAATCTGTCCTACTATTTTTCGATAGCAACAGAGAGAATAGTTGGATGCATACCTCTCACAAGTGTATTTGCACTATGAGAAATGCAAACAGTCTCGTCCAGCATTTAAATGTAATCTATTTCAAATCCTACTACAGAATAGTTTCACTACTTGAACTAGCGAAACGCTAGGAGAAAAAAAAAGCTAGAAGGGAACTACACAAGGATGCTGAATCCTGGGAGTGACACCCTAAAAAGTTGCAGCTGTATGGCCACTTACCTTTCATCTCTCAACATGTCTTACACGTAAGACGGAAAAGACATGTTGGAAACCTTGAGATAAGCAGGATTCTTACTATTCTCCCTTCAGCTTTGGGTAAATAGTAGGACAGACTAGGCTCTTTAAACTTGGTATGACGTCCGGTCCTGTTGAAGGAAAACTCTGAATTCAGACCAAAGGCCATCTCTTTTTAACCAAAAACAATTTTGAGAGCTCCTATGTAGACTTAGGCATAGTTTTGCTGTAACTATTCTGTGACATCGGTCAAAACGTTGTACAGATAACAATGAAGATGATTACAATAGTCCGAATAATCCAAATAATACTAATATATTTTTTCCTTTTTCAATTCTAGTTTTGAATTTCCATTAAAATTGTAAACAAGTCAATAAAACCACTTAAAAAGAACCAAAAATGGCGTCGGCGAACAAAATTGACCAAAAACAAATCGTTTTAAATATATTAAAAATAAATTGCTAATGTAATGATATTTTTCTTTTTTTAATGATGGTTATTATGTTACTACTTATCGATTTAGACAAAGTTTAACCTTAAATAATAATTTAATTATTTTTAATTCGCTTTTAAAACTCATCGCAGTTGATTTTTTTTGCCAGTGCCTAATTATTAGGTACTGCCAAAATGTTGGCTCATTTTTATTTTAAAAGTGAATTAAAATTAATTAAATCGATTATTTGATATGAAATTTTTGTTTTATTCAAAAAGTAGTAACATAATGAGCATCAGTAAAAAATTTAAAAAATTAAAATAATGATTATTCAAACATACAAAGTGGATGAGTAAATCTGGTAGAAGACAATTAGTCAATTCTCAGATTGGTGCCCTTTTTTTAGTTTGTGAAGTGACCGCTTGACCAGCATGGAGATCATTTTCCAGTCTGTGTGATCCAAAAATGCCTCGGGTAACCTGGAATATTGCCCCTGGATGAAACTTGATCTCAACAAACCTTTTTTTAATTTTATTCTTCTGTACTGTCATTCTGAGATACTGTTAGGTCCAGACCTAACGAAATCTACAGTTACTCCCCTTGATCATCAGGGAGTTAATCTATCTAGGTCAGTCTATTGATATATTTCAGTCTGTTCATATGTATGTATGTTTCAATCTAGACCCCCACTGCCTTGTGAGTAAGATTATTAAACCGAAGACTAATGGTGAGGTAACTGACTGAAACCCTCTGAGGAGGTTAAGCCCTGTCAACTGTGGCACGCATGACCCACCGGCGTGAGGAATACGCTCTGGTACCCACCAAGGTCACAATGACGTAAGGGAACAGAATGGGCCCGGTAAGCCGTAGTGAAAACGACCCATCTAGGAGAAGGAAATATTTTATAAAATCCATTCAGTGGACGACCATTCCCCGAATTCTGTTGGTCTGCAGTTTGATTTGTGCCGGTTATCTTGCTTCTGCTTGTTGTTGGATATAACATTTTTGAACAGAGAGACGGGACAGCTGTTGTGCAAAGCTATAGCTCTATATTATCCATACAAGTACAGATACTCCCTCAGTAAATGACACGTACACACTTATTCCAAACATGGAACACGTGGTGTAATGGTTAAAGTCATGGGAAATGGACTCGTCGCCCCGAGTTCAAACCCGGGATGTGGTAATTGCATTTCACTTAGCGCTAATACCCTTGGGAAAGGTATGATCCTACTCTTCCTACAGCTATGGATAAATAGTAGGGCAGACTGGGCTCTTTTACCGTATTTAGGCACCCGGTCTAGGAGAAGGAAAACTCTGAATTCAAACCTGTTGAACTCAGATTAAGAAATTAACCTTGTGTCACATCCTGCTCGTGCGGAGGGGTTAGTAAATATATATATTCCCAACATGGAATCTTTTCATGCTCTAAAGTGTGCCGATCAGCTGGTGGTCTCAAACGTCACATGAAAGTTCACAGTGATGCATACATCGTGCCTGTCGTCTCAATCAACGCTGGTCGTCATGAGTGTCAATCTGTTGCAAGTCGCTGGTAGGACTGAAAGGCCATCAACAGGTTCACGGACGGTCAATGAATGAAGGAGCTGCATTCGCCAGACAAGACGTCACAATCAACATGTATCTATATATCCATCTATCAGGGCTTTTTGTGGAGTGCTACTTTCGGTATTTTTTTTTCAAGACAAAACGCAGCATCCTCGTGCAGTTCCCATCTAGCTTTTTTTTCTCTGGGCGTTTTGCTAACGTTCAAGTGGTGCATACATACAGTAGCACTGCTATGGCTAGAGCTTGGAAAAATTCACGATATATCTTATCAGAGGATCAGATGTGCATATGATCGATAACGTGTAGCAATCAATGCCTTTATATGCGTATATTGACATCACTTTTTGTAGATGAGATATTACCATCTGGGTACGTGCCCTTCGGGCTTCATCAGGTATTTCTTGTCAGACTCGGGAACCTTCTTTTTGAACTTTCGAAGTTACGTCTGTACCGCAGGTTCAATCCTAGTCAAGGGCAGCAGTAACATAGAATAATAATTAACACAGCTTAACGCCTCTACCCCAGTTATGGTTAGCAGAATGAAAACAGGATACCCCGTGGACTGAATAAAGAGTTAGGTTCAAAGTCCGAGAAAGTTCCCGAGTCCGACAAGAAATACCTGAAGAAAGCCAGAGGGCACATCGGTCGAAACGTTGCACAGATAACAATGAAGATGAAGACAATAGTCCGAATAACGCAGATAATACTAATAATCAAGCCTCATCTCAAACATTCAGAGAAACCTAGGTTTCATTTTCCATTCCAACCGGAACAACTGACCAACAGACAAACGCCCTTGTAAACGGTTGTTTCCCGCTAGGAAACAGTAAGAAAAAGAGATGGTGTACATTCATAGGAAAATGTAGTGAATTTGATTTCTGCCCGTTTCTCAACTTGTCGTGTGTGTTTCGCGCATGCGTAGTCTGGATACAGCTAGCATATTGCATTGGGAAGTGGATGAAATGAAATAAAGTGCTGCACAAAAAAGTAAAAAAAAACAAAACACTACTATAAAAACAAAACGACAATTTATATTAAAGACAAAACGTCAATTTGGTGCTTTTAAGCAAAGCGACGAAAATAGACGGAGTTGTGAAGGTCATCGATTGGCGTTTCATTTTCGATCAGCCATTTGTAGAATTTGAGGGTTTTTTTTTCTCTCTGCACTTTTAACAACACTTTGATGTTGAAGGTTTTTCTATTTTCTATTTTACACACACACACACACACACCCATATACACACACATACATTCTCACACGCACAAATACATACATGCGCACACACCAACACTCATATACACGGACACACAAATTGCACGCATACACGCATACACTGTCTCACACACACACACACACACACATTCATCTCAACACACAGACACACACACACATTCTATCTCACACACAGACACACACACACACACACACACACATACATCTATCTCACACCATACACACACACACATTCTATTCACACACATACACACACACACATTCTATCTCACACACACACACACACACACACACACACATTTCTATCTCACACACACACACACACACATTCTATCTCACACACACACACACACACACACACATTCTATCTCACACACACACACACACACACACACATTCTATCTCACACACACACACACACACACACACATTCTATCACACACACACACACACACACACATTCTATCTCACACACAACACACACACACACACACATTCTATCTCACACACAGACACACACATCTCACACACACTTCTATCTCACACACAGACACACAGACACAATTCTACTCACACAACACACAGACACACAATCTCACACACATTCTATCTCACACACAGACACCAACGCTTTATCTTTTTTCTCTCAATTAACAAACCTTTTACATTCTTTCTTTAATCTTTCTTTGAAATAAAATGCAGATCTCACTTAATTCATCGTGAGTTTTATTACATGTTTTCATCCATCACGTCCTACCACAGAACTCTGAATACGGAAATAACGTATTCCTAATAGGTAGAACAATTCACGTACCTAGATAGTAATATCTCATCCACAGAAAGAGATCTTAACTCACTATAGGAAAAGCATAGTCTGCCATAGACAAATCATCAGTCATATTGAAATCCGATCTAATAACAAGTAAAAACGACCATGCTTCCAAGTCGTAGCTGTAGCAGTGCTACTGTAAGGCTACACCACTTATAACCTAACGAAGCCCCTAAAAAATAAACTAAATTGGAGTTCAAGAATGCTCTGTGCGATCTTAAAAAAATTGTAGAAACAACTCTACAATAAAGTAACTGTATGGCCACTTTCCCCCTATCACATAGACCACCCGAGTGAGGTAAACAAGATATGCTTGGCACTACTGCATAAGCGGGGATAAACTCATAAGTGACTACTCCAATGGAAACTAGCACTTGGGCATGCCAGTGCAGGCAGCCCAGCAAAGACCTACATTGACCCCTCAGTGCGGATACTGGACGCTGCGCGGAGAACCTCCCGAGAGCGATATCTTCCTATCTCTCTCGCCCTGTCGGCTGGGGCGTTAGAAAGACCCGACTGCACCTCTACAGAGGGGCAAGACTCCCCCAATGGGACCGTCAGTTGGCAGTGGGTGGTGACTCGTGATGCTTAAGGATAGAACCAAGGTGGTTGAGCACTCCATGAAATGCAATATTCCACTTTGGTCCTTACTTGAGCTAGACGATCAATCGGCTGGTCATGTAAAGCCCGAGCACCTATATGATTGTCTCATCCCTATTACCCTTATGGCAAGCCCCAACCCTTATCATATTGGTGCTAGAAGGCGGTGACTGAGGGTCTTCATGTCCTGTGAATAATGGTAAACTCTTTCTGATGGTGAGGTTCCAGTTTTGGGGGTTTGGGGAATGTGGAGCACCCCTTCATCACCATGTACTCCCTAGTCTACTCTGACCAGAGTGATAGTACCTGTCAGGGTCCTATCTATGGGTTAAATAGAAAAACAGGAGTTTATAAACAAAATTTACTATCCATTTAATGATTACTTTATTTCAAAACTTTATCGGCATTAAATGACCCACTGAGGTTTATATGCCATAAAACAAAACCATATATATCTATTCAGTCAGTTCATATCTGTAAAGTTTTTAAATACCATCCTTGGTCAGTTGAAAAGGGCTTAAAGAAATTCCTATGTTTTGGAATCCTTTGGTAAGTGTAGAAGTCCTATTCTACGTATTGGTAAAGGTCCAGTGATTTAATCCTATGTCCGCCGTTCATGAATGTCAACGTAATTATGACCAGTAGGGTCGGTTAAGTATAGTATCAACCTCAGAGTACTGCCAGTGATTGGCCAAGAGTTAGATCACATGCTTTGGCCTAGTCTATAATTAGGAGCTGGCATTCATCACACACCTTATATCCCGAATTTCTCAACAATTTTCATATATCACTATCTTCATATTTATCCCAGTGTCACCTATCTATCTACCTATCCCAATCTGTTTATATTTACCTTTCTCAGTCAGTTCATATCCATCTGTCTATCTTCATATCTCTCAAAGTTTCACCTGTATATTCATCTATATATCTTAGTATATTCATATCTACCTATCCCAATCTGTTCATATGTATCTATCTCAGTCGGTTCATATCCATCTGTCTATCTTCATATCTCTCAAAGTTTCACCTGTATATTCATCTATATATCTTAGTATATTCATATCTACCTATCCAATCTGTTCATATGTATCTATCTCAGTCGGTTCATATCCATCAAAGTTATACCCTATCTATTCATCTATCTGACTATCGTAGTATATTCATATCTCTATCTCTATGTATCTTAGTCTTTATATCTATCTCAGCCTCATCCTATCTCAATGTTGACATTGCTGCTATTGTCTTTTGTAATTAGTATTCCAAGAATCCTTGATTGTTGCATCTACGCAATCCTCAATGTTGGCATGTCATCTTTCTCCATCTTTGCCCGCTACATAGAGTCAGCATCTATTTTCTAAAGCATACAATTTATCATGGTGCTAATAGAAATGGCTTTTATTTCTAATTAGTCGTCTGTAGTTACCTTACACCAAGGAATTTTGCAGTATACTCATAGAATGTGAAATATTAAAATACATAAACATTAAATGAATACAGTTTGCAATACAGTTAAACTATTTTAACTAAAAATTAAGGAAGTAAAGTGGTTAACGTATTCGACTGCAATATTATAGTAATGAATTTGAACTCTAGTCGCGTTAATACGTTCCCTTTGATAACCCACAAATGTTGATATGCCACTGAACAGAATAATCATACTAAGTCCAATTACCATCGAATTGGCAAGACAAGACAATACAACAAGCAATCGTAACTTAAATACGATTCTGGTTTGCTGCAAAGACTAATACAAAATGGCAGGATTTATGGAGCCTCAGAGGACCATACAAACCAAGCAGCCAATCAGGACTTAGGGAATGGAATCACCCAAATGCATGAGTGGACTGTTCTGAATTCCCATAAGTACCAGTTGTCTTGACACTGGTTCAGTTGTGCTTGGCCAGTCACATTGTTCAAACCAATAGTAGACTGACTTACTTCAATAGCGCTAGCAAAAAGGGGATATACTCCCTTGATGTCCGGCTGATACCGAGAATAGGCTACCCCACTAACTTCACTTTTTTTATAAAGCAATTTCCTGTCCAACTTTAGCCGAATAATAAAGTCTGTATTGTCTGTCTTTTCGCTGAACGACATTTTTCACTAGCTATTCAAATTATTGATATAACTTTGTTAACTGATAATTATATTTCACTAGTTTTTCTATTTTTTAAATATTTTTTTTTTCATTTCTTAATAGGAGCAGTAATATTATCATGTACACCAATGTTTAAACAGAAACCCAACGGGTCGTCAATTTATTAAATTAGACATCCTTTCATTATTTTTTTAAAATTCTTAGTTACTTCCTGTGTTTTTATCGCCACTCACTCTAGTCGTCTTTTCTATAAGAACAAGGAACGGCTCTTGTTGGAGAAAAAGGCTACAAATTGATTTTCTATAGAATTTCGGCGCGAAAATAACTCGGAGCTATTTTCGACAAAGTTGCATATAAGGAGACAAAAAATAAAATAAAAGAAACAAGAATACAAAGACTGGCAATTGCACTATCTGAAACAAATCGCAGACAGGAGTTGGTGAAAAGACAACGTTGCAAAACCAGTTTCTACACTTACTGTTATGAACAACTTACGATAAGATAGCCTGATGCAAAATATACGTGTAAAATTAAAAGGAGATATTTTGGCTGACGTTGTTGATGCACTCATTCTATCTAATATGGAAAATCAAAATAACTCTATTCTTATCTATATCCATTCATCCATCCATATTTCTATCTATCAATCTCTCCATCCCTGTAACTATCAATCTATCTATATTTTTGTCTATCAATCTATATGTATTTCTATTTATCTATCCATCTATGAATCGATCCATCCTTCTATATATCTATCTCTCCTCTCTCTTTTTATATATATATATATATATATATATATATATATATATATATATATATATATATATATATATAAATATTTTCCCTGTCTGTGTTTTTATCTATCCGGCCAAATTACTTCATATCAATCTATTTGTATGTATGTATCTATCTATCTATCTCTCTCTCTCTCAATATATATGCTATCTATTTTCCTATCTATTTCTTTATCTATCCAGTTAAATTACTTCATATCTATCTATTTGTATATATCTATCTATCGCTCTCTCTATATATGCTATATCTATTTTTCCTATCTATTTTTAATTTATCCAGCCAAATTGCTTCATATCTATCTGTATCTTTCTATTTATCTATCTATTTCTCTCTATATATTATATTTATAATGTCTTAATGTAAATTTGTAATTGACAACGAAGATTGTAAAAATAGACCTTCTTTAGAAAATTGAAATAATTAAAAAGTTCCGATGTTTATAAAACTCTTACATTATATTTGTTCATGTCAAGTATTTTAGGAGGCATTTCTATACTTGGCGGTAAGCCTCTAAATCCGGTAGAACAATTCAGGAACCTCGGTAGTAATATCTCATCCACAGAAAGCGATATTAACGCACGCATAGGAAAGGCATGGTCTACTATAAACAGATTATTACTCATATGGAAATCCGATCTCACTGATAAGTTAAAGTGACAATTCTTCCAAGCCGTAATTGTATCAGTGCTACTGTATGGCTGCACCTTCTGGACCCTAACGAAACGCATTGAGAATAAGCTAGATGAGAGCAGCACAAGAATGCTGTGCGCAAAATCAACATCCTACGAGAAAGCAAATGTACGGCCACTTGACTCCTATCACACAATCCATCAGAGTGAGACGTACAGGACATACTTGACACTGATGGAAAAACAAACCCATGTAGTATCCTACGCTCACGTTTTACGAGCAATAGACTCGCCCATGCAGGCTATATAAACAGTGATTTGCCTCTCCTCATTTTGTAGCTGAGTTTCGTTTAGCTAAATGAAGCTTAGTACTTTTACATTCTGAGTCTGTTTTCCTTACTACAACTCATAAGCGACGTTCTCTTGTGGAAAATGTTGGATTTTATCAAGTGTTCAGCTCTGTTACAAGTTGAACTCTAGACAAACCAGAGTGTTGGCAGGTGGTTTATAGAGAGCTTGGAGCCATTCCATTATGAACTCTGGCAAGTTCACTTCCTGAGTTTTGATTGGCTGATGGTATTCAGGGTGAGTAATGATATGGATTACCCATTCTTCACCCCTAAGTATGTACGGTGCCAGCAGCATGCAAGGACTGTATTAAAGCTTTCATGTTGTTCTTGTCTGCTAACTCGGCGGTAGTTAGAACCCCACTGGGTCGGTAAGTATTGTTTGGTTTCTATATCTGGGGGATAACTTCTACAGAAACTAGCACACGGAAACGCTAGTGTGTGTCGTCCAACAAAGATATACATAAACCAACTCGGCGTGGAAGACACGCCTAGGGCAATGAATATTAGAGACGGTTGGCGAGAGAATGTCATGGATATCCGTGCTGCTAGCACGACATGATGATGGTGATGATGATATGAAATATATCAATAATATATCAATATATCAATAATATATCAATAATAATATATCAATAATATATAATAAAAGTGATAAATTAAAATAAATAATATATCAATAATAATATATATCAATAATATAATAAATTAAAATAAATAATATAAAAAGTGATAAATTAAAATAAATAATATATCAATAATAATATAAAAAAATAAATAATATATCAATAATAATATATCAATAATATATAATAATATCTTCTTGTCGAATTTGGGAGCCTTCATATCATAACCAGGAACCTTAATGGAACTTCGAACCGAACCCTTTATTCAATCCATCGAGGTATACTGTTCTCGTTCCGTTAACCATGACCGGATATAAGTTTTAAGCTATGTTAAATATTCTATGTTATTATCCTCTTTGGCCAGGATTGAACCTGCAACCTATAGATAATAATATATCAATAATATATCAATATATGAATAATATCGAAATCGTGATTTAATTCAAGTTCATATTCAGTGTTCGAACTAACAATATACATAGGTATATTTTGTCGTCCATATAGAGGACTGTTCATGTCTGAAGTCACCCTGAAGTAACACCATAAAGTTAAGAGGTTTAGAAGAAAGCAGCGGCAACAAAGCACCGGTACATCAATATATTTCAGGCACAGCCATCAAATGCGACATCTGTGGTTGAGAATGTTTTTCAAACATCGGACTTCATAGTCACAGGAGGCTCCGTAACTTCAGGGACACAGAAACTTTATTATAATCTTCCGAGACTGAAATGCCAATACGATTTTGTCGTGCATGTGTATACAGACCAAATGTGTGAAAATCATTATTTCTACGTATATCCGATCTGCCTATTTAAATAATTAATTACGAATCGTAAATAGGGATAAAATGTCTGTTTTCTTCTCTCTATTTGTCGCGATATCTTCTTTATTTTCAATTCGTCACTGTTTTATATATCTCTTTAAATAATCTATTACGTTCTATTCAATTGCTTTGCCCATACAACTTTGAATAATCGATAGATAGAAATAGTATTTTGATCACGATTCAAATAAACCTTGACGAGTAAATACAATTAAACACATACGCTTGTCTATTTTTATTGATTACGATCAGTTTGTTTGTCTCTGTTCTATAGACAACCAAACAATAGCAAATTTGGCTGGTATATTTACGAGTCTCTGGGGAAGGTTTTAGCATTAATACCTTTTGTCCTTCCCAGTGAAAGGTGAGCGTTAATCGAGAGGCGGTCTATTACAATTTTAAATAAGCATCAATATAAAATAAGGATTCAGGTTGCTTACAGTATCTACTGTTGCTTAAGTGGTTACCAAATTAAGTATTGAAAAATAAAATTTGGCTAGTATATTTATGGGTATTTGGGAAAGGTATTAGCATTAATACCTTTTGTTCTTCCCGCGGAAAGGTGAGATTTAATCGAGGAGCGGTCTATTACAATCTAAAACAGGCATCAATATAAAATAAGGATTCAGGTTGCTTACAGTACCTGCTGTTGCTTAAGTGGTCACCCAATTAAGTATTGAACAGGTGCATCGCTGCTTAATTTCGGTGATCTAACGGGAAAAGAATCGGTGCTTTCAGTGTGATTTGACCGTTATATTGCCTCTAGAATCTTTGATGCTAACAGCTCAATACCTGGGTCTGCGGAACAGATCATAGAGTCTGTCCGTGTGTGTGTGTGTGTGTGTGTGTGTGTGTGTTGGAATATTTTTGGTATATAAAGTATGCTCCAATTCCCCACCTAGATCTATAGACTAGCCAAGGTCACGTGGTTTATTCCTACGGCCAATCATTAGCCATACTGTGTGGCTGATACACTACTTAAACTCCTACACTGGCCATAATTCTAATTGCACTCATTGGGGAGGAACTTACGACCATTGACGAAGGAACTGAGGACTCTTTACCAGAAGAACCAAAGGATTCATTATCAGAGGACAACCAAGGATCCAATTCCACTGGACATGTGATCTGTGTGTGTGTGTGTCTCTCTCTCTCTCTCTCTCTCGTGCTGTGTTGAACCGTGGTGTGAGTATGTGGTCGTTCCCTGTCTCTAAATGATTCCACTTTGGTTGTTCCGAAAACTTTTCAGTATCTCCTATGCACATGTTGTGTGAATTGTATGCCTCACTCTGTGTATATCAATTACTTATAGAATATGAGTTTATTCTTACGTTTTGATTCCAATTTCATTTTTAATTATAATACTGTTCCTAAAAATACGACAGTTATCATCTTGCAACTTCCTCTATTAAAATTGACATCGTCCAAATCGATGAAAGTGTCGCCACCTTAGCTAAATAATGGACCATTCTGTTTTTCATTATAAAGAAAGGGAAGAAAAAGGACATGGTACACAGAAAAATATAAGAAATAAATAAATAAAGCGAGTGTTAGTTTTAGTGTGTCGGTAAATGTTACATAACTGATTGGTCACCTAATAATTATGTACAGTAAGGGTAGCGTAGATTTAAAATAACAGTTTAGTGGGGAAACAGAAGAAAGATGATTAATACTTTTTAACCCAGTGTAGACTTAAACTACCGGCTCCCCTGTGCGAACCGTGTGAAATATAGCTAGGAAATATAGATTCAGCTGAACGCTGTGATGACTAAGACGAGTGGCATCTCTCGTCCCAACAGCCAAAATCTCCGCACGTTTGCTTGTTGGTTTTGGATTCATGAAAATAAAATATTTGCTCGAAACAAAACGAAAGTCTTTTATAGTGTAGAATAATCATACCAAGTTCCAATTACCATCAAATTGGTAAGACAAGGCAACAAGGCACGTAACTCAATACGGATCTAACCTTATTGCAATCCTACTGCAGAATGCCAGATCATTTATGAAGCCTCATAACATCATAGAAACCAAGCAGCCAATCAGGACTCAAGGAATGAAATGACCCAAATGCATGAATGGACTAATCTTGATATCCATAAGTACCAGTTGTTTTGAGTACTAGTTCAGTTGTGCTTAGCTAGTTGCTATTGTCTAAACCAAAAGTATACTGACTGACTTTAACATATATTTGACTAAAAACAAGTAACAATAAAGCTGAGGAAATTCAGCCACCAGCCCTGACCAGAAAAGAGATCCAGCCCAAGTTAAGATGAAAGATAGCAAGATAGTATAAACAGAAGCTAAATATCCAAGCAAAGAAGACAAGTATGCCTTTATGCAACACGGGTATACAGACAAACTATATACAAGGAAATAATAGTATACAGCCGGGTTAGCTTCAGTCGGTAGAGTTCAGCTAGAAAACACAAGGTTCCTAGTTCGATACCAGACCTCGCCAACTCAACGTATGAGTAGCACACGGGTCTGAGCAGTAAATTAAGGAGCTGATGGTGGGTGTGGCACTCCGTCTCAGACGCAAAGACAATCTACTTGGTGTAGCGCTAATGAAAAGAGGATAAACTCCCTCGCTGATTGGTTGATACCGACTTTAGGCCATCCCGACGACTTATACAACACAATTACAGCTAAATTGTTAGCAACAAGCAAAGGTTTACAATCGACAAACTATGAAGACAACCTTCACAGGTCGAAACCATATCTTATACACCATCCGCTATGTGGTAATTGCATTTGACTTAGCGCTAATACCCTTGGGAAAGGTATGAATCCTACTCTCCCTCTTGTTATGGATAAATAGTAGGGAAGACTGGGCTCTTTAACCTTGCTTAGGAAACCGGTCTAGGAGAAGGAAAACTCTGAATTCAAACCTGTTGCTCCGCTTAAGAAATTGACCTTGTGTCACATCCTGCTCGTGTGGAGGGGTTGGTATATATATATATATATATATATATATATATATATATTACTAACCCCTCTGCACGAGCAGGATACGACACAAGGTCAATTTCTTAAGCTGAGTTCAACAGGTTTGAATTCAGAGTTTTCCTTCTCCTAGACTGGTTACCTAGCCATGGTTAAAGAGCCCAGTTTGCCCTGCTATTTACCCATAGCTAGTGGGAGAGTAGGATTCATACCTTTCCCAAGGGTATTAGTGCTAAGTGAAAATGCAATTACTGCGTCCAGGATTTGAACTCTGGGCGACGAGTCCATTTCCCATGACTTTAACCATTACACCACGCGCTTCCTTTAAATTGGTAAATATATATATATACACCATCCGCTACAAGCCAACTGCAACCCAACTCTTCACCTGTTAGCCCACGGAGAAAATTACTTCAGCTAGTATATAAACAAATCTAGTTTTTCTTTGAACAAGGGGGGGATGATGTCGACAAGATATCTAAAGTGTATACAGAGTAGTTTTCAGTTGGACTACACAATAATCAAGTAGTTATTATTAGCCGGTTTGAAGTAAAAGAGTTTTTTTTTTTTTAAAGTGACAGCACAGTGTTGGTAGATGTCGCCATCTGTCACTGTCCGGGATTTTCTTCGTTTCTTTGCAGCTTAGGCATGTCAGATTTTAGAGAAAAAAAATAAACAAAATTAAAATTAAAATAAGTAGAAATAGAAATAAGAAAGAAGAAAAATCCAAAACAAGAAACATTACATCTGTTGTTGGTTGGATTTAAATCTAGATTTGACATTTTCCAACAAAAAAAAAAAAATTAAAAAATTATAAAATGTTGTTGCAAAAATTTAAATTACTAAACATTTGCAGACGTTCAAAGTTTTGTTTTTTTACCAATTGTAAATCTACTAGTTTTCACTTTGTATTGATTATCGATTAGCAGATTAAAATGTGGTGTTAATTAATATCCGTGCAAGAAATAGTTAACAAAAATTCTAAATAACGATACACTCATATATATATATATTTAAAATGTTTTTTTAAAGTTGGGCGTTATTACGAAGCATTAAAAATATATAAATAAATGAACTCGATATTATGGAGTATTGGATTCACTTACTTTTTTGTCATACATTTTCAGGTTCGTAGATCCCCTTTATCAAATGAATGTTATTACTGTTTAACGACTTACTTGTCTCTGTTGTTATCGACAGTGGCAGCGTCTGTGAAATATTTATAATAATGGAGAATTCCGATGTCTGCGTTCAATCCCTTCACGTGCGTTTGTAATTTTAGAATCCATTTATATATATATATATATATATATATATATATATATATATATGTATAAAGTATTGTTATGGGTCCAACGGGAGAAAAATAGATATTTTATAAAAAATAAGGTTTGCAAAAAGGATTTTTTAAAAAATTTTATTAACTTACATATGCGACACGTGTTTCAGATCTGTTATCTTCTTCAGGCATTGAACTATTATATTTTGGCAGAATATGTCTGATATTTGATAGGTTGTGTGTGTTTATGTAACTTACTTTTTGATTATATAATCAAAAAGTAAGTTACAAAAATATAAAAGTTACAATATATATATGGGTGCTATATTTCTAAGCAGATAGTGTCCAATATCATTGATAGAGCGTTTATATTTGAGTTAAGATAGCGTGGACTCTTCAGAATAAATGGAGAAATTTTATCATAGACGAGAAAATGTCAGTACCCAGGTATTGACTCCATGTCCATGCTACGTTAACTCTCTCTTATATATATATATATATATATATATTATATATATATATATATAGGGAATTACATCCGACAGTATGTAGAAAATAGTAAAACACGAATTATTTAAAAAAAATTAATTTATTCTTAATAGATATATATATATATATATATATTATATATATATATATATATATATAATGAGTCAGACGAACCTACTAAAAGTTTCGCTTAATGCTTTTCAGGGCTAAAATCTTAGCCCTGAAGAACCTACTAAAAGTTTCGCTTAATGCTCTTCAGGGCTAAATCTTAGCCCTGAAGAGCATTAAGCGAAACTTTTAGTAGGTTCGTCTGACTCATTAGATTTATCTTTATTATTTGCTCTACTTAGGTATTGAGCACTTTTTACTTATTAGCTTTAGTCTCCTGGCGGTTTGTATGAATATATATATATATATATATATATATAATATATATATATATATATATATATATATATGCATATAAATTGTTTTTTTCTTTTGGCCAAAATATTGTAGTAATAGATTATTTTTTGTTGGTACGATTATCTTGGTCTTTTCTTTTTTCCAAAACTTTTTTCTTCCCGGTTGATGTTTGGTAGTATATTTTTACAATCAAACTATTTGATGTTTTTTTTCTCACCGCGAGGATTTACCAATAAATTCGGTATATTATATATATAAGTTATAGTAGCGTAGTCATAAAAGTCAACGGAGGTCGGTAACTGTCAGTTTCTGGCCCATTTGTTTTTCAAATTAAGACTGGCACTTAAAAAGCCCCCTTGTGTATTTCTACGCTACCCTAACTTAGATATATGTATACATATATGTACATATGTATGTGTGTGTATCTTTTTTAGAGTGATATTTTTTCCTTCACTAAAAAGTATAGAAACGGATGATATCCCATAGGGGTGTAGAAAGTCCAGGACTTATTTTTCTTTGTAGTTGAACACGCCATTTAAGTGTGAAGATCCGGAGTGAGTTAAGGTAAAATCCTCTTATAATGACTCTCTTAGTGTTTGTGGTGTGAATAAAAGTGTATATAGTCATTTTTAGAGATGGCTTTGTGGTCAACTTTGAATTCTAACTTGTCAATATTCTTAGTGAGTAGAAAGTCTTAAGTTATATTGAAGTCAATTAATCTACTGTTGATTTGAATAACAGCAACTAGCTAAACACCATTGAAGCAGTGTCCAAGACAGTCGGTATTTATTGAAATCAAGAATGATCCATTCATGCATTTGGGTAATTCCATTCCTTGAGTTCTGATTGGCAGCTTGGTTTCAATGATATTGTGGAGTTTTATAAATACCCTGTCATTCTGCAGTAGAATAGCAACAAGACGGGTTTGTATTGAGTTACATCCGCTTGTTGCCGTGTCTTACCAATTCGATGGTAATTGGAACTTAGTTTGATTATTCTTCAAGTTAGAGACTTATCGGATTCTAATTTCTACAATTTATAAGGGAGGTATAATTCATATAATTTATGCACGACTTAGTATCCAAATCTTTGACACCACATGCTAAGTCTAAAGCACTCAAAATCCACACAAGGAACCAATCTCAAACCCCAACTCACATAAACTCGAACACATCTAAACTCCTCCCTCATAGAAATTAGGAAACCCCAACAATTATCTCTTCCAACACAAGCTAACCACAATTTTAATTTCAAAAGTGCCTTGATATAAGCCCAACATCCATAACAAAAGGTTAGATAAACATTTGAAGCA
>CM042154.1:88738413-88750913 GCA_023376005.1 Doryteuthis pealeii | reverse complement strand
ACGGGAATGTGTATATATAAACTATTTTAACATGAATGTGTATACACATTGTATGTTGCTATAACTTAAAACAAATAGCACATCTTAGCGTATTTCTGTTTGATTGTAGTAATAATAAAAAACATCTTATACGATTAACAAATTTTATGAAAATAGTGTGATGTTTGTTTTCTGATTGTAATTTATCAAAGGAGAAAACTATTAAATATTAAATCTGATTTATTTCATTATTGGCAATTAATTGTAAGATCGAATCTATAAATAGAATGGGACTTGACATTGAAGTCAATGTCCGTTGAAAACAGATTATAAAACGAGTTGCATATATATATATATATATATATATATATATATATATATGTGTGTGTGTGTGTGTGTGTGTTTTATTAATATAATATTTTTACACTATTTTAAATACGTGACGAGTGTATGTGTGTGTGTTTTATTAATGTAATATGCGTGTGTGTGTGTGTATGTGTAAAATTTATTAGTTAATATTGCAATTATTATTAAAATATTTATTAAATTTATTTTGTAATCTTAGATTTATATAAAGTGGGAAATATGTGTGTGTGTGTGTGTGTGTGTGTGTATGCAAATGTAAGTGTGTATTATTAGTGATTACGTGATGAGTGTGTATGTGTGTCTGTTAGTATGAAAGTTATAAGTGACATTACATTAAGGTGGGAGAATTACATTTCTCTATCTTACGGTTTTATAATGTGCTCTTCATTATTCTATACGGACAGGACCTGTGGATATACCATAGTATGATAATTTGATTACAATGTTTGATATGCCTACTTAAGAGCTATTGCAAAATATAGAATGCTATAATGTAAAAAGTATAATAATCTTGATTTCACTCTCACTCTTTCATAAAAGAGGAGTGTGTTATAAAATATTTTTATTGGTTTGCCGATAAACATTTGGGAAAGCGTTTAAAATATCTACATTAATTTACCGACAAAAAACGTGACAAAAACTCGGGACAAAATAAGATCAAAATCCCCAAAATGTATTCCATAATTCACAATTTTAAAAATTACAAATAAAACATCAAACAAATTCATTTTTCAATTCCTTTTAATTTTACGTTGGGCATTTAAGCGATGCATGGACATTTGGAATGTTTCATTTTAAAAATTCGGTGAAATAAAATGAGACAAATCTGCGATTAACCGACACAAAATAATCTGGTTTTACATATTGCATTATATCTTGAACAATTTGGACGTTCTCATTTTCAACCAAAAGGTGTTGCAGGAAGATAACAGTCGAGAGATTTAGGAACAAGCGTATTATTATCCTATAAATATATAGAAATAACCGTAAAGATTTTACGTTTATCGTTGAATTTATATGTATAGTGGAACACACATGTTGAAAAATTCAGAGTTCGAACAAAAAATTTGAGTAAAAAAGGCCTAAGTTGTCAAACAAATGTTCGGACTTCCCATATAATTGTCGAACCGATGAAAACAGAAGTCGCGCGAATGACTGCCGAAAAAAAACGAAGACTTCCGAATGCCTGGTTCACTCTACCCAAGCACAATCAATTAGTACCAGTCGTTATCTTGAACAAGTGTTATATTGTTTATGTGCACATTCTTCTCTTTGTGTGTGTTTGTTCTCTATTTTACGACTACTTTAACCCTTATTCATGGATTCTAAGAAAGGTGGTAATGATACTGCTCGGAATGGAAAGAGGAAAGCTGTGAGGTCAGATGGTCAAGAACGCATATATCCACTTTACCCAATTTCTTATGAGAAATAATGATTTAGTTTTCGACAAAATCGGTTCTCGAAAATAATTTTGGAACGAATTTGTGTGTGTGTGTATGTGTGCGTGTTCTATGAATCCTTTTGTATTTGTGTTATATACTGATAAACTGTTTTTTTTTACTGTTAGTGTAGCTAAATTTTGAATCAAAATTCGTTGAAATTCAAAATCGGAGTGGGTTAAATGATTGACACACGATAACATCAAGTTGACCTAACGGCTTCCGCCACTGAAAAACGTGAGAACGGAAGTTAAATTAAGCTTAGTTAGTCGGCAGTTAAGCGGGAGACACCATGATGAAGACATTGTCTTTTACTGTACGGTCACGATTGAGAAGTCTGATTGTAAATCAAAAGATGTGATCATTCAAAATATAAGCCTTATGTCGTCTTTCTGAATAATGGCGCACAATCTTCTACAAAACCAGAACAAAAAAGAAATAAAGTCAGACCAGCATCTTTAGAAATGCCCCAGCTACACAAGAGACAGACCAAGGTACCAGTCAACTAATCGAAGTACTCAAACAAATAAGTAAGAGATAAGACTTTAAAAGTGTAGGAGAATTATCCGAATGCCTCTCAACAACACACTCTCTCTCTCTCTCTATATATATATATATATATATATATATATATTATTAATACATACAAACACACACATTATATATATATATATATATATATATATATAATACAAAACACACTTTATATATATATATATATATATATATATATATTATATATAATATTGGATGGCTACACAATATTTGTATATATATCTATTAGATAAATATAACTTTGATTTGCGAATAAACATGCAAATCGGCTTAATATAAATGCGTGTGTGTGTGTGTGTGTGTGTGTGTGTGTGTGTGTGTGCGTGAGTGAGTGAGACAGAGACAGAGAGAGCAAATGTGTGTATGCTTGTGTTTGTGTAAGAGAATGTGTGACCATTTTTCTTGCGTCTTTTTAAAAAAATCCTGTGATCTAAAGTGGTCGCTCAAATACACACGTACTCTCTCTCTCTCTCTCTCTCTCTCTCTCTCTCTCTATGTATGTCTCTCTATTGCACATGAATTGATCTAATATATTCTAAATTTTTCAAGTACTATTTGTGTTCATTCAATACGAAGCATTCAGGGGAATTAAATCGTCTATCTATATTTGAATTTAAGACTATAATGTTTTGTCCTAATGTATGTTGTTCATTTTAAAATTACACACACACACACACACATATATATATTTGTATGTGTGTGTGCACATGCAAGTGTCCGACATGTATGCGTGTGTGTCGGATTTAGGGATAAAATAGTCTTTGCAGTGAATTAAACGTCATCTTTATATTCTTGGACTCAAACGGGCTAATGGCCGACAGTCGTCAGATTTACGTGTAAAGAAAGTAAAAGGAAAAAAAAAAAGAAAATATAATTACAAAGAGTGAGCAGCCAATAAAGCAGTCATTAAAATAATGTACTTGTTTACTTCCTGTTCATGAAGCCATTATCACTTTTGATCAAAATAAAGTCAGGTGCTTTTTGCAAGAATTTCTTCTTCGATTCGCCAAGAAAATTTAAATAACCGGAATCACGACGAACGAATCAGGAAATTTTAACCTTAAAATGACGGCAACAACAACCACTATAACAATCCATACTATAATATACTATGCCCATCCATTAATATATATATATATATATATATATATATATATATATATATATGTGTGTGTGTGTGTGTGTATGTGTATTGTGTAAGTGAATACCTTTGATAAGATATAAATTTATTTCGGCATTTTCTTTTCCTTTTTAAGTCTGATTTCTACGAATCCGAATATTTTATAACCGTATATATTCTGTATATGTAAATAGATATATATATATGCAAATCCTTATTTGTATCCACCAATTTATATATGTATAAATAAATTCCTTGGTACAGATTTCTAATTCACTGCAATATTAGAATATGAAGAAGAAGAAGACAAAAATGACGAAGAAGAAGAAGAAGACGAAAAAGAAGAAGGAAAAGTAAGATGCAACAAAACAAACGAGAAGAAGAAGAAGAAGAAGAAAGATGCAATATAAACAAATGAGAAGAAGGCGAAGACGAAGAAGAAGGCGAAGACGAAGAAGAAGCGAAGACGAAGAAGAGAAGAAGGCGAAGAAGAAGAAGAAGAAGGTGAAGACGAAGAGAAGAAGAAGATGAAGACGAAGAAGAAGAAGGAGAGACGAAAGAGAAGAGAAGAAGACGAAGAAGAAGAAGAAGGAAGAAGAAGAAGAAGAAGAAGAAGGTGAAGACGAAGAAGAAGGCGAAGAAGGTGAAGACGAAGAAGAAGAAGAAGCGAAGAAGAAGAAGAAGAAAAGGCGAAGACGAAGAAGAAGAAGGCGAAGTCGAAGAAGAAGTAGAAGAAGAAGTCGAAGACGAAGGAAAAGACGAAGAAGAAGGAGGAGAAGACGAAGACGAACAACAACAACGATGAGAACAACAAGAACAAGAACAAGAAAAATAAACAGAAGTTGTTGGTGAAAGTGGAGGGGGTAAAAGAAAAAGATTAAGGGGGAAAAAGAAAGTGGAGGAGAAGAAAAATAAAGAAGAGGAAGAGGAAGAGGATAATGTGCATTTAGACGGTATCAGTTATGACATATTCAGAATCGGTTCGCATCTGTACCTGAGAGGTAATCGATTTGCTCGACGGGGCAGGAAATTAATGACCAGGAAAAAGATTCTGCACCCTCGGGATACACGCCCCCCCCCGCAAAAATATCTAAAAAAGAAATGGAAGAACGAAAAGGAATGAACATTGCAAAGATAAAAAAACCCGCCCAACAATTCAGATTTTAAAAATACCTAAACTGACCCTAAATTTATCCAATGCACATTTTATTGCACCAATAACATTGTATTGTTGTTGAGTGTGGAGAGGTTGGGCGTTGCGCTTACCAAAATAGATCAGGATTCATGGCTCCCAGGTGGTCAACGGTCTTGCTAAAAATCTAATTATTTTCCTGACCTCCCACCAGGTCGCATTAACACAAGCAGCCCTGTCAGCTGAGGGCTTTGGAATACACCGACTGAACATCTTTAGAGGGGTAAGACTACCCAATGAGACAGCCTGTTGGCCGTGAGTGGCTACCCGTAAGGCTTAAGGATGGAAACCTGGTGGCTGAACAATCCATGACATGCAACACTCAACTTTGGTCCTTACTTAGGTTAGACGTGAAGAATAATTAAAGCTCCAATTACCGTCAAACTGTGAAGACAAGGCAACAAACGATTGTAACTTAGATACAAACCCGAATAGTTGCAAAGTATACTGCAGAATGACAGGATATATATAAGACTCCACAATGTCATTCAAATCAAGCAGTCAAGCAGCCAATCAGAACTCGAAGAATGAAATCACCCAAATCACCCAAATTCATGAATGGGTTATTCTTGATTTCTATATATACCAACTGTCTTGGACACTGCTTAAGTTGTACTTAGTTAGCTGCTGTTATTCAAACCAACAGTAGACTTACTGATCTCAATAAGACGATCGATCTAAAAGCCCCTCTCCGAACAATCAGCTAATGACGTCAAGCCCTAGTACCTATATGATTGTACTAACCATATTATTCTTATGGTAAACTCAACCCTTTTTATCATATATGTGCTAGAAGGCAGTGGCTGAGTGTCTTAGTGTCCTGGGCGTGATGTTGTTGTTGAAGTCCTAATTCTAGAGCTTTGGGGAGTGTGGAGTATCCCTCCATCACCATTACTCCCAGATCCACTCTGCCCCGGAATGGCAGTACCTGTTAGGGTCCCGTCTATGTGTTAAATCGAAGAAAAACGTGTTTTAAAATGTGCTTAAACAATTGAGTTTTAGATTCTTTTGAATAACCATCAATCATAAATAGAACAAATCGGCATGAAATAAACCCACAAGGGTTGACATGGCATAAAACCCAATAAACCATCCCAAACCATTAACACAAGGTCTTTTTAACGTGGAGTGCCAGACGCAAACCGAGGGTCATGTGGTGATCATTGAAAAAAGTGCGTGATCCTTTCGACATTCTCCTTTTGGGACGCCTCAAGCACCAGACATTCGTGCCGGCCCTTCCAAGTTTAATTTTTTACCCTGAAGGTAGGATTTGACACAAGGTCACATGTATGGGGAATCTGGCGAGGATGAGACTCGCTTTTTGCATACTTACAGGATTTGCGAAACTAGATTTTGAACTATTACACGACGACGGGTTGCCTATCTTACAAAAAGGGACTACTACTAAGAAGAAGAAGAGCTTGGGAAATATGGATGGTTTAGAAGGAAAGCGCTAAAGAGACGGAGATAGATAGACAGACAGAAAAGAAGAATTTGGGAAAGTAAGGTGGAATCTAAAATAAAGCATTTTGAGAGAGGGGGAAAACAAAAGAAAAAGAAGGAAGAAGAATAAAAAAGAATAAAAAAGAATAAAAAAAGAAGAAAGAAAAAAGAAAAAGAAGAAAAAGAAAAAGAAGAAAAAAGAAGAAGGAAGAGGAATAAAGAAGATGAATAAAGAAGAAAGAATAAAGAAGAAAAAAGAAGGAAGAATAAAGAAGAAGAATAAAGAAGAGGAATAAAGAAAAAAGGAATAAAGAAGAAAAAAAGAAGAGGAATAAAGAAAAAGAAGAGGAATAAAAGAAGAAAAAGAAAAAGAAAAAAGAAAAAAGAAAAAAGAAGAAAAAAGAAAAAAAGAAGAAAAAAGAAAAAAGAAGAAGGAAGAAAAAAAAGAAGAAGAAAGAAGAAAAAAGAAGGAAGAAGAAGAAAAAAGAAGAAGGAAGAAGAAAAAAGAAGAATATAGAAGAAAAAAGAAGAAGGAAGAAGAAAAAAGAAGAAGGAAGAAGAAAAAAGAAGAAGGAAGAAGGAAAAAGAACAAAAAGTAGAATAAACAGAAATATGATAGAGAAGGGAAATGGTCAGACTGAATGAAAAGATAGAATGTGATTAAGAGAGAATAGAAAAGAAGAAAATGTTCCTTATTAGTCGAGGTCAGGAGCGGAGTGGGAGTGGGTGGGAGTTAGGAACGAATTTGAATTTGGGATTGACGGAAGCCAATTTGAATTACAGCGTCTGATAAGTTGATCAATTGCCAGAAGAGACACGTATATATTTCACTTTCGGTAATTACGTCCTAAAATGGAATGACCCGACCATCCTGGTTCTACACTTCATCATTGATTGTCATAATATTCTTATTCCTGAATCGACCCGCCAAACCCAGTTTAGGATATTCGCTTTTTGCGCCCCCCCCTCATACACTATATTGATCCCGACACTTTCTAACCTATTGCTCTCGCTGTTTTTCGTTGATCCACGCATTCGTAACGTTCTCTAGCGAGCACCTTTGAGAGGGAGAGAGAGGAGAGAGAGAGAGAGAGAGAGAGAGAGAGAGAGAGAGAGAAGAGAGAGAGACGCTTAAAAGCTGTTTGGTTTTTGGTACGGGGGTGGGTGAGAAGTGATTTTGACCCTAGGCAGTCAGTGGGTCATACTTGGGGAAATCGGTGGAATTAGGATGTTGGGGAAGCTTTTGGGGTGAGGGTTTGGGTTAAGGTCAGATATCACCAGGGGCAACACAAGGATGCAGATCAGATGGGGTGATACTCGGCGAATGTGAAGAACCTGGGTTGATTACTTGTGGTGTGCAGATTTAGCGCGTGGACAGTGATCAGATAGAGTTCGCGGTCGTTTTGTCTCTTGTGTCCTAGTCAAATTGTAACTTTGAAACCTTCGACACTTGAAGGAGAAAAATCTCTCCGCGTGAAACTTCTAACTGGTTCCGGCCAGCGAGTGGGCTATTAATAGAGTATGCGCATCCATACTTTCGGCTTGATTTTGCTTTGATTGGGGATTCAAAGTTTCAATTAATGCTCAAGAGTTGTATTTAAATTTTCGACAGCGGCCACAGGATGGACTCCAACAAACAATAAACAAAATGTAGCGATGTAGTGAATCAAAGCGCGGACCGGCGACTGTAAACTTGGTCATCCTCCTCTTGTAAAAAGATCAAACTTGCTTGTGGAAAGATTTTTTTATTAATTTCAGTGATTTTGTGAAATTGTTATTCAATATCTAATTTTTGTATATCTTGGCGGAGAGTGGGACTCTCTTATACGTGGAAAACGATAGATTGTGTGCTGTCAGTGACTGTCCGGAGTATGAACAGGTCCAGCAGTGATGTTTTTTGTTTTCCTACCCAGGGGGGGAGGTTGTGGGGGCATGGCTACATCAACATTGATGATATTTTTGTGTTTCCTTGACGTGTGATCGCGCCTCAGCACTTACACCCGGCGTGCTGAGCTATGAGCCAAACTTCAGAATGGAACATTTTTTATTTTCCGTAAACGGCCGGGTGTAATGTTTTTTTCTCGTTCTATAGAACTGGATTCTACTAGTCGCAACGGAGCTGGATCTCGATGGACTTCAGCCACTATACTTTATTTATATATATATTTGTCATATAAACATGTATCAAGCCGTCTGATAAGAAAAAAAAAAGTCTTTTTAACATTCCTCGTATTAAAATGTATTGGTAACTATAATGTAATAAATACAGCTCTTACAGAGTAATTTGAAGCAACTTTATTTTATCATTTCTTCTCTGCTCTCCTTTTACTTATAAAACTTCGCTAGCAGGAGTTATATATATACTAATAACTAGTATAATAGTAAGTATTTAGATATCACGTGGCCCCTTTGAAAAATTAAACAACACCTCGACGTCCCTCGCAAGTGATGGATCGCTGTGCGCCGCATCTGTGGGTAGTGGGTGGCCTGGCGGCGCAGCCCTATATATAATGTACCTAAGTATAAGTATATATAAGGGGAACAATGGATAAGGTATAGAGCGAGTTGTGTTTCAACGGATCAGAGTAGAGGTTCTCTCTTTATTTTTAATTCTGGCTTGATTGAGTTTGTGGAGATCGTCTTTCATGCTCGGACGGTGCAATACTTTCGATTTGGTTTTTTTTTTTTTTTTTTTTTTTTTTTTTTGTTTTAAACAATCTTCTTAACAGCATATTATCGTTGAGTTAGTGAATATGACCAACTTATGAAATTGTGACGCGTGTTGGCGATGAGGATTAATTTATAACCGGCTTTTTTTTTTTTTTTTTAAAGGCAAAGAAATTATTGTTGACAAGTTAACAAACAAATATAAGAGGATGGAGTCCTTCCTAATCAAGGTTTAACTGGATTTTTTTTTAAGCAAAAAATACTGATTTTAAATTTTAAACAAAATTTCAAAGGGCATATATTATATATATAATATACATTATTTAAATTTTTACTTGAATAGGCACTTACAAGAAATAATAAAAACAGGCCCGTGTGCGGCATATGAAGTAACAGCGGTTGATGGCTAGTGAAGCACGCATGTATCGTATAAAATGTTCGGATCTTTTTCTTCATAGATAAATGGATTGACAAAGTGTACAGTCCCCAGCAAAGGGAGATGGGCTCGATGTGTAGAATCGTACAGGACTGGTTTCGACTTTATTAAAGCTCCATTAACTAGTGGTTTTACTGTGGTCTGCTTGAAAGTCCGGTTTTCGATTTTGTCGGAGGGAAATCGGTTAGTAGTCTTCCGCTGATGAGATAGACTTAAATAAGGTCGAACAGTACTGTACGGTATTCTACACTGAGCCATCCTTTGGCTGGATTACACTTGTCAAGTTCATTTTCTATTTAAGAAAAAGTATCGAATTTTATTGCGAATTGCGAGAAAACAATATGCGTTGGTAAGTGCTTCAAGTAAAAAATTTATTATTATATATTTAAATAGTTAATGTATGTAAAGTTAATATTTTGATTGTTAATTTTCTTCTCTCACTCGTTATTTTGGTTTCAAATTTATTTATTCCTTTGTTCTTGTTTTGTGTAATTCTTCAAATTGAAAATAATTGCGTTATTGGCTTGCATTATAGAGACACACCCGGCCAGACGTGTGACAACCTTTATTATTTCGTTATTACTCTTTCTTTAATTTTTATATGTTTATATGTGGCATTTTTTTTTTTTCTTTTCAACTTTCTCTTTATCTTAAAACACGGACATGGTATTTTTAGCGGGGTGATGACACTTGCATCAAAAAAAAGGGGGCTTAGATTTCTTATCATTACTTAGAACTCATGAAAACATTCTTACTATTAGGCAGACTGAAACGGGCCCGCTTGGTCTATGGTGGTGTCATGACCTAATAGCTGGTTCGAGTCCTCGACTCTGCCGGTCGTGCCACATACGTCGAAGCCCATGTCTTAATCTTCCTGTGGAAATGGGTGCGAAATAAGGGCGTGCCCTTCGTGGTATTGGTTTTAGACGATAGTGGCTTCGCAGGTATCCGTTGCTGTACGTGAATTAGCGAGGTTCGAGGCTTCACTTTGTGCCTCAATAACCATTTGCCTTTTGGTCTCATATCCTAAGCAGGAGTACCGTGCGGACGGGTTCGGTAAATACCTACTCTTATTTTTTTTCTTCATCGAATTTAAATCCAATGGAGTCAATAAAGTTAATGCCAGCCATTTGGTTTTAGGAAACGGGAATATTACAGCATAGGAAACACTGTATCATCACACATCAAACAGAGAAGGCTGTGTCTTGCTGTGGTCTCTACTTCTTCTCCGCCGCAATAGTG
This sequence comes from Doryteuthis pealeii, assembly GCA_023376005.1. Taxonomy (NCBI): domain Eukaryota; kingdom Metazoa; phylum Mollusca; class Cephalopoda; order Myopsida; family Loliginidae; genus Doryteuthis; species Doryteuthis pealeii. Next base: position 88,740,474 of record CM042154.1, on the reverse strand, counting down.
TTACCGCCCGGTTTCTATCTCTCAATAGCAATGTTCCACCTTCGGAATGAGAGCATCCCTGTCTTTCTTCAAACAGAACTACAAGATTTTCGCACCTTCCTCGTGCTTCTGGATGATAAATGGTTTGGCCTCTCAAAACTCTCTTTCATCATAGGACCGAAAAGAGGGCAAACATTACTCTTTCAGTGACGGAGGAAGTGAAATCTGTATGAAAAGAAGGTGGCTAAAGAACAGTTAATACAGATAAATTTTAACCCGCAAGCACGAATACATGCCTCTTGATTCGAAGTGGACACTTACTTGCCGTTACTTTTCGTGATTGGAGAACGGTAACAATGTGGAGGTAGGATAATGAGCCGACGAGAAAGGACCAGCCTTCCTTTTTGATGTATATGTCCGTGTGTTGGTAAATTATGCTCGTGGCTAGAATTAAGTTTTGGACTCACCCTACACCACACATATATATTATATGTAGTGGTGTTGTGTGTTTGTGTGGTGTGTGTGTGTGTGTGTGGTTTGTTGCTGTACTGACGCGGAATTTCTGTCGGGACGCGATAAGTCTTTTGTTCGATCGCTTATGTCTGTCTGGCAATCTTTTTAATGTCAGGGGTGGAAATTGTTGTATGCAATCCACAAAGGTTTCTTTTCCACGCGCGCTTTCGGGCAGGTGGTCTTATGTGCCATCTTACACAAGGTGTTAAACTGGGGAATATTTTATTTCCTTTCCGTATGTCTTCGCTTCTCACCACGAGGCGAAGTAGCAGGTAGGGATGTCCGGTGTCAAGTCCGGGCCCGTAGACATATGCAAGGCCAGGTCAGGCGTAGTAGTAAGCGGAGTTCAAACAAGTTCCCGTTTAAACGAAACAGGGTCTGTAGAAGATTTTGTTAGAGGGGCTCATAAGTTTTAAGAGAGGTAAGGGAATGGTGGACAAGGGAAATTGGCGGGAAATTATAGCAATTTGGAGGAACATTGCAACTATTTTTCAAAAGTTTATTTTCTTGTCTTAAGATTGGGCTTTGATTTGTTTTGCATATATAGCATCTTGTGCGTTGGATAAGTGCTCAAGTAAATTTAATACATACCCTTTATTTCAGACGTTTCTACAATACAAAACATCAAAAATCTTATTCAAGTCACTTTTCGCCAGAAGGGCAAATGCGGTCTGTTGTTTGTTATTATTCTCTTCAATGGCGCCTTCCTTACCTATTATGGTAGAGGCGGCGGGCGTAGGTAGCTGTGAAACAAGCTATTTCGCTATGGAATGGTCAGCTGTCGGTACTGTGGGCCGAGGGATAAAAGTGTTTCAACACACTAAGTGTATATGTGCAAAACTGCGGATCTGCTTGAAGTCGGTTTTCCGATTTTCCGGTCGGAGGGAATCTAAGTATTACCGCTGATGAGACTTAAGTAAAGTCGAAAACAAGTCTGTACGGTATTTCTAACAAAACATCGATACCCCCTCATCTTTCAACTGGGATTACACTGTCAAGTACATTAGTTATTTTCCCTTAAAAAAAGTATCGAATTTACCTGCGTACAGAAACTAACCGCAACACAAAGTGCGTTGTAAAAGTGCCTTCAAGTAAAAATTTATAATCATTTTGTTCAGCAACGTTTCTAAATAAACACATCCAAAATCTTATATATAACGATATAGTATCGCAACAGACAATCTTTTTTTTCCATTTCTTTGTTTAATAATCTATAATGCATTTATTGAAATTGTATTGTAAACGAATGTGGTATGGTTTTATTTTGGAACTCGTATGTATAGATAATAATAAGTTATAGTATTTAAATCTCATCTTAGATTTTTAATCCACCTAAGTTGTTCAAGAATTAAACACTGGAATTTCGCTAAGGTTTATTTCATTTAATATATAATACAGAAATGAAATTGAATAATAACAAATAGAATTGACTGCAAATACAATGGTAACTTGAGTTACGGGTGAACTAATTTTTTAATGATTTTTCCCGATCTTACGTGGTTTGTCATTCGTTATTTTCGACTCTTGTTTTTGGGTGTTTACGATGGTAAAATTTTTTAATTTTGAGAT
>CM042154.1:88706509-88738313 GCA_023376005.1 Doryteuthis pealeii | reverse complement strand
AAGATCATACATGGCTTACACACACACAAACATACATAACATACACAACGCTACACACACGACACATGGCTTACACACAAACACACACACACGGCTTACACACAACACACACACAACGCTTACACATACAAACACACACACGGCTTACACATACAAACACACACACCGGCTTACACATACAACACAACACACACGGCTTACACATACAACACACACACCACACACGCTTACACATACAAACACCACACCACACACGCTACACATACACAACACACACACACACGGCTTACACATACAAACAACACACACACACAACACACTTACACACACACACACACGGCTTACACATACAAACACACACACGGCTTACACATACAACACACACACACACACACACACAACACGCTTACACATACAACACAATGGCTTACACACACAAACACACACACACCACACATATAATATATAATATATGATCACGTATGTTAATTTGGATTTATGACGAAATGATAACCTCAATAGAACGCCGTGTCAACATTTTAGGGTCAAATGACTCATTTTCTAAACCGGAAACTTGTTGCGATAAACGGAGGGATCATATGTTTTCTGAACGTCAACTGATTTACAACCCTCGTATGATTAAGGCCATTATTGATGCAAACGATCGATTGTTTTATTGAGATCGCTGTGAACTTCTTTTTTTGATGATGTTAATCTATCCACATATTATGGGTGTATATCTCATTTCTTAGCGATGGGGCAACGATTACTGTGTTTCTCAGCGGCGGTCACTAGTCATTCCTAGTATCACCCCGGATCGAAGTATAATTAAACATGCAACAATTACAAGCCGAACCACACACACTATATATATATATATATATATATATATATATATATATATATATAAAATATGGATTCTATAAGTAAACAGTACTCAATACCGTTGATAGAACATTTATAGCCAACTTAGGGTACCGTACACACTTGGTGCTTGGTTACTCATAGTTTCTCTCGATAAATTATCAATAACTAAACGCCGTTGATCTCATGTCCACGCTAACGTAACTCTCTCTCTCTCTCTCATATATATATATATATATATATATATATATATATATATATATATATATATAAGGGTCTTTGGGATAAATTTGACATTTTTATTTGGATATTTTCTCTGTAGCTTGGAGGTATTGACACACACTACGCATCATTTAAAAGCTTGGACCCTTCTTCATTCATATACGATGACAGATTTCTAATGATAAAAATGCTTCTGGTTTTTAAAGATAAAATTTATTTTATTTTTAACACAAAATACGCATTTTCCGGCCCTGAACGAGAGCGTTTGTACACACACACACACACACATATATATAAGTGTATTTTGGCAGCATTTTTTCTTTTATACAAGTTTTGTTGAACTGTACAGACAATTCCTGGCGGACAAGTTTTTCATTGATCCGTTCCAATTTTCGGGCCATCTTTCTGGTGTCGGGGTGTAACTGGTATAGCAGTCCCCCAAAGGTTTCAAAACGAGTGCTTTCGGCAATACAATTTGCCATCCTCAGGTGTGAATTGTATTGCCGAAAGCGCTCGTTTTGAAACCTTTGGGGCACTGTTATACCAGTTACAACCCGACACCAGAAAGATGGCCCGAAAATTGGAACGGATCAATGAAAAAACTTGTCCGACAGGAATTGTCTGTACAGTTTAACAAAACTTATATATATATATATATATATATATATATATATATATATATATATATATAACTATTTCAACTGGAATGTGTATATATAAACTATTTCAACATGAATGTGTATACACTTTTGTATGTTGCTATAACTTAAAACAAATCGCACATCTTAGCGTATTTCTGTTTGATTGTAGTAATAATAAAGAAAATCTTATACGATTAACAAATTTTATGAAAATAGTGTGATGTTTGTTTTCCTCGTCATTCTGATTGTAATTTATCAAAGGAGAAAACTATTAAATATTAAATCTGATTTATTTCCTTATTGGCAATTAATTGTAAGATCGAATCTATAAATAGAATGGGACTTGACATTGAAGTCAATGTCCGTTGAAAACAGATTATCAAACGAGTTGCATATATATATATATATATATATATATATATATATTATATATGTGTGTGTGTGTGTGTGTGTGTGCGTGTTATTAATATAATATTTTTACACTATTTTAAATACGTGACGAGTGTATGTGTATGTGTATTTTTGTAATGTAACTGTGTGTGTGGTAAAATTTATTAGTTAATATTGCAATTATTATTATAATATTTATTAAATTTATTTTGTATCCTAGATTTAAATAAAGGGGGAAATTGTGTGTGTGTGTGTGTGTGTGTGTGTGTGTGTGTGTGTGTGTGTGCAAGCATAAGTGTGTATTATTAGTGATTACGTGATGAGTGTGCATCTGTGTGTGTTAGTATGAAAGTTATCTGCGACATTACATTAAGGTGGGAGGATTACATTTCTCTATCTTACGGTTTTATCATGTGCTCTTCATTATTCTATACAGGCAGGACCTGTGGATATACCATAGTATGATAATTTGATTGCAATGTTTGATATATTTACTTAAGAGCTATTGCAAAATATAGAACGCTATAATGTAGAAAGTATAATAATCTTGATTTCACTCTCTCTCACTCTCTCATAAAAGAGGAGGGTGTTATAAAATATTTTTATTGGTTTGTCGATAAAAATTTGGGGGAAGTAGTTTAAAATATCTACATTAATTTACTCGGGACAAAATAAGATCAAAATCACCAAAATGTATTCCATAATTCACAATTTCAAAAACATCAAACATAAGTAAATTGTTATTTGTACAACGTTTCGGCCGATATACCTTCCGGCCTTCAGGTATTTCTTGTCGGACTCGGGAACCTTCTCGGACTTGGGAATCTTCTTTTCGTATTCGGCAGCCATCACGGAACTTTGAACCTAACCCTTTACTTAACAATATGAGTCTAGGTAAAAAAGCATACATAAGTAAAATAGGTAGATATTCTAGCCAAAACAGGATACCGTGGAATAAATAAAGGGTTAGATTCAAAGTTCTGTGATGGCTCCCGAATACGACAAGAAGGTTAGTTCGAAAGAAGGTTCCCAGAGTTCGAAAGAAGGTTCCAGAGTTCGAAAAGAAGGTTCCAGAGTTCGAAAAGAAGGTTCCCAGAGTTCGAAAAGAAGTTCCCCAGAGTTCGAAAGAAGGTTCCCAGAGTTCGAAAAGAAATACCTGAAGAAGGCCGGAGGGCATATCGGCCGAAACGTTGTACAAATAACAATAAAGATGGGGACAATAGTCCGAATAACGCAGATAATACTAATCATGAAGCCTCATCTCAAACATTCAGAGAAATAGTATCAAACAAATTAATTTTTCAATTCCTTTTAATTTTACGTTAGGCATTTAAGCGACGCATGACCATTTGGAATGTTTCATTTTAAAAATTGCTTGAAATAAAATGGGACAAATGTGCGATTAACCGACACAAGATAATCTGGATTTACATTTTGCATTATATCTTGAAAAATTTGGACGTTCTCAATTTCAACCAGAGGGTGTTGCAGGAAGATAACGGACGACAGATTTAGGAACAAGCGTATTATTATCCTATAAATATATAGAAATAACCGTAAAGCTTTTACGTTTATTGTTGAATTTATATATATAGTGGAACGCACATGTTGAAAAATTCAGAGTTCAAACAAAATATTTGAGTAAAAAAGGCCGAAGTTGTCAAACAAATGTTCGGACTTCAAATATAATTGTCGAACCGATGAAAACAAAAGTCGCTCGAATGACTCCCAAGGCAAAACAAAGACTGCCGAATGCCTGGTTGAATCTACCTAAGCACCATCAATTAGTGCCAGTCGCTATCTTGAACAAGTGTTATATTGTTTATGTGCAAATTCTTCTCTTTGTGTGTGTTTGTCCTCTATTTTACGACTAATTTAAACCTTATTCATGGATTCTAAGAAAGGGATTAATGATATTACTGGAAAGGGAAAGAGGAATGTTGTGAGGTCTGATGGTCAAGAACGCAAAAATCCACTTTACACAATTTCTTATGGGAAATAAGGATTCAGTTTTCGACAAAATCGGTTCTCGAACATAATTTTTGAACGAATTTGCGTGCGTGCGTGCGTGCGTGCGTGTTCTATGAATCCTTGTGTATTTGTGTTATATACCGATAAACTGTTGTTTTTTGAACAGTTAGTGTAGTTAGATTTTGAATTAAAAATTCGTTGAAATTCAAAATCGGAGGGGATAAAAATGATTGACACACGGTAACATTAAGTTGACCCAACGCCACTGAGAAACGTGATAACGGAAGTTAAATTTAGCTTAGTTAGTCAGCAGTTGAGAGGGAGACACCATGATGTAGACATTGTCTTTTACTTTCTGGTTGAAAATTAAAAGATGTGATCATTCAAAATATAAGCCTTATGTCGTCTTTCTGAATAATGGCGCACAATCTTCTACAAAAGCAGAACAAAAAAGAAATAAAGTCAGACCAGCATCTTTAGAAAAGCCCCAGCTACACAAGAGACAGACCAAGTTACCAGTCAACTACTCGATGTACTCAAACAAATAAGTAAGAGATAAGACTTTAAAAATGTAGGAGAATTATCCGAATGCCTCTCAACAACACACCCTATCCATATATATATTGTGCTGTGGACATGTAAACAACTTAATAGCTGGATTATATTTTGAACATTTTTGATAATCTCTTACACTTTTTATATATTTACACCAAACTCTTTTTGAGTTTATTTTTGGATTAAAAATGCTTCTGATTTTTAAAAATAGAATTTATTTTATTTTTGAAACAGTATGCGCATTTTAAAAAATTCAAGCATTCCAGCGTGTGTTTGTACCCCCTATTCTCTTCCAACGGTTTTTTATCCCTTCTTTCTTTCATATATTTTTTGCTCGTTGATGATGACCCTTCTACTAAGGCGTCGAAACAGATTCTGTCAGCAGATAATAATTACTAATTGTTTTTTCAAAATGTTAAATTCATTCTGTCGGATTAATTTCCATTTATTTACACACATATATATATATATATATATATATATATATATATATATATATAATCTGATTGGATGGCTACACAACATTTGTACATATATTTATTAGATAAACATCAACTTTGATTTGTAAATAAACATGCAAATCTTCTTAATATATATGCAGATGCGTGTGAGAGAGAGAGAGAGAGAGAGAGAGAGAGAGAGAGAGAGAGAGAGAGAGAGAGAGAGAGAGAGAGAGAATATATATGTATGCTTGTGTTTGTGTGTGTGTAAGAGAATGTGAGCATTTTTCTTGTGTCTTTTATTTAAAATCCCGTGATTTAAAGTGGTCGCTCAAATACACACGTACGTAACCTCTCTCTCTCTATATATATGTCTCTCTCTCTCTATCTATCTCTATGTATGTCTCTATTGCACATGAATTGATCTAATATCTTATTATAATGGAGATTGTGTGTTTTTCTGTCTGTAACCGAAACTATATTACTACTCAAGTCACAATTCCCTTAGTTATTTATATCACATTCTCAATGATTTTATTTTTATTTAAACCTCAATTATTAATAAAATTGTTTTACATTATTATACTGTTGACCATATCTACATACTAATAGCATGCATTTATATTTATATGTACAACAAAATAGCGGTTTACAGTGTGAATGGGAAGGCTAATTTGCATATTGATATTAAAAATGTGATTTTAATAAATATGTGCTTAGTATTATTGATTTCTAACTGTTTGGTTTTATTATAATGAATATAAGCAAACATTTCTTCAATGAATCTTAAATGAAATCCGTTAACAAGAAAAAATAACTGTCATTTTATTCTTTACTTCCTCTTTTAACTAAATATTTAAATTAGAAAAAATAACAATGAAAGACAAGAGTGATGGAAGAGTAAGTTTCAGTTGTTCTATTTTTCGATTATACCCCCTCTGTTTCAAATCTTTTTATCTGCATTCTTATTTAGTTTCATTAGCTTTTCTAATTTAATATAATATATTATTACATTAAAACTTAAATACTTGCACCCGGAGGGTGCATATATTTGCTAGTATACTAAATTTTTTAAGCACTATTTGTGTTCATTCAATACGAAGCATTCAGGGGAATTAATTCGTCTATCTATATTTGAATTTAAGTCTATAATGTTTTGTCCTAATGTCTGTTGTTCATTTTAAAATTACACACACACACACACACACATATATATATATATATATTTGTATGTGTGTGTGCACATGCAAGTGTCCGACATGTATGCGTGTGTGTCGGATTTAGGGATAAAATAGTCTTTGCCGTGAATTAAACGTCATCTTTATATTCTTGGACTCAAACGGGCTAATGGCCGACAGTCGTCAGATTTACGTGTAAAGAAAGTAAAAAGGGGAAAAAAAAAGAAAATATAATTACAAAGAGTGAGCAGCCAATAAAGCAGTCATTAAAATAATGTACTTGTTTACTTCCTGTTCATGAAGCCATTATCACTTTTGATCAAAATAAAAGTCAGGTGCTTCTGCCAAGAATTTCTTCGATTCGCCAAGAAAATAATTAAATAACCGGAATCACGACGAACGAATCAGGGAAATTTTAACCTTAAAATGACGGCAACAACAACCACTATAACAATCCATACATATAATATACTATGCCCATCCATTATATATATATATATATATATATATATATATATATATATATATATATATATGTGTGTGTGTGTGTGTGTGTGTGTAAGTGAATACCTTTGATAAGATATAAATTTATTTCGGAATTTTCTTTTCCTTCTTAAGTCTACGAATCCGAATATTTTATAACCGTATATATTCCGTATATGTAAATAGATATATATACGCAAATCTTTATATGTATCCACCAATTTATATATGTATAAATGAATAACTTGGTACAGATTTCTAATCCAATGCAATATTAGAATATGAAGACGAAGAAGACAAAAAGAAGAAGAAGAAGAAGAAGAAGACGAAAAAGAAGACGGAAAGTAAGATGCAATATAAACAAATGAGAAGAAGAAGAAGACGAAGAGGCGAAGAAGACGAAGACGAAGAAGGCGAAGAAGAAGACGAAGACGAAGAAGGCGAAGAAGAGACGAAGACGAAGAAGAGAAGAAGAAGACGAAACGAAGACGAAGAAGAAGAAGAAGAAGAAGGCGAAGACGAAGAAGAAGAAGAAGAAGAAGAAGAAGGCGAAGGCGAAGGCGAAGACGAAGAAGAAGGCGAAGAAGAAGAAGGCGAAGAAGAAGAAGAAGAAGAAGAAGAAGAAGAAGAAGGCGAAGAAGAAGAAGGCGAAGGCGAAGAAGAAGAAGGCGAAGGCGAAGACGAAGGCGAAGACGAAGAAGGAAAAGACGAAGAAGGCGAAGTAGAAGAAGGAAAAGACGAAGAAGGCGAAGTAGAAGAAGGAAAAGACGAAGAAGGCGAAGGCGAAGACGAAGTAGAAGAAGGAAAAGACGGAGAAGGTGAAGACGGAGACGAAGACGAACAAGAAAATAGACAGAAGTTGTTGGTGAAAGTGGAGGGGGTAAAAGAAAAAGATTGAGGGGAAAAAGAAAGAGGAGGAGAAGAAAAAAAAAGAGGAGGAAGAGGAAGAGGAAGAGGATAATGTGCATTTAGACGGTATCAGTTATGACATATTCAGAATCGGTTCGCATCTGTACCTGAGAGGTAATCGATTTGCTCGACGGGGCAGGAAATTAATGACCAGGTAGAAAAAGATTCTGCACCCCTCGGGATACACCCCCCCCAAAAAAAAAAATATATGTAAAAAAAAAAATGGAAGAGCGAAAAGGAATGAACATTGCAAAGATAAAAAAAACCCGCCCAACAATTCAGATTTTAAAATACCTAAACTGACCCTAAATTTATCCAATGCACATTTTATTGCACCAATAACATTGTATTGGCGGTTGGGGTGTTGCGCTTACTAAAATAGATCAGGGTTCATGGCTCCCAGGTGGTCAACGGTCTTACTAAAAATCTAATTATTTTCCTGACCTCCCACCAGGTCGCATTAACACAAGCAGCCCTGTCAGCTGAGGGCTTTAGAATACACCGACTGCACATCTGTAGAGGGGTAAGACTACCCAATGAGACAGCCTGTTGGGCGTGATGCTTAAGGATGGAAACCTGGTGGATGAACAATCCATGACATGCAACATTCCACTTTGGCCCTTACTTAGGTTAGATGGTCGGTCTAAAAGTCCCTCCCCGAACAATCAGCTAATGACATCAAGCCCTAGCACCGATATGATTGTACTAACCATATTATTCTTATGGTAAACTCAACCCTTTTTATCATATATGTGCTAGAAGGAAGTGGCTGAGTGTCTTAGTGTCCTGGGCGTGTTGTTGTTGTTGAAGTCCTAATTCTAGAGCTTTGGGGAGTGTGGAGTATCCCTCCATCACCATTACTCCCAGATCCACTCTGTCCCGGAATGGCAGTACCTGTTAGGGTCCCGTCTATGTGTTAAATCGAAGAAAAACGTGTTTTAAAATTTGCTTAAACAATTGAGTTTTAGATTCTTTTGAATAACCATCAATCATAAATAGAACAAATCGGCATGAAATAAACCCACAAGGGTTGACATGGCATAAAACCCAATAAACCATCCCAAACCATTAACACAAGGTATTTTTAACGTGGAGTGCCAGACGCAAACCGAGGGTCATGTGGTGATCATTGAAAAAAGGTGCGTGATCCTTTCGACATTCTCCTTTTGGGACGTCTCAAGCACCAGACATTAGTGCCGGCCCTTCCAAGTTTAATTTTTTACCCTGAAGGTAGGATTTGACACAAGCTCACATGTATGGGGAATCTGGCGAGGATGGGACTCGCTTTTTGCATACTTACAGGATTTGCGAAACTAGATTTTGAACTATTACACGACGACGGGTTGCCTATCTTACAAAAAAATTCAGCAAAGCACGTTTGAGCAAAAAAAGCACTTTCAAGAAACACATTTTTTGCTAATAAATGTTGAGCTATCAGGTAACTCTAGCTGGACCCGAGGATTTACCACAGTATGATAATTTAATTATTACAACGTTTCATATGTTTACTTAAGAGCTATTGAAATTGTTCAATATGTAAAATTTTTTAATAATCTTGATTTAACTTTGTCATTTTTTACCCTTTCTTTCCTTTTTTAAATACATTTTTATTATGTTCGATTTAAATAGATTAGCGTTATCGCTTCACCCTTTCTATCTTTTCCCTACTCTTTCTTTATTATGGTATTTTTTCTGTGAAGCATATTCTTTTTCTTCCCTTTCTTTCTAATAAAAACGGAATAGTCCATTATAGGTTAAATACGGGGAATTTAATTAGGGAGACAGATAATAAACGAAGAAACATAGGGTTAGGACACAAGAAAGAAGTCGAAGAGAGAGAGAGAGAGAGAGAGAGAGAGAGAGAGAGAGAGAGAGAGAGAGAGAGAGACTACTACTATTAAAAAGAAGAGCTTGGGAAATATGGATGGTTTAGAAGGAAAGTGCTAAAAGAGACGGAGATAGATAGATAGATAGATAGATAGATAGACAGACAGAAAAGAAGAATTTGGGAAAGTAAGGTGGAATCCAAAATAAAGCATTCTGAGAGAGGGGAAAACAAAAGAAAAAGAAGGAAGAAGAATAAAAAAGAAGAAACAAGAATAAAAAAATAAAAAAGAAGAAAAAAGAAGAAAGAAGAAATAAAATAGATGAAGAAATAAAACAGAAGAAGGAAGAAGAAGGAAGAATAATAAAGAAGAGGAATAAAGAAGAAGAAAGAAGAAGAAAAAAGGAAGAAGAAAAAAGGAAGAAGAAAAAAGGAGAAAAAGGGAGAAAAAAGAAGAAAAAAGTAGAAAAAAGGAAAAAGAAAAAAGAAAAAAGGAAAAAGAAAAAGAAAAAGGAAAAGAAAAAAGAAAGAAAAAAAGAAAAAAAGAAGAAAAAGGAAGAAGAAAAAAGAAGAAAAAAAGAAGAAGAAAAAAGAAAAAGAAAGGAAGAAGAAAAAAGAAAAAAGAAGGAGGAAGAAGAAACAAGAAGAAGGAAGAAGAAACAAGAAGAAAAAAGAATAAACAAGAATGAAGAAGAATAAAGAAAGAACAAAAAAGAACAAAAAGTAGAATAAATAGAAATATGATAGAGAAGGAAAATGGCCAGACCGAATGAAAAGATAGAATGTGATTAACAGAGAATAGAAAAGAAGAAAATATTCCTTATTAGTCGAGGTCAGGAGCGGAGTGGGAGTGGGTGGGAGTTAGGAACGAATTTGAATTTGGGATTGACGGAAGCCAATTTGAATTACAGCGTCTGATAAGTTGATCAATTGCCAGAAGAGACACGTATATATTTCACTTTCGGTAATTACGTCCTAAAATGGAATGACCCGGCCATCCCTAGTTCTACACTTCATCATTGATTGTCATAATATTCTTATTCCTGAATCGACCCGGCCAAACCCAGTTTAGGATATTCGCTTTTGCCCCCCCCCCTCTCATACACTATATTGATCCCGACACTTTCTAACCTATTGCTCTCGCCTGTTTTTCGTTGATCCACGCATTCGTACCACGTTCTCGCGAGCACCTTTAAGAGAGAGAGAGAGAGAGAGAGAGAGAGAGAGAGAGAGAGAGAGAGAGAGAGAGAGAGAGAGAGAGACGCTTAAAAGCTGTTTGGTTTTGGTACGGGGGTGGGTGAGAAGTGATTTTGACCCTAGGCAAGTCAGTGGGTCATACTTGGGGAAATCGGTGGATTAGGATGTTGGGGGAGCTTTTGGAGAGTGAGGGTTCTGGGTTAAGGTCAGATATCACAGGGGATGGGTGATATCGAGCAATGTGAAAACCTGGTTGATTACTTGTGGGCTGTGCAGAGCGTGGAAGTCAAGGTCGCGGAATCTCTTTCTAGTCAAATTGTAAACTTTGACCTTCGACACTTGAGGAGAAATCCTCCCGTGAAACTTCTAACCTTTATTAGCACTTTTGATTGGATTCAATTTCAAATTAATTGCTCAATGTTTTATTCGACACTTGGTCATCTCCTTTAATATAAACTCTTGTGAAGAGATTTTTATTAATCAGTGATTTTGTGAAATGTATTCATATCTAATTTTTGTATATATGGTGGACTCTCCTATCGTGAACGATAGATGAGGGTCAGCAGTGAATGTTTTTGTTTCCTACCATGTTGTGCATGCTATCAAGATGATATTTTGTGTTTCCTTGAGTGTGATAGCAGCCCAGCCTTGCTGTGAGCTATGAAGCCACACTGTCAGATGGAATTTTCTAAAGCGGGTGTCAAATGTTTTTGTTTAATAGTCAGACGGAGCTGATCTCGATGCTTCAGTCTATTTTTATATATATATTTAAAAGTCCGTTTAAAATTCTTCTATTAAATGTATTGTAAACTATAATTAAATAAATACAGCTCTTACAGAAGTAATTGAGCACTTTATTATCATTTCTACAATACTAACAAGGAGTTTATATATATATATATATATATATATATATATATATATAAAGGATAAGATGATAAGAAAAAGACAGATGTTGTTCAATTAAAGTTCTTTATTCTGCTGATATTGCAATATTTCGATTTTTTAAAAATCTTAACAGCATATTATGTTGAGTTAATAATATGACAACTTATGAAAATTGTGACCGTTTTGCGATGGGATTAATTTATACCGGACTTTTTTTTTTAAGGAAAAAGAGAATATTTTAAGTTAAACAAAGAAAAATATAAAAGAGGATGCGTCCCCTTCCTAATCAGGTTTAACTGATTTTTTTTAGCAAGAAATAGAAATATTTTAAATTTTAAACAAAATTCTCAAAGGGCATATATATATATATATATATATATATATATATATATATATATTAAATTTTTACTTGAAGGCACTTACAACGCATGTATCGCATAAAATTCGATACTTTTTCTTATAGAAAATGAACTTGACAAGTGTAATCCCAGCAAAGGATGGCTCGATGTGTAGAATACCGTACAGACTGTTTCGACTTTATTAAGTCTCATCGCTAGTGTTTCACTGCGTCTGCTGAAGTCCCGGTTTCGATTTCTGTCGGAGGGAAATCGTTGGTATATACCGCTGATGAGACTTAATAAAGTCGAAACAGTCTGTACGGTATTCTACACATCGAGCCATCCTTTGCTGGGATTACACTTGTCAAGTTCATTTTCTATAAGAAAAAGTATCGAATTTTATGCGATACATGCGTTGTAAGTGCCTTCAAGTAAAAATTTAATATATACTTTATTCAGCAACGTTTCTAAATAAACAAACATCCAAAAATCATATATATATATATATATATTATATATATATATATATATATATATCTCGCACTTTTAGTATTGGAGAATTGAAATTAAAGTTCTTGATTACGAGTGTAAGAACTGTATTTATTTTTATTGAGTACAATACATTTATTGTCTGTCAGACAGACGTATTGTCTTGGCGATAAGTCGCTAACACGCTGCTCTGAAACCAATGATAACTATCGCACCTTAAATGTACAGCTCTTACATTATCAATACATTTGATTTGATTCAAATTATTAGCTAAATATCTTATTCGCCACTTGGTGATCTCCCTAGTATTGTGAAGAGATTTTTATTTATCAACTAATAGGATCTGTGGATATACCACAGTATGATAATTTGATTATTCAACGTTTGATTCGTTTACTTAAGAGCTATTGCTAAATAGTTCAATATATAAAAGTATAATAATCTTGATTTAATTCTCTCTCACTCTTTTTGTTTCAAATTTATTCCCTTTTCTTTATCTTCAATTGAAATAGATTAGCGTTATGGCTTCCACATGTGCACACCCTTTATATTTCCCTTACTCTTTCTTTATTTTTATATTATTATATGTGGCATGTCTTTTTTCTTCACTTTCTTTATATTAAAAACGGAATGGTCCATTATTTAGCGGAGGTGATGACACTCATAAAAAAAGCTAGACTCTTAGATCCATTACTACCTAATAGCTAGTTCAATCCTCACGGTGTGCCCCATACATGCAAACCCATGTCTTATCCTACCTGTGGCAAACGGGTCGAATAAAGGGGGCGTCCCTTCGTGGTATAATGGTTAGCAAGATAGTCTCGCAGATCCGTTGCTACTGAATAGCGAGTTCGAGGCTCACTTGATGCCTCATACTTGCGATTTTGTCTCATATCCTACCCGTGGCGAACGGGTTCGGTAAATACCTACTCTTATTATTTTTCATGAATTTATCCAATGGAGAGTCAAAAAGTAATGCCATTTGGTTTAGGACGGGAATAATTACCAGCATAGGAGGAACATGTATCATACATCAAAATGAAGCTGGTCCTCTGTGGATCTCATCACTTCTTCTCCAATAGTTACCGTTTCTCTCAATAGCAATGTTCCACCTTCGAATGAGAGCATCCCTGTCTTTCTTCACTACAGATTTCACTTTCTCGTCTCTGGAATAATGTTTGCCTCTCAAACTCTCTTTCATAGGACCGAAAAGAGGCAAACATTACTCCAGTGACGAGGAAGTGAAATCTGTAATGAAGAAGTGGCTCAAAGAACAGTTAACAGAATTCTACCAAGCACCGATACATGCTCTTATTCGAAGGTGGAACATTGCTATTGAGTGAAACGGTAACAACGTGGAGAAGTAGGGATATGACCCACAGAGGACCAGCTTCATTTTGATGTATATGTCCCTGTGTTGGTAATTATTCCTGTGCTAAGAATTAAGTTTTGACTCACCCTCATATATATATATATATATATATATATATATTATATATATATATATATATGTGTGTGTGTGTGTGTGTGTGTGTGTGTGTGTTTGTTGTTGAACTGTGCTGACGATTCTTGTCGGACGAGCTTTTGTTCGATCCTTTCTGTCTGGCAATCTTTTTAATGTCAGGGTGGAATTGGTGTAGCAATCCACCAAAGGTTTCTTCACGAGCGCTTTCGGCATGTCTTTGTGCCATCTTCAGGTGTAAAACTGGCGGAATATTTCCGTTGTCTCGCTTCTCAAACGAGCAGTAGCAGTAGGAATTAGTAGTAAGCGGAGTTCACAAGTTCCGTTTAAACAAACAGGGTCAGTAGAGATTTGTAGGAGGGGGCTCATGAGTTTGTAAGAGAGAAAGGGGAATGGTGGAAGGAGAATTGGCGGGAAATTATAGGCATTTGAGGACATGTTTAATAGTTTCAAAGTTTATCTTGTTTAAGGTGGGTTTGTTTTGTTTGATATATACATCTTTGATTATATATATATATATATATATATATATATATTTAATATACCAAGCGTGTTGGTAGATCCTTGCGGAGAGAAAAAACCCGGCAGAGAGTTTGATTGTAAAAATATACTACCAAACATCAACCAGGAAGAAAAAAATTTTTGAAAAAAAGAAAAGACCAAGATATTCGTACCAACAAAAAATAATCTATTGGTATAGTATTTGGCCAAAAGAAAAAACAATTTATATGCATATATATGTATATAAGATATATATATATATATTCATATAACCGCTAGGAGAAGCTAATTTGTAAAAAGTGCTCGATACCTAAGTAGAGTCAGATTTTAGCCCTGAAGAGCTTTATGCGAAACTAATAGTAGGTTCGTCTGACTCAGTAGATATCCTTATATATATATATATATATATATATATATATATATATATATATAATTCTTTTCATTTCTTTGTTTAATAATCTATATGATTTATTTGATTGTATTGTAAACAAATGGGGTATGTTTTATTTGGACTCGTATGTATAATAATAAATAAAGTATATATTTAATCTCATCTTAGATCTTTAATCCACCATAGTTGTTTCAAAATAAACACTGAATTTCGATAAGTTTAGTTAATTTAAATATATAAAATACAAGAAAATGAATTGAATACATCAAACAAATAGAAATACTGAAATACAATGGTAACTTGAGTTACGAGTAACTAATTTATGATTTTTCCGATTTACGTGTTGTCATTCGTTCGACTCTTGTTTTGTGTTACGGGGTAAAATTTGAGATACAAACGAGCTTCATATACCATTATTTTAATAAATTAATTTATAAAAAAAAAAAAAAAATATATATTGTAGAATACTGATAATTGTTATTCTGTGTTACTTTCACCCTTAGCCAGGATTGAACCTGCAGTCTGGAAATGACTGTTACAGATTGTTAACTATTGGACAGTAGAACAGTCAAACACCTCCTCAGCTTAATGGACTCTTCCTGGCAGCAGTGGCAGGAATTATTTAAGCTGTTATAGTGGGTTCATTAATGAACTAGTAACTTCATGTTAGGCTTGGCCAGTCAAACCAATTGTTGACTAACTGACTGACTTCAATATATATATATTACAGCACATTATCTACCGAAAGTGATGTTAATGCACGTATGGTCTGTCATAGCCAGTTTAACAGTCATATGGAAATCCGAACTGACAAGCGACAATTCTTCCAAGTCGTAGTTGTATCAGTGCTGTTGTATGGCTGCACCACTTGCACTCTAACGACGCGCATAGAGAATAAGCTAAATGTGAGCTGTACTAGAATCCTGCAGGGGAATATTTGTCTCATACGCCACTTGTATTGACTGGGCACAAGGCCTCGGGGACAAGGCCTCGTTTTAATGTGGGCACAATGTAGGCCCACCCACAAGCCGAAGCTCATGGGTGGGAAAGAACAAAAATTGCGTCGGTCCCCTCGGCCTTCCCCCTCAAGGGGGCGCCTCAGGCGCTGGGCAATAAACCCAGCCCTGCGCTAGAATGCAGCAGGGGATATTAAACAAATCGTGTAAACAACACCCAACAACGGTCACTTACCCCTAACCACAAAAATATCTGAGTGAGACGAACAAGATATGCTTGGCACTGATTGGAAAGTAAGAATGAACTTTGACCTTCTACTGTGGATGCTCTGTACCTGTGAGATATGGCAAATCCTATCCGTGGTGAATGGGTCGGCTAAATATTTTTTGCAGGCTTACCAAAATGCCACGTCTCTAAACATACAAAAAAAAATGGAATAAATTTGAATAAAATGATTGTGGTTTGAAAATTGTTTAGGCAATGTAGAATAATCATACTAAGTCCAATTACCGTCGAATTGGCAAGACAAGACAGCAAGCAGTTGTAACCCAATACGATTCTGGTATGCTGTAAAGACCACTGCAAAGTGGCAGGATTTATGGAGCCTCAGAGGATCATACAAACCAAGCAGCCAATCAGGACTCAGGGAATGGAATCACCCAAATGCATGAGTGGACTGTTCTGAATTCCCATAAGTACCAGTTGTCTTGACACTGGTTCAGTTGTGCTTGGCCAGTCACATTGCTCAAACCAATTGTTGACTGACTGAATGAGAATTGGGTAATTCCATGTCAAATTATCCAGGTCATATCACCCACCCCTTCAATTTTTTGGAAAATTTTGTCCTGATGTAGATTATAAAGGTAGACAATACCCCAAATTTGAGCTGTCAATGTCAAAAATTGGCGGAGTTATGTCGATTTTTAGCTCTTCAAATTTTTATTGGGGGGCGAAAATGGCGACTTTTTGTAATCTATTTTTTCTGTTAAATGAGTTCTAGAGTTTCCCTACTACTAAAAATTGGTTCATGAAAGCATTTTTGTCCAAGAAGTACACAAATGCTATCAAAAAAGTCTTAAAGTTAACCAATTTTAAGTTATTAATCGTTTCTGATTTGCAAAATTTTTACTGATGTAGCTTCGGTTCTTAGCAAAAATCAATTTCAGAAAAATTTAGGGAGTGTGTGATAATTTTACTTTTTTCTGAATGATTTGACATGGAATACCCCAGTTACCAAGTGCCGTTGACTTCATGTCTTCGCTACCCTAATTTAAAATATATATTGTCTTAAAAACGATAATGAACACTCATTATTTATGAATATAGCAAACTATATTCACTAGTAAGGAAGTTGTTGGCGAAGCTTCCCACTTTACCGCACAGATAACCAATTTGTGCTACTCATGCGCTGATTTGGCGGGTTCCGGTATCGAGACAGAACCGTGAGATTTATAGGCGGCTGCTCTACTGACTGAGCTAAAACGTCGTTATGTTTCCATTCTTACATAGGCAATTGGTATAGTTAAAGGACTTACAAACAATGCTACAAAGCTGAAGCCAGTAAATAGTAATATTTGCATTTCAAATTGCACAAATACCCTTGTAAAAATTATGCATTCAATTACTTTCCCTCCAGCTACGGGTAAATGATTAGGCAGACAGGGCTCTTTAACCTAGTCTGTTGAAGTCTGTCAGTATACTGTTGGTTTGGACTACAACAACTGGTTAATCACAACTGAACTAGTGCCCAAGACAGATGGTAATATGGAACTCAAGAATAGTGCTTTATATGTATTTGGGTGATTCCATTCCTTGAGTCCTGATTGGCTGTTTGGTTTCTATGATGTTATGAGGTCTTGACTTACCAATTCGACGGTAATTGGAAATTAGTATGATTATTCTACACAATCAAGGAGAAGGAAAACTGTATTCAAACCTGTTAAACACTGGTTAAGAAATCGAAAAATATCGTACTTGTGCGGCGGGGTATACACACACACACAATATATATATATATATATATATATATATATATATATATATATATAATTAAGTCATCGGAGTGGCCAAAATTTGGATATCAACCAGACAGCGAGAGAGTCTATCCCTTTTTCAATAGCGCTAGGCCAAGGAGATTGTGTTTTAGCGTCTTATGCAAAGCGCCATACATACAATCAGCTCTTTATTTTACCACACAGATCCCTGTGCTACTCAACGCCGAGTTGTCGAAGGGCCGGTATTGAACCAGAACCTTGAGGTTCACAGCCGAACACTCTACCGACTGAGCTAAACGGCCCTATATCCTCTATCAATGATATTCAGTACTCTTATGAAGAAAGCAAATTATTATCAATAGTAATAATTCATTATATGATTCAATTATTTAGCCAACTGGTAAAGTAAGTATAAGGACTTACAAACAATTACTAGAAAGCTGAATCCGGCAAATAGCAATATAAATTGAATACAAATAAAGATTAAGACATGTGTAAGAAAAGATAGTTAAAGGTAGTTTGGAAATTGATTCCCAACAATAAGAACTCTCACGGATAAAGAGGCGA
Source organism: Doryteuthis pealeii (assembly GCA_023376005.1). NCBI lineage: Eukaryota > Metazoa > Mollusca > Cephalopoda > Myopsida > Loliginidae > Doryteuthis > Doryteuthis pealeii. Next base: position 88,720,051 of record CM042154.1, on the reverse strand, counting down.
ATTGAGTCCGTGAAGCAAAACCATTTAACTGCTAAAGACCCAACAATGGCGTCCAATTAGCATCGGCGACCGCACGTTTCTTCTGATATTCTCGGGATGCCGTACAAATGTCAGCCATTATTGCTTGATGACTATTGGCCCTTCTAGACGGGGCGTCTGTGACTGAACTGCCCACTGGCCATTCGTTACAAGAAAGAAAGCAGTGACCAATAGAATGACCGCTTAAACAGATCTGTTGCATTTGGGCAATGAATTTGACGAAAGTGAATTCAGAAGAGAAACGCTCTTACTTTCGATTCAGGGGGCGAAATACTGATTGGCTTTGTATGATAGAAAGTCTTGCTTTCTCAATAAATATAGTATTGTTAATTAACTGCAGCTCTCCGGTATATAATTAAAATTACTTTACAGGTAATAATAATAATAATAATAATAATAATAATAATAATATATATATAATAAAGGTAATGACTTACCGGTAAAAAAATATTGAGTTAATCCCAATATTTGGTTGATGCAAGTATTAATCGGATAAGTCAGTGTTATAGCAAATATAAAGTGCTCAATACGTTAGTAGAGCGAATGTAGCATTAAAGTGTAGGTTATTTCTGTAGACACTCTAATACTATATATATATATATATATATATATATATATATATATATATTAGAAAAAACCCAAAAAGATTTAGGTTGAAAGCATAATAGACTATTTTAGGGAAAACAGAGAAACCATCTACATATATATGAAATAAACTATTATGATTCCGACATAAATCTTTTGATATTTTTCTTAATATAATTTTGTTCTGTGACTGACAACAAGAGGACACATTGAGTTCTGTAAATTAAGACAATTAAAATTTTTGTATTTTTTCTTCCCTTTCTTTCTTTAAAAATAGTCCCTTATTTAGCTGAGGTGACGACACTGATAAAAATAAGAATTCCGTAGATAAGTAACACCAGATAATCAGGATTTATATTTTTGCATTTCATCTTGGACGTCTTTGAAAGTTATTTTTGACAAGGGGAGTTGCAAGATTATAACGGTCGTAAAATAAGGAACATGAGTATTAATATATAGATCGTAATCATTCGTAAATAATTTTTTTATTGTCAAAAGTTCGAAATAACCGGGATTTTTTTCAATATATATATATATATATAAAGACGGGGAAAGTGACAGACAGAATGTAAGGTAGGAGACGGGTCATTCTTTGACTTAATTGCAAATTTAGACTTATTAGAACCAATTAAAATTGATTTTGTTTTCAAACATAACTTAATCCCAGACCGGAGGAATATTTTGGTATGTATTTTGTGTCATTAAACTAAATAAGAAAGTCGTTATGAAACAATCATTGGTTTACTTATCTTTATTATAATAACAGATTGGTGCGTGTGTGATGGTACCCAGCAAAAAACCGTACGTCATTGCGAAATTGAACCGTGAACATGAAAACAGCTAAGATATAGATACTTGGTCGCAAGTGGAAAAGAAAGATTGTTGTCTCTTGCCAGCCGACTGGGACCTGATCAGTCACCGTTGCCAGTAGACGAGGTTGGGCCGAGTTCCAATATGTAAAGCGTAACATTATTGACGACGTAATGCAATATGCAGATGGGGAGATTGCGCAATATTCATAGATATTGTCTCTGGTGAAAGAGAAAACCGGCGAATAGACATTATCTCTTTGTCAAGAGAAATAATAAATAACATGCATGCCAGTTTAGTTCAGATGATTGTCAGTATGTTCGGCTATTACAATAATATACAACATTCGTCTGTCCGTTCGGGAAATGCAGCGACAGTGGAAATATAAAACTGTTCGTTAGCTTTCCTTGTATATCTTTATCATATTTACCAACCCCTGTACACAAGTAGGATGTGACATACGGTCAATTTGTAGCGGAGTTTATTTGGTTTGAAATCAGAAATTATTAACTTTTTTATTACAATTTATTTTAGCAGATAGATTCTCTAAAATGTGATATGTACAAAAATGTGCGTCTTGCAATAAAGGCAACCACAGGAAATTATTTTAAACATCAACAAAAATAAACTAATAAGCCAATTTTAATAGAACTTTTGATATATGAAAGTAATAGAACAAACATTTTTATTAAATGTTTCCTCTAAATTAAAAGGTCTAAGTATTTTTTGGTTCATTTGTGTTTCGCGCATTGACCCCACCCTCATATAGTGAACTACAAGTTTCTTCCGAATTTTTTGTGAATCAAAAGAATTTTTACATTTGTGGAAAATGAATTCAATGACATAACATATGACAAAAAATAAATAAAAAATCGAAGTTACGATGAATTCGATAGGACATCTTACATTTTAACTTTTAGGTTCGTATATGAGAAAAAATATTTATCCTTTTTTTTTTCAATCGTTAGTTTATTTTTAAGCAATTTGATATCAAAATATTAACGTATTTACTCTTATTTTAGAGGTGTTTTAAATTTATAAATGTAAAATAAATACTATCATTTCCCTGCATAAAGTTGGCGCATTTTTTTTAATAAAAAAGAATTGTATTAAAAAGATATAGGTAAAAATGAGATTCATTTGACTGATATATATGAAAAGAAATATCGAAAATAATTTTGGAAGTAAAATTGTTGTATTTTTTCGTTACGAAAGCCTTTACATGACAATATTTATCTGAAATTGTCATCTAAGCTGACTGCTACCGATGATACTGTGGTAAAAATGTCACTTACGACCTGTCATAGAAAATTACCCTACTTTGTATTTTGGCGGGATATAGGAAAAAATAATAAACAATTCATCAAAAAATGTTTCAAAACAATAGAAACTTACGTTATATATAACAGATACAGTTCTTTTCTCTTTTTTTAATACATAAACTTGGATTTTTTTCTTTATATTAAATGTAAGAGAAAACAGTAAAAAAGATAATTTTTCATTTAAAATATTTCTAAAGAAGCAATGCTCTTATTTCGTTCCGCGTTTTGTACATCCTATCTAAAGTTCCTGGAGTTTATTCTATAAATATTGGAAAACCTTTGACTCTCCTTCGTATATGTCCAGGTGATATATGAATCCATTGTGTTCATAATAATATTGATACTTCTATTTAGAAATGAGTAAAGAATTCTAATTGGAATTTAATGGATATCGACATTATTTCAAGAATTTTTAAGATTAAAAAATGATGTTGAGAGAGAAATAAGACATCTCATTCAATTACAAATGGAACTAAAAATCATTATATTCTCTAAGTTAGAGCATATGAACTATATTGTTTATATGATTTAATAATATAATCAAAATATCATTAACATGTGCTGTTTTAATTTTTATAACTCTGTGGGTTATTTAATTCTACAGTATTCCTTGTAGAAGAACAGTAGTGGTACTGTTTAACCCAGTGCTGGGGTGATTGAGGGGGTTCATACATTTATTATGCATTTGTATCAAATTCTGACCACATATATAAAGGATAACGTCGAAGCCATTTAAAATTAGCCAGTTGCGGCACAGAAAGAGTTGATAAACACCTATGTTCGTTTGTTTTCATTTTTAAAATTATTTCATTCTAAAGACTGTAAAAAAGTATATGATCTAATTATGTAATAAAAATCTCACTAAAATGTGCAGTTTTTATTTGTTATCACTCTTTGTGGGTTAATTAATTCCAAACTTATCCTTGTAGAAGAACTGCAGTGGTACTATTTAACCCATAGCCGGTGGCGTTGAGGGGTTCATATCTTTTCCGATATTAATAGTCTGAAAGTGAATGTAATAGTGCGACTGGGGTTTGAACTCACTACGATACCACAGTCCAGCATATTAGCCAATAGATCACCGGGAATTCTAACCCAGAAATATAATAAATACCCCACTTGATACTATGATGGAGAACGAAAAAGAGCAAGACATTGTCTTGCCTGCCGGGATCGAACCCGCGTCCTCCCGCATGCAAAAACAGATGCAATTTAGGCACTGGACGGACGCGAATTGCCAGGATGTTTCAGTAAATACGTACATAAATAACATGTGAGTCAAGCGCTGGGCTATCAGTAGTAGCAGGTTGACTGACGCGAACAACCGAGTAAAGATATGAGATTTTGAACTGCTAAAGATGATTTCGACTACGGTGACGGATGTTGCAGCTGCTAAACGAAACGAAGAACGTTTTGACCAGGGGAAGGTTTGGCTTGCTGGAAGACTGTAGATTCGCTTGTTTTTGCCCCCCCTCTCGGTGGGAGCTTGTTGATACGAACATCTATTTCCCCCCATATATTTCCCCCTTCAATAGTTGACAAATACAAAAGATTTAAAAGGATGTAAAAGTTTTCATGTAATTCCATATTTATCTATTAATTGGTACTATATATTTAATGGAATCTTATCGGATGAAAATTGAGGTTGATAAATATGTTAGGTGATATATCTATTGATTTTCCCTTTGTATCAAAGTAAACTTATGGAATATATTGTTGACTCAGATTTGAGTCGCTACTAATATCTTATTGTCCTGGGCATATTCTGGAACTCTGGGAAATGTGGAGTGCCCTTTCATCGCCATTACTCCCAGGACCACTTACTAGAAGTAGTTCCTATTAGGATCTAATCTATAGGTTAAGCAGAAAAAAAGAGTAAAAAAATGTTAGAAATTTAGTTTAAATAGAAATAATTGAATACTCATCAAGAATAAATAAAAGAAAATGTCTTCGACATAAAATAAACCAAGAAATGTTGGCATGTAGTAAGATCCAACCAGATCATTGCGTTTATTCCAGAAACTAGCATATATAGTAATATTGGAAAACTTTTTAATCTACCCAGAATATCGAATATACCAAATGGAAATTGTAGCCGATGAATATGTTTAGTGATAGATCAATAGATTTATCCTCTGTACCCAAGTAAATTTATAGAATGTATTATTGACGCAGCTTTAACAGCAACACATATCTTACTATTTTGATGATGTGGCAGTTAAAACTAAGTTATCTAGAATATCTTACCATCTTTCTTTAGGCTGAAAAGTAGAATTAAAAAAAATCATTTTTATCAAGCCCTAACAAACAAAGGTCTAACAAGAAAGAAAATAGAAAAATGCTAAACCCAAAATAACGTAGAATAAAGTAGAAATAATTACAAAGTGGTTGTTATACGAAAGAAACAGTAAATAGAGAAATTAAAAAAGAGACACTTACCAAAATGGCGGTAAAATCCATCCGTCACTATACGCCGTCGGTGTTAGAGTAAAAAAAGTCGCCTACGCAAAGTTGGCCAAAATTTATACACTAACTCCCAACATTCATAGAAGACCGGAAACAGTTTCTCATTAGTCAAATAAAATTCTTGGTACAAATGCAGAATAGCACGCAACAGATAATATCATTAGAATTGCATTTTACGTGTAAATAGCATTAGATTACAGAAACTCTTGAAGTATCCTAACCCAAACTTTTCGGATATTTCCGTGTAATTTCGTCGTCTTCGTGACCTAATGTTATTATTAGCGAAGGAGTCTATCTCCTTTTCACGAGCGCTAGACCAAGGAGATTGTTTTTTTATGTCTGTGGTGGAGTGCCACGCCTACCAACAACTCCTCACTTTACAGCACATATCCATGTTCTACTCATACGCTGAGTTGGCGAGGGCCGGTATCGAACTAGGAACCTTGAGGTTTCTAGCTGAATACTCTACCAACTGAGCTAACCCGGTAATGTAATGTAATGCTTTTTATACTAATGATATTATCTCTTGCGCGCTTATTCAGCCTTTGTACCAAATTGTGCCCACATATATAAAGGACGACCTCGAAGCCATTTAAAATTAGCCAGTTTCGACACAGAAAGGGTTGATAAACATCAATTCTGAATGTTCGTTTTAATTTACAAAATTCTTCCATTTTAAAAACTGTAAAATATCATTTTCGCTTAAAAAAGCTTTGTAACGGGAGGTAAAGTAAATTGTCTCGCGAGGCTACAGAGATTGAACTCACAACCTCCATGTTATGAGTGGTATCTCTTGATACACGTCTTGTCACCCCTGTTGGTAGGAGTGGTAAGCCTCCTGTCACCTCTTTTGGTTGAAGTGGTTCGGCAGTGAGGAGGCAAAAAATCCGAGGCAGTTTCTCTCGGTGGGGTAATTACTATTTTCAAAGCACCTCATGTAGCCTAATGGTTGGTTAGCTATCTATCTATCTAGCTAGCTAGCTAGCAAGCTAGCTTAGCAGAATATTGTTAGTGAGTTCGATTCTCACAGAGTGTCCCATACTTCTGGCCTTGTGCTACATCTAAACTTAGTAAATAACTAATTACTGTTTTCAACTGGGAGAACCGGTTGTTTGTGTCAGTCTGAACGACGACGCTTGCGACAAGTGACGACTTGAAAACCAGAAAGATATATTTTAATACTGCATCAAGTCTTCCTCTTCATGATACAGCAAATGATTACCGTAAGTTTCATTCATTTTCCCGTTTTTTTGTGGAATGTTAATTCATGGGCGGGGGATAAAACACGTAACATTTTGGCTATATCTAATACTACCGCTCCTGGTCAGAGTCCATCTGAGAGGAATTGCAGCAAATGGGTACACACTCCTTATAACCTCATAAATTGGGTCTCCCCATCAGATAGAATTTATTGGTATACTTAGAACATTCCCTTTTTTAGAGGGAAGAATATTCCCGGGGGTGGGGGTTGAAAAAAATAAAATAAAACCAAATAAAACCAAATAAAACCAAATGGAACTAAATAAAATAAAATTAAAAAAATATAATCCTCCTAAGAGGCCTCAAATAGGAAGAACCATCTGGGCATGTGCAGAAACAGGGACATTCTGGCGCCAAAAATAAAATATTTCTTTTTAGATTGGGAATTTTACTGGGTACATAAGCTATTAACTGGCTTAAAAGAATAAGAAAAAACCTCTCCCAGAAATAGTTGTGAACCTACGAATATAAGTCTAACCATAAAATTATCTTTTCTTTTTGTCTCTTTTGTCTGTCTCTTTTGTTTTTGTTAATTGCTGTTCAGTCTGACAATCCACAAGAAAGAAAACCTCGTATATTGGGGTTTCAGAGAGAAACAAAAACACTAGCAGTGAATATTTACCAAAAACGACCAAACCCACATAAAAAACACCACAACTTCATAAACCCCTCTGAAGAGGAAATAGTCAGCGTATTCTAAGCTTCGCCAACAAGGTGGCGTAAAGTCGGTTTAAAACCAACCAGTTCATATCTTATTATAATGGAGATTGTGTCTGCCTTTCTGTAATCGAAACTACATCACCTCCAATGTCATAATTCCCTTAGCTATTTACGTTATATTCTCAATGGTTATTTAATAATCATTATTTAATCTTAATTAACATCTTATTTATTTACAATGTCTCTATGAAGATCTAATTGAGCTAGATTTACCTCAAAACAGCCTATATCATTAATGTGTTTAAAATCTTGCAATGTGTGTTATATATCGTTAAGCAATGAATATTCTCATAGTATATGGTGTGCATAATTTTCAAACCGGTTTTAATAAAAACATGTTTGATAAATAATTATTTGTAGTTTGATTTCTAATATTCTTTATACTTAAACTTATTAAAATCAATCGTATATATACATTCATATTGGAATTAATTAGAATTAAATAAACGTAAGTAATCTTTTTGTGTTCCTATTTAATTTCATTAGTCTGTCTAATTCAATATGATACTTAATTATATTAAAACATAAATACTCGTGCCTGGAGGGGGCGCATTATTTTGCTAGTTTTACTTATTATTCGAACTCTTAATGAAACTTAATTATTCAATAAACTCATAACTGATTTGGCAGATATAACACCAATCAACACGTTATCTCTTTTTCCTTTATCTAAATTTCTTATCAAAAGTCTCTCTTCGAAAATATTGCGGGCTTCAGATGACGGCATTATAAAGTTTGTCATTACTGTGAACAGACAGCCGGGGTGAGGAAAGCCGGTTTGGCAACATTGGCTTCTGGCCCTCAGCCAGTGCCGGAAAGAAGCGACGCCTGTTCAACGTGTGTCCTTTGGCCTCTAACCTTTTTAGTAGACGTGTCTTGGAGATCGTACAACGACTGAACTCTACTTGAAGAACTAAAAAGAAACGTAGTGAATAACGTTAAGTTGATGCAAGCGAATCGAATTCGGAATATTGAGACTTGTCTGCAATACTTACTTAAAGATAATCAAGTTTTTTAGTCGGACGTGCGATCGACTGCAAATGTCCTCTGATTAAACTCTGAAATATATGAAAAGTGTTTTTGTAGATATAGTAAATAAATTTGGGAAGTTCAAATTGTGTTTGGTTAACTCTGTTTCATATAAAGTAAGGGAAGCCGTTAAGTGTTTGTTGCTAACAAGAAAGAATGATAGAAAGAAGGAAACAATAGAATATGAATGTTACTGTATATCTTGTTGGTTGGTTGGTTGGTTGGTTGGCTGTAGAATACAACGACTTCGCTTCTGTAGAGTAAACACTGCATCTTTCAAAGCCTCCATGCTTCCTGTAATCCGCAACACTATACATGATACGCACACGTACACATACATGTATATTATTATTGTATGCAATTCATATTCCTGACACTAATACATTATTCTATGTACTAAACCTGAGACTTTGAGGAATTGTGGTGCACCTGAGCACTGTACACATACATGTATATTATTACTGTATGCAATTCATATTCCTGACACTAATACATTATTCTATGTACTAAACCTGAGACTTTGAGGAGTTGTGGTGCACCAGAGCACTGTACACATACATGTATATTATTACTGTACGCTATTCATGTTCCTGACACTAATACATTATTCTATATACCTGAGACTTTGAGGAGCTGTGGTGCACCTGAGCACTGTACACAATAAATTTCATTATTATAAAAGTATATTATGACTGCCGACAACTAGTGCATTTAATTATGCAAAGTGGGGTGGTAAAAATGTATATCAAGCTACTTTGTTAATACCCAAACTCTTTCCCACAATTTGCAAAGAAGACAAAAGCAATTTCTCTGAATTTGAGATGTGGCTTGATAATTTGGATTATTTAGACTATTGTCCTTATCTTTTTTTGTTATCTATACAATGTTTCGATCGATGTGTCTTATAGCCTTCTTCAGGTCTTTCTTGTTGGACACTTGTACCCGGTCATGTTTAACGGAATAAGAACAGTCTATTCCTGTGGATTAAATAAAAGGTTCGGTAAGCCGCCCTCCCCTAATTGGGACCCTGTTAGCGTAATTTCTTTCCGAAGCTGAGGTTATGTTTATGCACTTCATCTAATTCACTTCAGTGATAATAATACTGTTGGCCACACTTACATGATATTTACCGCGTACCCCACTTGTACGGGTCAGGCACAAAGTCCCTATTAACGTGGGACCACCCACAAGCCAAAGCTCATGGAGTGGCAGGTGAAAAAATTGCGTCGATCCCGTCGGCATTCCCCCTCAAGGGGGGCGCCTCAGGCACTGGGCAATAAACCCAGCCCTGCCCCTTTAAATCAAGGGGCAGGTGTTTCCTGGGGGATGGCCCCTGGGATCGACGCTATTAACTCGTAAAGATCCAGGGCCGAAGCCACTGGACCCCTGGCGTTGGCCACATGATATTTACCGCGTACCCCACTTGTACGGGTCAGGCACAAAGTCCCTATTAACGTGGACCACCCACAAGCCGAAGCTCATGGAGTGGCAGGTGAAAAAATTGCGTCGATCCCGTCGGCATTCCCCCTCAAGGGGGGCGTCTCAGGCACTGGGCAATAAACCCAGCCCTGCCCCTTTAAATCAAGGGGCAGGTGTTGCCTGGGGGATGGCCCCCTGGGATCGACGCTATTAACTCGTAAAGATCCAGGGCCGAAGCCACGGACCCCTGGCGTTGGCCACATTTACATACTAACAACATGCAATTTGTATTTATATATACAATAAAATAGCGGTTTCCAGTGTTAACGGGAATACTAATTTGCATACTGATATTAAAAATTTGACTTTGATAAATATGTGCTTAGTATTATTGATTTCTAATTGTTTGGTTTTATTATAAGGAATATGAGCAAAAATCTCTGATAAATCTTAAAAGAAATCCATTAACAAGAATAACTTATTTCATTCCTTACTTTCAATTTTAACTAAATAGTTGAATTAGGAAAATTTAGTTATGAAAGAAGGGTGTGATGGAAGAGTAAGTTTCAGTTTTTGTATTTTTCGATTATACATCATACTATATAATATACTGTGTATATACTATACAACACTATACAATATATTCTGTTTCAAATCTTTTTATCTGCATTCTTTTATTTAGTTTCATTAGTATGTTAATATATTTTATTACATTGAAACTTAAATACTTGCACCCGAAGTATACCTATATTTCCTAGTATTCATAATGATTTCACGAATTTAAGCGATAAATAATATTCTGTGATAAATCTTTATCGATTTTAATTTCTATTTTAAAATTTGGGGAATTCGTGACACGTATGCCAAAAAATAAATGATATATAATCTTTCAATAACAAAGAATGAATAGAAAAAAACTAAGATTCCGTTTTCTGACATAAGTATCTTTTGTAAGCAAGTGTATTTATCTTATTTTGAAGAAAATTTATTCAGCTTGTTTGGTCGGTGGTTTAGCTTAGATGGTAGAATCCAAGGTTTCCTCTCGCCAACTCAGCGTATGAGTAGCATAGGGATCTGTGCGGTAAAGTGAGGAGCTGATAATAGGTGTAGCACTCCACCTCATACGCTAAAACAATCTTAGTCTAGCACTAGTGAAAAGAGGATAGACTCTGTCGCTGTCTGGCGGATACCGATTTTAGGCTACGCTGACGACTTTAAATTTTACTTACAGTAAAGCCAACGTTTGCCGTTTACAAAGATTTCAAGATTGGAAAGATCCCCGTGGTGTAAAGTTTAACGTGTTGGTGGCTCTCCAGCTAGGTCTGTTGGAATCTAGCTTCTCCCAGTCCTCTGCGGCAATGCAGTATTCCTCAAAGTCGAAGGTGTGTGTTCAGTCAGGATATGACGTTTGAGATTTACTGAACCGAAATTGGCCATTTTTTCAAAGATCGGTAGATGGTGGCTCTCCAGCTAGGTCTGTTGGAATCTAGCTTCTCCCAGTCCTCCGCGTCGATGGCAGTATTCCTCAAAGTCGAAGGAATGTGTGTTCAGCCAGGATATGAAGTTTGAAATTTTCTGAACCGAAATTGGCCATTTTTTTCAAAGATCGGTAGATGGTGGCTCTCCAGCTAGGTCTGTTGGAATCTAGCTTCTCCCAGTCTTCCGCGTCGATGGCAGTATTCCTCAAAGTCGAAGGAATGTGTGTTCAGCCAGGATATGACGTTTGAAATTTTCTGAACCAAAATTGGCAATTTTTTTCACAGATCTGTAGATGGTGGCTCTCCAGCTAGGTCTGTTGGAATCTAGCTTCTCCCAGTCCTCTGCGGTGATGGCAGTATTCCTCAAAGTCGAAGGAATGTGTGTTCAGCCAGGATATGACGTTTGAAATTTTCTGAACCAAAATTGGCCATTCATTTTGTTTCAAATTGATACTAATATAGATGTACGCACAATCCGTAGATACGTAAGAGATACGTGAGGATAGCATAGATTATTAGTTTAGCAATGTGTTGTCTTGGAAGGAGAATGTAATTCAATAGCCTAACTCTTCATTGCAAATGACGTGCTAGCACGAACGTTCTGTAAATTAGCATCAAGTAAATTTGATTACAGATGATTCCATCTAACAAGCTATTTCAGATGAGCCGACTGATATATAGTTATGCTGGCCATCATCTTATAAGTAGTCGTTATCAAGCTTCTCTCACGGTTTATAATTAGTGAATTTGATCTATATTAGTGTGACCTGTACTTGTGGCTTGCTACTAAAAATAAGCTAAATAAGCAATATATCTTAATGTAATGTACTAATCAGATGTATCGTTGAGGAAGAGGGTTTTGCTTTGGGGGACATAGGGTTATAAGGCTTCAATTTAGACGCTCGAGATGTCTGGTTTATTCTTGATGTATCGTTGCAAAGGGAGGCTGGGAGGAAGAAAGGATTTTACCTCGGGGGGATTTAGGGTTACAAGGTTTCGATTCAGATACTTGAGATGTCTGACTTATTCTTTGATCGCTGATGAAGTAACCGACAATGATTATCAAGATACGTTACCGTTCGTGAAAGAAACAATCCACGTCTATCTTGTAGAAGACCGCTTTCTTCTTCTGTTTTGATACCGTCTGTATGGAAGGAAATTTACAAAATAATCTCTTTGTAAGAACGACTTTTTATTATTCGTTTTTTTCTTTGGTGAATCTTATATACCACGACATTCCATTAACCCAATTACGACCCCCCCCCAAAAAAAAAACAAATAGATAATTCATATTAACATATACAACAAAGGGTTAAATACTGATCGAGGTTTGCTTAAAAATGAATACTTTAAATAATTCTCACTATCAACATAGCAATCCACCACAAACAAGCACAGCCACCCCCCAAAAAAAACCCACACATACACACTTTCTCGCCCTTGCTATTTCCAACTGAACATGAATTCCCAGGGACAGGGGGCATCACCAAAACATCACAGAAAATCAGCCAACTAACCACCCGACGACACTAGATGACCCCAAAGAAAAGAACACCGATAAGTGAACGAACAGTCGGTCTAAAATAAACATTTGAGAAAGGGTATGGTACCCCGGAATATAAGGGAAATGGATAAGATTGCAAACACAATATGCATAACTTTCATTTATATTCTTCTTTTTTTAAATTTTTACATATACTTTTCCATGCTTCTAGGACACCCCACCCAGAAATATATTATCAAACATTCATCATAGACATACATATAAATTAAGTGTTTAAAAAATTGATATAATTTGATATGTACAGGTTAATTCTAAAAAACTGATATTTCGTAATCTAAAAAAAAATGACCATTCCTCGTTCAAGTGATCTTAGTATGCTATGCAAGCAACTCAAAATCCCGTGTTTGGAAAACTTTCCCATTTCAGTGACTGGCATTTCCATACCTGAAAAGAACGAAACAGTAAATATTAAGTATATAATCTTGTGTCGTTCCTACACTGGCTGTTAAAAATTAAGATCATTTGAATGAGAATTTGTTAAGTTACTGGTCTAAGAAATTGTATCAATTCTTGATAAACACTATATATATATATATATAATATATATATATATATATATATATATATATAATATATATATTAGCAAATATATGCACCTCCGGGTGCAAGTATTTAAGTTTTAATGTAATGAAATATCGTATTAAATTAGAAAGTCTAATAAGAATGCAGATAAAAAGATATGTAACAGAGTGGGGGTATAATAGAAAAAATAGAAATGAAAATTACTCTTCCATCACTCCCGTCTTTCATTGCTGAATTTTACTTTTTTAACTATTTAGTTAAATTAGGTTATAAAGAATAAATGACAGTTATTTTTTCTTGTTCATCAATGACTATCTCTCTCATCTTT
>CM042154.1:88701170-88706409 GCA_023376005.1 Doryteuthis pealeii | reverse complement strand
ACAGAGAGAGATCCCCCCCTCCCCCTTTATGTTGGGGGCGTAAAATTGTTTCAAATTGGTTCTTTTCCTGATACTAATTTCAGTATAAATAAAGACATAAAAGACCGAAGTTATGAATAGAAACCCAAAAAAAATTTTTACGGTTGCTCTTCTATGAGAAAATAAGTATTGATTATCGAAAAATAAAATGTAAAAAAAAATATAAAATAATTTTTTAGGAGATTTTTTTTTACTCATTTCCATAATTATTTAATTGACTATTATCTTATTAAAAAAAATTATACATCGATATTTTTTCTGCGAAAATAGAATTTTTCTTCAAAACTTATTACTTCATGAGTATTAAGTAAGGTTTGCATTAAATAGATATTTATTTCTAGAAACTAAAAATATAACATTTTAAACCTAATATCAAGACTTACATATTTTAAAACAATTAAATTGATTTTCAATATAATTCACATAATGTTAGAAGATTAATTGTATGGAAAACAATTAAGACCAAATACATAAATTATGAAATATATCTTCCTCTATTAGGAAGAGATATTTTTGTGTCAATAATTTAACCGAAAGATTCAATATCTAATAAGTTAAGGTAAGTTCATTTCATTATTACTATTTTTAATTCAATTATTCGGACTTTTATTTTTATACAAATAAAAAAAGTTTTTTTTATTTATACTGTAATTAAAAACCGAACGCTGACCAACCCGCAGAGATTTTACGCCCACAGAGTAAGTAGGCGGGGGGGGGCAAAATTAAGTGCCCTAAACAAAATGAGAGTTTTGAAAAAGTTCATTCATTGATTAATCAACACTGAAAATTTCATTAAAATCCGATAATTCCCTGATTTTTGGTAAATTATTTTCTGTAGGGGGGGGGGGCTAAATTCATTTAGTCACAAAACGGATTTTACTTCAAACAAGACAAAAAAGTTTAAAATATTATGGTAATTACGGAATTCCATAGAATTCCATAATATAAAGGGAAATAATTATCCAAACTTTATTTTCAAATTGAAGTAATATTATAAACTCAACGTAACTTTTTGTTGAAATTCGGACGATTTTTAATGTATAAAATGTATTATAAATAAATTGCATATTGTAATAAAATTTTTCTTTTTTAATGATGGTCATTATATTACTACTTATCGATTTAGACTGGTGCGACCTATCCACGAGTATATACCTATGTTGGAGATGTTTGGTGTAATGGTTAGAGTCGTAGAAATGGGCTCGTCAACCCGAGTTCAAATCCTGGACGAGACTGTTTGCATTTCACATTGTGCTGATACCTTTGGGAAAAGTACGAACCCAACTACTCTCCCTCCAGCTATGGGTAAAATAGTAGGACAGACTGGGCTCTTTAACATTGGCTTGGTAACCAGTCTAGGAAAAGAAAAACTCTGAATTAAAACCTGTTAAACTCCGCTTAAGAAATTGACCTTATGTCACATCCTGCTCGTGCGGAGGGTTGGTATATATATTTACGAACTTTATTCAAATATTCTAACTACACGTATGTACATAGATCATAAGCTACTTGTAAATTATGTAACACTTTATTTTTTATTTCATGTGTGTTTTAGACTTTCATCTCCAAAACACAATTATTTCTTGTCTCAACAAATACAGGATGATTATAAAGTAACTCCTTTCCTTATTCTAAAAATCTTATAATTTATTATTGAATTATTATTTTTTACAAAAAATGAATATGGGCCACATAACATAGAGTTTTATTTAAAATTCTATATGGGCACCAGAATTCACCTCCAGCCTCCCAAACCGCTCGGGAATCGCATCAACCGATATTCCAAACTTTTGTGGAATGGCAGAAATAAATTCTCGTATTCGTCCTTCAAGTTCTTCCAAAGGTTTCGTAGAGTAGACTTGCTCCTTTAACCACCCCTAAAGAAAAAAGTCGCAGGGTGTTAAAATGGAGCTTCTGGCTGGTCCCACTTGCAGACCACGTTTACTATCATCTCACATAAAAATGGTGATTCAACCATTCGAACAACAATAGCAAAATGTGGAGGAGCACCAACAACAAGAACACAGATTTAATTGCCAGATATTGGGAAACTTACGAGGGTGAGTCAAAAAGTGATGCCATTTTGTTTAGGATAGGTATTATTACCAAAATAGGAACATGTATCATATATCAAAATGAAGCTGGTCCTCTGTGGATCACATCTCTACTTCTGGCCTAAATAGTCACCGTTTCTCTAATAGCAATATTGAATATACTGGAATAATATTTACTCTCTTCGGTTCCATGAAAGAGGCAAACATTATTCTAGTGACGAGGAAATGAAATTTGTAGTGAAAAAGTGGCTCAAAGAACAGTCAACAGAATTTTACGGGGCAGGGAACATGCTCTCATTCGAAGGCAGAACATTGTTATTGAGAGGAACGGTGACTGTGTGGAAGAAGTAGGGATGTGATCCACAGAGGACCAGCTTCATTTTTATGTATGATACATGTTCCTGTGTTGGTAATTATTCATGTCCTAAACAAAATGGCATTACTTTTTGACTCACTCTCGTACATTAAAAATTGAGAAAAATGTAACAGCATATAAAAAAAAATATAAATAGTTTAGAATAGGGAGTTACTTTTCAATCAGCCTGTAGACGGAATCTATCTGGTGATTTTTGGTATTTGCGCCAAAACTTCTGGGCACATCACGTGATTGCTATATCCAATCACAGAAAGACTTTCCCTCACTTACCCCCCCCACACACACATAGGAATAAACGTAATTTTACTGACCCAACAATTTTTTTTCAGAGGCAATGTCCTGTGCGGCTTGTATTTGTTCTTTTCTTTTGAGCTGGTGACATCTGTTTCCTTTAATTGCATTACCTCTTTCCATAATTACTAAATAAGAACGAGATTGTCTTAGATTTGTTTTTCATGATTTTGCTTTTTTATACAAGTTGTTAAATCTAATCTATTTGAGATTTCTCGATTAAAAAAAAAATTGAGCATTGTAAAGATTGTTGAACTATCTATGGTGTAAGATGTAGGCAAAATTGACACTAATATTTATAGACTTTCCCAAATAGCAGCAGTAGATATTTCCGGTAAAAATGGGCCAATCAGAAACGAGCCCTGAAAAAAACATTTGAGCATTTAAGATCTTTAGCAACTGTTCTCTAATCAGTTGCTAACGGGATTTTCTGATTGAAGGATCGCTACAACTGAATTCTCTGCTACAAGGAGCTGCACTCTTGTCCTACCGCGGATTTCAAGGAATACAACAGGATAATTGCTACAAGTAGCTACATTTTTGTTCAACCTAGGATTTCAAGGAATACAATAGACTTTCTGCTACTGAGACTACACCCTTTTGTACCATTCGATTTACCAATAAGTAAAGTCGTCGGGTTGGCCTAAAGTCGGTATCAGCCATACAGCGAGAGAGTCTATCCCCTTCTCACTAGTGCTAGACCAAGGAGATTGTTTTTGCATATGAATGGGGTGGGGCACCACACCTACCATCCCTGTGCTACACATACACTAAGTTGGCGAGGGCCGGTATCGTAACAAAGATCAGCTAGAATACTTAGAAGTGCTTCGAGGAAACTTGCCCTCACTCAGACTCCAGTGAAAGACCACCAGCTAAGGCGGGTGTGAAAAACGCCAGGAGTGAAATAATAAAAAACAAATAAATAAATCTTATTATAATTGAGATTCAGTGTCTGTCTTTCTGGAACCAAAACTATGTCACTACTTACATCACAATACTCTCAAGAATTGCGTAGGTTTATCCACGAGTTTTTAATTTATAGTCAAAATCATTAACACATAGAATAAATCTTATTTATTAACAATGTCTCTATAAAAATCTGAGTTAGATTTGCCTCAAAACAGCCCATGTTATTAGTACGTTTAAAATCCTGCAACGTGTCTTATTTACATAGTATAATGTATGGTTAATATACATACTGGTTTTAACAAAAGCGGATATAATAAATAATTACTAGGTGTTGTTGAGCTCTAATATCATTGATTTATTCTCCAACGTATTAAAATCAATCCTATCAATGATTTTAAATAGAAACCAATTAAAATATAATTAAAATAAGTGTAATCCTTTTATATGCGTTCTTATTTAATTTCGTTAGTCTTTCTAATTTAATATATTTCATTACATTAAAACTTAAATACTTATGCCCGGAGAGCGCATATTCTAGCTTTTTAAAACCTTTTCTGTGTATGTAGTTTATACAATATTCTTTTCACCAAAAATGAAATCGCCCTGTCGGCTTGGGCTGCAGAATACACCGACTGCACCTCTGCAGAGGGGTAAGACTCCTCACACAATGGGCCGCCTGTTGGCCGTGGGTGGTGACCTGTGATGCTTATTGACGGAATCCTGATGGCTGAGCAGTCCATGACATCCAACATTCCACTTTTGCCCTTACTTGAGATAGACGGGCGGTCGGTGAGGCCCCCTCCAATCAATCAGCTGGTCACGTCAAACCCTGCCACCACATCCCTGTCCTGACCGTATTGCTCTTATGCCCCAAACCCTTTTTTATTATAAGTGTTTGAAAACAGTGGCTGATGCTCTTATTGCCTATAGTATGACGTTAAATTACATCCAGTTGTGAGGTTCCAATTCTGGAGCTCTGGAATGTGTGGAGTACCACTCGATTCGGAGTGGTAGTACCTGTTAGGGTTCCACCTAGGTGTTAAATAAATCAAAAATTGAGTTTTTAAGAATTGTCTAAAAATTGTTTTAAAAAATTGAATACCCAATCAAACAAAAACGTCTTCCGCATAAAATAACCCAACGAATTGAACCCGACTCTGATCATTAGGGTAGGCTTATTTTTCCCTTTTTTTTAAAAAAAAATATCAAATTGTCCAGGGGGCAAAAGTTGTATGTTAGTATACTAAATACTGATGCAAAAAAACAGATTTCTTACCTTCACCATTGTTTGAGAAAATAGCATCAAAGATAGTCTACTAAAATGCACCAAAAATCCTCGATTTTGCAAAATTTTAGCCTAGAAATTTGTTAGAAAAAAGGTTGTCATTTTAAACAAAACTAGAATTCAATTTGAAAATATTCCGCCATCACAACCGACACCTCCGACATGCCTAATTTTACCTAATAATTAAACTTTAACAGTGATAACCCTTTAAAATATTGAAATCTATTTCCTCAAACGAAGGCAAAGTTTTGAAGAAAAATGTTTTGTGTGGTAATTTTTTATGTT
>CM042154.1:88661170-88696170 GCA_023376005.1 Doryteuthis pealeii | reverse complement strand
AAAGAAAGAAAGAAAGAAAATACGGACAAGAATGAAAAAGGAAGAAAGAAAGAAAATATGGACAAGAATGAAGAGAAAGAAAAGAAAAAAAAAGAAAAGAAGAAAGAAAGAAAGAAAATACGGACAGAAAAAGAGAAAGAAAGAAATACGGACAAGAATGAAAGAAAGGAAGAAAGGAAGAATACGTACAAGAAAGAAAAGAAGAAAGAAAGAAAATACGGACAAGAAAGGAAAGAAAGAAAGAAATACGGACAAGAATGAAAGAAAGGAAGAAAGAAAGAAAAATCAGACAAGAATGAAAGAAATAAAGAAATAAAGAAAAAAGAAATAATAAAAAGAAGAAAGAAAGAAAAATACGGACAAGAAAGAAAGAAAGAAAGAAAGAAAGAAAGAAAGAAAGAAAATACGGAAAGAATGAAAGAAAGAAAGAAAGAAAGAAAATAACGGACAAGAAAGAAAGAAAGAGAAAATACGGACAAGAAAGAAAGAAAGAAAGAAAAAAATATGGGAAATGAAAGAAAGAAAGAAAAAAAAGAAAGAAAGAAAGAGAAAGAAAATACGGACAAGAAAGAAAGAAAATACGGACAAAGATGAAAGAAAGGAAAAAGAAAGAAAATACGTACAAGAAAGAAGAAAAGAAAGAAAGAAAATACGGACAAGAAAGAAAGAAAGAAAGAAAATACGGACAAGAATGAAAGAAAGGAAAGAAAGAAAGAAAATATGGAACCAAGATGAAAGAATGAAAAGAAAAAAAGAAAGAAAAAAAAGAAAGAAAAAACGGACAAGAAGAAAGAAAGAAAGAAAGAAAATATGGACAAGAATGAAAGAAAGAAAGAAAGAAAGAAAGAAAATACGGACAAGAAAGAAAAGAAAGAAAGAGAAAGAAAATAAGACAAGAAAGAAAGAAAAGAAAATACGGACAAGAAATAAAGAAAGAAAGAAAGAAAGAAAATATGGACAAGAAGAAAAGGAAGAAAGAAAAAAAAGAAAGAAGAAATAAAGAAAGAAATAACGGACAAGAAAGAAAGAAAATACGGACAAGAAGAAAGAAAATACGGACAAGAATGAAAGAAAGGAAGAAGAAGAAAATATACAAGAAAGAAAGAAAGAAAGAAAGAAAATACGGAGAAGAAAGAAAGAAAGAAAATACGGACAAGAATGAAAGAAAGAAGAAAGAAAGAAATAGACAAGAATGAAAGAAAGAAAGAAAAAAAAAAAGAAAGAAAGAAAAGAAAGAAAGAAAATACGGACAAGAAAGAAAAGAAAGAAAGAAAATACGGACAAGAATGAAAGAAAGGAAGAAAGAAAGAAAATACGTACAAGAAAGAAAGAAAGAAAGAAAATACGGACAAGAAAGAAAGAAAGAAAATACGGACAAGAATGAAAGAAAGGAAGAAAGAAAGAAAATACAGACAAGAATGAAAATAAAGAAAAAAGAAAATACGGACAAGAAATAAATAAAAAAGAAAAGAAAGAAAGAAAGAAAATACGGACAAGAATGAAAGAAAGAAAGAAAGAAAGAAAGAAAGAAAAATACGGACAAGAAAGAAAGAAGAAAGAAAGAAAATACGGACAAGAATGAAAGAAAGAAAGAAAGAAAGAAAGAAAGAAAATACGGACAAGAAGAAAGAAAGAAAGAAAAACGGACAAGAAAGAAAGAAAGAAAAGAAGAAGAAAATATGGACAAGAATGAAAGAAGAAAGAAAAAAGAAGAAAGAAAATACGGACAAGAAAGAAAGAAATACGGACAGAATGAAAGAAAGGAAGAAAGAAAGAAAATACGTCAAGAAAAAAGAAAGAAAGAAAGAAAATACGGACAAGAAAAGAAAGAAAGAAGAAAATCGGACAAGAATGAAAGAAAAGGAGAAAGAAAGAAAATAAGAATGAAAGAAAAGAAAAAAAAAGAAAGAAGAAAGAAAGAAAGAAAGAAAATACGGACAAGAATGAAAGAAAGAAAGAAAGAAAATATGGACAAGAATGAAAGAAAGAAAGAAAAAAAAAGAAAGAAAGAAGAAAAATACGGACAAGAAAGAAAGAAAAGAAAGAAAAGAAATATGGACAAGAATGAAAGAAAGAAAGAAAAAAAAAAAAGAGAAGAAAGAAAGAAAATACGGACAAGAAAGAAAGAAAATACGGACAAGAATGAAAGAAAGGAAGAAAGAAAGAAAATACGTACAAGAAAGAAAGAAAGAAAGAAAGAAAGAAAATACGGACAAGAAAGAAAAAGAAAGAAAATACGGACAAGAATGAAAGAAAGGAAGAAAGAAAGAAAATACAGACAAGAATGAAAGAAAGGAAGAAAGAAAGAAAATACGGACAAGAATGAAAGAAAGGAAGAAAGAAAGAATATACGGACAAGAAAGAAAGAAAGAAAGAAAAAATACGGACAAGAATGAAATAAAGAAAGAAAGAAAGAAAGAAAATACGGACAAGAAAGAAAGAAAGAAGGAAAGAAGAAAGAAAGAGAATATGGTGTAAATAAGAAAAAAACCAACTCGAATGAATTACGGACTGAGAAAGGGAACATTTGACATAATTTAAGTTACGGGTTGCTGTTTATGAAATTTAACATACAAATACATTTCAGACCCCCCCCCTCTCTCTCTCTCTCTCTCTCTCTCTCTCTCTCTCTCTCTCTCTCTCTCTCTCTCTCTCTCTCTCAGAGAAACAAACATATATAACGAGGAGGTAAGCAACATATACATAGTGAGGGAGAAAGTGATAGCTAAAGTAAAGGACGGGTTAGTTTTTTACTTAATTGCAAATTGTGACTAATTAGAACCAATTAAAATGGAATAGTTTCAAAAATACCTCAATCCTAAAAGTAAGGAATAATTTAGTATAACTTTCGTGTCATTAAACTTAACAGTAAAAAAAGCCTTTAGGAGTCAAAAGTTGATTCGCTCAGCTTTAGTATAATAATAATAATAATAATAATAACAATAATAATAATAATAATAATAATTATATATATATATATATATATATATATATATATATATATATATATCCTTTTCCTCTTCTTTGCTATATATGTATGATATATGTATTGTTTAATTTTTGTATACTATAGCTGGACTAAGATAAAAGACAACGAAGACTTATATACAAAAGTCTAGATTTATATTTTTATTTCTCGAATTGCGATGAATATGTAGAATAAGAGTTGGGTCGCACACACACCGAGGGGTCGACAGTTGAACCTTCTGTCAGATTGTCTAGGTCAAAATTCAGACTTGTTAGATAGCAGCCAGGCCACTCGCAATTTCACATGGCCACGCATCTTCTGGCACAACGCCTTCGTAAATCTGCGACGCCTACGTCAATTCTCGTGATCGCATCACTTCCGGCACGACGCCTACGCAAATTCGCGACGCCTTTGCAACCACGTCTTTCTTTCCAGTCAGGCCATCTGTGCATCGTGTCCACTCAGCCGCCGGGCCTTTTGCTTGTCTGTGTTACCCAAGACCGATTTCCGCTCACAAACTGACGTAGCGGAAACGAGGTTGAACGTCTCCTCTAAACCGATATCCAACAGTTTGAGTCATCGTCTGTAAAGATTTTTTTCTTGCGTGTTATATAATTCTTGGGTAGCCTACGAATTATATCTGTAAGTGTAGTAAGATTCAAATAACGGTATGGTAAATGGAAAGTTACCGTTAACTGTTATAGGACGTTGTAAAAGTTATTGACGGCAGTTCCCCTTTCTTTGACATAGACGCCGATTACTGATTGGCTGAAGGCGGGCGTGTGAAAGGGAACTAGCTAAGTTAGTTAGATTTTGGCCGTTAGTAGAAAGGAGCGGGTGCGAGGTTCCTTTGCTTCTAAGATGCCATCTTCTCACCGTGCGGTTGAAAACTCTTTTGGGCTTCGGGTTTTTAATAAAGATTAAAGACGTCTTGTAAAACAACCGAGTTTTGCTTATTATTACAACCAAGAAATGAACACAGACAAACCAGACCCAACAGAAGAAGAAAATAACCAGCAACAAAGCAGAACCAGTAAGAACTCATTTCAGATTTCTTATATCTGCTCGTCTTCACAAAATCTCCTTTCTTATTGAATTTACTGAATATTTTCTGAAACGTGGAACAATTATTTATGTTGTCACTGCCACCATAGTATTTACATGATGTTACATCCAAAATCATCTATCAATAATGGAGAATAGGTCTCGATTTGCCTGTAACCAAAACTACGTCACATTACCCAAAATCGTTATAACATAGAATAAATACACTCAAAGTTTGAGCATGCAACCATAGACGATCCTCATTGTTTTTTTTTGTTTTTTTGGGGGGAGGGGCTTTAAAACAAGTTTTGATAAATATGTGCCCGGTATCATATATTTATATATAGTTTGTTTTTGTTAATATATATCTAAAGTCATCAGAACTAAGTTTCCATTTCAAATTGTTTTATTTTATTTTATTTATTTATTTATTTTTTTACTCTTTTAATAAATTTGATGATTTTACTTACTTGTGATACAAACCCTATAACATTGAATTTTTAACTCCCCTCCCTCAGGCAATACCTTTCAAAAAGTAATTTTTACATCGCCTGGGGAGCGTTTTTTTTTTGTTTGTTTTTTGCTAGTATTTTAATAAAAATTGAACTCTAAGGAAAACAACGTAATACTTCAATTCATTTATAAGTTTTTTTCAAAGAAATTAAACGACAGCATTAATTGATGTTATATAAGTTTAAAGTTGTTGCGTAGTGATTTAGTTGTACTTTTTTTTTTTTTTTTTTTTTTTTACCTCAAAACTGCAAAAGTTGACTGTTTTAATTTTTTTCCATTGTTACTCTGAAATAGAAATATCAGCAAAATATCAGCAAAATTAGCAGCAAATAGTAATTTTCAGTTTATTTCAGTATAGGACTTTATAATGTCAATTCCCTTAAAATAACAACACTCAAGTTTTCCTTAGAGTTTCATTTTTATTAAAAGTGTTAATCCCAGTTGAGAAATTGAAAATATATACATTGGACTTCACTTCATATTCCATTAACATCTGTCCAGTAGACTATGGTAAAAGTTTACGCCCATGAATTCACAGTCTACCAAAAAAATTCCAAAAACCAGGAAATTATCTGACGTTAATAAAATTTTCAATGTTAACTTAAATGTAAACGCCGAAAAATGGCAGAGTATAATTTTAACATTATTTTATAATGCTGTTTAATTTTTAGATTTATTCGAAAATATAAATCAACTAGAAGTGGCTACCCGGCGTCGCCTGAGTAGAAGGGGGATTTTTTAAAAGTTAGTCTCGCAGATCAATTATTATTTATCGTGAGTGAGATCCTCGCTGGTTGCCTCATAGAAATCCCCACGGAAATATATGACAATATAGTAAGAAATTTCCATTCAATGATTACAAAAAATATATATAAATGATGCATATATTATTATATATATATTATATTTCAAAGCGAAAAAAAAAAAACATACAAAAAAAAGATAAACAAAATAACATGCAAATGACTTTCCCTTCTGTTACTTTTCAAATTTGAATTTTAAATATCTTCCCAAATATAACTAAAATCTTCATTATTTTTGTTCAAAAACCAAGCCCTGGTGATATTTGATGTGTATATATATTTATTTTATCGTTAATTGTTTTATTTTCGAAGTTTCCTCCAGACATACACATACACACAACTGCCCTTTATATATGTATAGATAGATAGATGAATTCTTTCTTTTATATTTCTGAATCGTTTCAACTGATTCAATTGAAATAAATCGAAATTTTTTTGAATAAATATTACCGTTCACTCCATCCATATGAGCCTTTTGAGCAACAATTTAAATACCTAATTAACAGATAAAATTCATCTAAAATATAAATCACATAATTCTACGTTTTAAATTTCATATTTTTTTAATTCTAAAAACAAATATTCTTTAATAACAAGCTTACTTTAGTATGGTGATGTAATAATTAACTAAGATATCCCAGTTTAAAAGTTAGGCCGTAACCCTTTCAAACAGAACAAATATCGATTTATAATTGTTTCACTGATAATCTAAAAGAAATTTATAAAAGAAATTTATATTTCATAAACAACAGAGTAAAAAAAATCTCAAAAACATTTTTCAGATTTTAGATACTTATTTTCTACCAAAATCGCTCCATTAATTTTTTTTTCTATTCATAACTTCGGTCTTTTATCTTTTTATTTATACTGTAATTAATTTCAGTTATATTTAACCGAACAGATATTTTGCGCCCCCAAAATAAGTTAAGTTACATGAAAAAAAAAATCAGAATGTTTTGAGAATAAAGGATGCCTTATAAAATTCATTCATCGATAAATCAAGTAAGAAAATTTCATTAAAATCGGATAATTCCCTAATTTTTGGTGATTTCTTTTTTAATCAGGAAGGGGTTGATTTTGTAAAATACGTCGATGACATCAAAAATGTTGGTACCTACAGTTAGAAATAGCAAATTATTTTATGAGAAACATGTTTCTGTTAATTGCGTGATAACTTCTTCACATCAGATGAAATATTTGTTGATGACAGGAACAAAACATAATCCAAGTGGTCGTCACGCAACGATAATTAAGAGTCCAGGTATTAAATTGGTGGGCTGGATGAAAAATCGCCGACCCCTGATCTTGACTAGTATTTCTCAAACATTTTGGGCCGTGGCGCCCTTCAACCCAATGCGAATTCTTTGTGCCCCCTCCCGCCAAAATAATCTGTCACCATTGACCAGTATTGAACCTGCAGCCTAGAGATAACTGTCACTTAGAACTGTATTAACTCAACGCCTATATCCACTACGCCGTGTGTCCAAGTGCATTGAATAAAGGGTTGGGTTCAAACTTCCGTAAATACTACTGATTATGGCAAGAAGGTTCCCGAGTTCGAAAAGAAGGTTCCAGAGTTCAAGAAGGTTACTGAGTCCGACAAGAAATACCTGAAGAAGGCCGGAGGGCACACCAGTCTTTACAGATAACAATAAAGATGAGGACAATAGTCCAAATAATCCAAATAATCCAAATTATCAAGCCTCATTTCAAAAATTCAGGGAAAAAGTGAATTACAATTAGATATGTCAATTACAGAAAATAAACAATTACAAAAAGAAAAGAAAAATTGAAAGACATGTGACGCCCTTCAACCCAATGTGAGTTCTTTGTGCCCCCCCCCCCCACAAAAAATCTTATGGCCCTTAGGGGAGCCATATTGACCCCGTTGTAAAACCTGATTTAAAGAATAGATTAGAAGTTTTAAATTTTAAGAAATTGAAAACTAAAAACGGCTAATTTGCATAGATCAAATTAAAAAATTCAATAAACATTTATGTTAACAAAATGGTTTAGATTTATTTAACATTATAATTAAACTAGCAAATATATGCAACCTCCGTCGGGTGCAAGTAATTAAGTTTTAATGTAATAAAATATTATATTAAATTAAATTATTATATTAAGTTAGAGAGGCTAATAAAACTAAATAAGTATGCAGATAAAAAGATTTGAAATAAAGGGGGTTATAATCGAAAAATAGAACAACTGAAACTTACTCTTCCATCACTACTGTCTTTCATTGCTAAATTTTCCTAATTTAATTATTTAGTTAAAATAAGAATTAAAGAATAAAAGTACAGTTATTTCTTCTTGTTAATGGATTTCTTTTAAGATTTATTGCAGAGATTTTTGCTCATATTTATTAAAATAAAACCAAACAATTAGAAATCAATATTACTAAGCACATATTTTTTAAATCAAATTTTTAATGTCAATATGCAAATTAGCCTTTCCGTTCACACTGTAAACCTCTATTTTGTTGTATATATAAATTCAATTGCATGTTATTCCTATGTAAATCTGGCCAACGCCGGGGTTCCAGTGGCTTCGGCCCTGGATCTTTACGAGTTAATAGCATCGATCCCAGGGGGCTATCTCCCCAGGCAACACCTGCCCCCTCGATTTAAAGGGGCAGGGCTGGGTTTATTGCCCAGTGCCTGAGGCGCCCCCCTTGAGGGGGAATGCCGACGGGATCGACGCAATTTTTCACCCGCCACCCCATGAGCTTCGGTTTGTGGGTGGTCCCACGTTAATAGGGCCTTGTGCCTGACCCGTACAAGTGGGGTACGTGGAAAATATCATGTAGATATAGCCAATAGTATTAATAATGAAAAAACAATTTTATTAATAACTGAGGTTTAAATAAAACTAAAACCATGGACAATGTGACCTAAGTAACTAAGGGAATTGTAACTTGAGTAGTGATATAGTTTCGGTTACATACAAACAAACACACAATCTCCATTATAATAAGATAACAAAGAACATCACAATTTTTGTTGAGTTGGATCTGACACTAGTTTTTGACTATTTTTGACCTCTGAATCCAAAAATGACCTCAGTTTTTCTATATCACATAAACTTTTTGAGCTAGGGAGATACCCTCGATTTTTCTCAAAAACCATAAAAATACAGCATCTAACAAATTTATGTTTATCTTATGGAATGTTTGAAAAATTTACATATAATAGAAAATAATAAAACATAAGTTTAATATTTCATTTGAAATAATAATTATTTATTACAAAAATACTCCATATATATATTTTGTGGGTCCTAAATTTTCTGTGGCTCCCTCTTAGCCACTTGAGTTTCCCCCATTTTTTATAGTTGGCTTTTTGCCACCCCAAACTCATGCTCCCCAGGGGAGCTATATACCCCCACCCCCACCCCCGTTGAGAAAACCAGCTCTAGAAAATTATCATTGCGTTCCTAGTCGAAATTAATTAATAAAATTTCTACATAATACGATTTCTGAAATGGAAGTAAAATAGGGAATTAAATCCGACAATATGTAGAGAAGAAACAGCTTCAAGGTCTCCCATGCATCCTGGAATCTGCGCCGGCTGATACTGATTACTCCCTCTTATTCATATACAACCGTCTCTTCTTCTCATAGTCTGCAATTCACCCACCATCTTCACACAAGATTTCACCAGGTGTCCTGATGAAGATTGCATATACCGAAACGTTATAACGTTGACATCACCATCAAGAATAAACTTATCTTTTGGGATAATTCGTGATTATTGAAATGTATACAATCATTAAATTTCAAGAATTATATATAACAGAAATATATTGAAAATCAGAGGAATGGGGATTTACTGCTATGATATTCAATAGATACTGCCAAACATGACGTCATAGCCGTATTTTACAAAATGAATTTAACTCCCCAGATTGAAAAAAAAATTATTAAAAATCGGGGAATTATCCGATTTTAATGAACTTTTCAGTATTGATTTATCAATGAATGAATTTTATAATGTATTAGTTATTTTATTTCAAAACCTTCTGATTTTTTCACGTGACTTAATTTTGATATTTCATTTAAAAGTTATTAATTCTTCTGTAATGGGTGTATTTAATGTTTTTTGCAATTGATTTCTAAGAAGAAACTGTTATAATCCTTAAAATCCTAAATGATGTGTTTTTAGTCCCTAAATACATAAAAAGCGGCCATGTTTGCAGAATATTTGAGCGAAATTGAATGAAAATAATTGTTTAGAATGTATTAAAAATAAATTACATATGTAATATTATTTTGCTTTTTTAAATGATGCTCATTAAGTCACTACTTTTCGACTTAGACAAAAATTTGACCTTAAATAATCGATTTAATTGATTTTAATTCGTTTGTAAAATGAAAATGAGCGAAGAAATTGGCAGATCCTAATATACAAGGGATGCTTTGAAAATGAAGTCCCTTATTTAATTCTATGAAAAACTACAACAGATAGAGGGAACACAATAGCACTATTGTATAGAGCAAGGAGACCGGTTTAACTCAGTCGGTAGAGTCAAGGCCCTCTAAGATATACAGATATCTTAGAGGGCCTTGATAGAGTACCCCAAGGAATCGCAAGGTTCCGGGTTCGATACCGGTCTTCACTAGCTCAGCGAATGAGTTGCATAGCTTGGGTAATCTGATCTGTGCGGTAGGGATCTGTGGTGTGGGGAGCTGACGATATGTGTGGCGCTCCACACCTGTAAAAACAACAGTCTTGCGGATAGAGCTTTCCGGTTGATACCGACAACAGGCTACTCCGCCGACTTTAATTTTTACTTACTTTCTTTTCTATATTCATCTTTCTCTGTCTCTTTTTGCTTCTTTCTTTCTTTATCTTCTCTTTTATTCTCTTCTCTTCTTCTTTCTTTATTTCGTTCTTTCTCGTCTATCTTCCCATTTTTCTTTCTTTCTTTCTTTCTTTCTTTCTTTCTTCTTTCTTTCGTTTCCCCTTCGTCCTCTGTCTCTTCGTCTTTCTTTCTTTTTCTTCTATCTTCTCATCTTTCTCCTTCTCTTTATGCTTCTTTCGGTCTTTCTTTCTCGCCTCATTCTCTGTTTCTTCGTCTTTCTTTCTTTATCTTTTACTAGAAGCGACTACTCGGTGTCGCCTGGGTAGAGGGGGATTTTTTTAAAGTTAGTCCTGCAGATCCATTATTACTGAATCGTGAGTTGGATCCTCGTAGAATGCCCAATTAAAATCCCTATGTAAAAAAGACCTTG
Organism: Doryteuthis pealeii; assembly: GCA_023376005.1. Lineage (NCBI taxonomy): Eukaryota > Metazoa > Mollusca > Cephalopoda > Myopsida > Loliginidae > Doryteuthis > Doryteuthis pealeii. The sequence continues at coordinate 88,685,609 of CM042154.1, read as the reverse complement.
CATTGACCAAGCCACTCAGAAAAGAAACGTTAATGTCTACTATTTAAAATATTAAACGCAAAAAATTCCATGGTGTTATCAGTTAAATTTTATTTTTTAACTATCTTCACTAATATAAATGAAATCTTTATTACTTTTGCTCAAAAACCGAGGCCTGGTGATATGTAATGTGTATATATATTTACTTTGTCGCCAATTGTTTTATTTTCGAAGTTTCCTCCGGACATACATATACACACAACTGCCCTTCATATATGTATAGATAGATTAACGAAATCAGAAATATCCCCAACATAATTTGATTTATGTGAAGATGATTTGTATTTGTCAACCACAGAGCATCTGGAAACAGAAGCCCGGGAGGAAGACTTCATAATTGACTAGCTTACCCATACCATGGTAGGATAACGATAGTTGGTTGAATATATCATTTCCTCATACAATATAAATACCAGGGTAATCCCAAAAATAAGGTCCCCAAAGTGCTGGTGACACAAGGATACTGTTCGTGTGGCTATTGGTAACACTGTTGTGTTTGTTGTGCATGCACCGGTTTTAGCTTGGTAGACGTTTCTGATGGAGATCCCGATTGACGCTAACGCCAATTGTGAAGTTTGCGCAATTATTCAGTTTTTGAACACAAAAGGCATTAAACCGATTGAAATTCATCGCCAATTAACGAAAGTGTATGATGAGTCGTGCATGGATGTCATAAACGTCCGCAAGTGGTGTAAGGAGTTTGCAACGACAATGAGGTTCAACGCATCCTCAACGACATGGAGCTTGTTGTTCATGCACCAATTCCTGCCCCCGCACGTGCCTCACTGCCACGCTCAATGCGTAAGGCCACCTGTTGGCCGTAGCTTGCGACCCGTGATGCTTAAGGTGACTGAGCAGTCCATGACCTGCAACAATCTGCTTTGGCCTTTACTTAGGCTAGACAGGCGGTGTCTCCCACTCCTTCTGGTCAATCCCTAGCACCTATATGATTGTCCCGAGCCTATTGCTCTTATGGCAACCTCCAATCCTTTTTATCTTATATATTCTAGAAGGCGGTGGATGAGGGTCTTAGTTTCCTGGGTATAACGTTAAACTGTATCTAGTGGTAAAGTTATTTCAAATTGCACAAATCTTGTTAAAAATTATGCCAATTCAATTGACTTTCCCTCCAGCTACGGGTTAAATGATTAGGCAGACAGGCTCTTTACCTAGTCTGTTGAAGTCTGCAGATTACTGTGGTTTGACTACAACATAACTGCTCGTTAATCACACTGAACTTAAGTGCCCAAGACAGATGGTAATATGGAACTCAAGGAATAGTGCTTATATATGTATTTGGGTGATTCCATTCTTGAGTGCTGATGGCTGTTTGGTTTCTATGCTGTTATGAGGCTTGACTTACCAATTCGGACGGTAATTGCGAAATTAGGTATGATTATTCGTACACAATCAAGGGAAAGGAAACCTTATTCAAACCGTTAAACACTGGTTAAGAAATCGAAAAATATTCGTACTTGTGCGCGGGTATTACACACACACACAATATATATATATAATATATATATTATATATATATATATATTATATATAATAATAAGTCATCGGAGTGGCCAAAATTTTGGATATCAACAGACAGCTAGAGAGTCTATCCCTTTTTCATAGCGCTTAGGCCAAGGAGATTTGTGTTTGTAGCGTCTTATTGCCAAAGCGCCATACATACAATCAGCTCTTAATTTTTACCACACAGATCCTGTGCCTACTTCAAACGCCAGTTGTCGAGGGCCGGTATTGAACCAGGGAACCTTGAGGTTCACAAGGCCGAAAACACATCTACCGACTAGCTAAACTGGCCCTATATCCTCTATCAATGATATTCAGTTACTCTTATGAAGAAGCAGAATTATTATCAATAGTATAATTCATTTATGATCAATTATTTTAGCAACTGTAAAGTAGTATAAGGCTTACACAATTATAGAAAGCTGAAATCCGGCAAAATAGCAATATAAATTGACAAATAAAGATTAAGACCATGTGTAGAAAAGATAGTTAAAGGGGTTTGGAAATTGATTCCCAACAATAAGAACTCTCACGGAATTAAAGAGGGCGAATTGATCCGTAGCAAAACCATTTAACTGCTAAGGACCCAACAATGGCGTCCACATTAAGCATCGGCGACGCACTATCTCGTTCTTCTGATATTCTCGGGATTGCCGTACAAGATGTCAGCCATTATTTGCTTGATGACTATGGCCCTTTCTAGACGGGGCGTCTGTGACTGAACTGCAACCACTGGCCATTCGTTACAGAAAGAAAGCAGTGACCAATAGAATGACCGCTTAAACAGATCTGTTGCATTTGGGCAATGAATTTGACGAAAGTGAATTCAGAAGAGAAACGCTCTTACTTTCGATTCAGGGGCGAAATACTGATTGGCTTGTATGATAGAAAGTCTTGCTTTCTCAATAAATTATAGTATTGTTAATTAACTGCAGCTCTCCGGTATATAATTAAAATTACTTTACAGGTAATAATAATAATAATAATAATAATAATAATAATAATAATATATATAATAAAGGTAAATGACTTACCGGTAAAAAAATATATGAGTTAATCCAATATTTGGTTGATGCAGTATTAATCGATAAGTCAGTTTATAGCAAATATAAAGTGCTTAATACGTTAGTAGAGCGAATGTAGCATTAAAGTGTAGGTTATTTCTGTAGACCTCTAATACTATATATATATATATATTATATATATATATATATATATATTATATTAGAAAAAACCCAAAAAGATTTAGGTTGAAACTCATAGACTATTTTAGGGAAACAGAAACAGAAACCATCTACATATATATGAAATAAACTATTAATGATTCGACATAAATCTTTGGGATATTTTTCTTAATATAATTTTGTTCTGTGACTGACAACAAGAGGACACATTGAGTTCTGTAAATTAAGACAATTAAAATTTTGTATTTTTTCTTCCCTTCTTTATGATAAAATAGTCCCTTATTTAGCTGAGGTGACGACATTGATAAAAATCAGAATTCCGCAGATAAGTAACACCAGATAATCAGGATTTATATTTTACATTTCATCTTGGACGTCTTTGAAACTTATTTTTGACCAAGGGAGTTGCAAGATTATAACGGTCGTAAAATAAGGAACATGACTATTAAATATATAGATCGTAATCATTCGAATATTTTTATTGTCAAAAGTTCGAAATAACCGGGATATTTTTCAATATAATATATATATATATATATATATATTATATATATATATATATATATAAAGACGGGGAAAGTGACAGACAGAATGTAAGGTAGGAGACGGGTCATTCTTTGACTTAATTGCAATTTTAGCTTATTAGAACCAATTAAAATTGATTTTGTTTTCAAACATAACTTAATCCCAGACCGGAGGAATATTTGGTAGTATTTTTGTGTCATTAAACTAAATAAGAAAGTCGTTATGAAACAATCATGTTTACTTATCTTTATATTATAATAACAGATTGGTGCGTGTGTGATGGTACCCAGCAAAAAAACCGTACGTCATTGGCGAAAATGAACCGTGAACCATGAAACAGCTAAGATATAGATACTTGGTCGCAAGTGGAAAAGAAAGATTGTTGTCTCTTGCCAGCCGACTGGGACCTATCAGTCACCGTTGCCAGTAGACGAGGTTGGGCGAGTTCCATATGTTAAAGCGTAACATTATTGACGACGTAATGCAATATGCAGATGGGGAGATTGCGCAATATTCATAAGATATTGTCTCTGGTGAAAGAAGAAAACCGGCGAATAGACATTATCTCTTTGTCAAGAGAAATAATAAATAACATGCATGCCAGTTTAGTTCAAGATGATTGTCAGTATGTCGGCTATTACAATTATATACAACATTCGCTGTCCGTTCGGGAAATGCAGGACAGTGGAAATATAAAAACTGTTTCGTTAGCTTTCCTTGTATATTCTTTATCATATATTACAACCCCTGTACACAAGTAGGATTGACATTACGGTCAATTTGTAGCGGAGTTTATTTGGTTTGAAATCAGAAATTATTAACTTTTTTATTACAATTTATTTTAGCAGATAGATTCTCTAAAATCTGATATGTACAAAAATGTGCGCCTTGCAATAAAGGCAACCACAGGAAATTATTTTAAACATCAACAAAAATAAACTAATAAGCCATTTAATAAGAACTTTTAATATATGAAAGTAACTAGAACAAATGTTTATTAAATGTTTCCTCTAAATAAAAAAGGTCTAAAGTATTTTTTGGTTCTTTTGTGTTTCGCTCATTGACCCTCCACCTCATATAGTGAACTACAAGTTTCTTCCGAATTTTTTGTGAATCAAAAAGAATTTTTACATTTGTGGAAAATGAATTCAATGACATAACATGACAAAAAATAAATAAAAAATCGAAGTTACGATGAATTCGATAGGACATCTTACATTTTAACTTTTAGGTTCGTATATGAGAAAAAAATATTTATCCTTTTTTTTCAATCAGTTAGTTTATTTTTAAGCAATTTGATATCAAAATATTAAACGTATTTACTCTTATTTTAGATGGTTTTTAAATTTATAAATGTAAAAATTAATAAACTATCATGTTCCCTGCATAAAGTTGGCGCATTTTTTTTAATAAAAAAGAATTGTATTAAAAAGAATTTATAGGTAAAATGAGGATCATTGACTGATATATATGAAAAGAAATATCGAAAATATAATTTTGGAAAGTAAAATTGTGGTATTTTTTCGTTACGAAAGCCTTTACATGACATATTTGTCTGAAATTGTCATCTAAGCTGACTGCTACCGATGATATTGTGGTAAAAATGTCACTTACGACCTGTCATAGAAAATACCTACTTTGTATTTTGGCGGGATATAGGAAAAAATTAATAAACAATTCATCAAAAATGTTCAAAACAATAGAAACTTACGTTATATATAAAGATACAGTTCTTTCTCTTTTTTTATACAATAAACTTGGATTTTTTTCTTTATATTAAATTGTAAGAGAAACAGTTAAAAAAGTAATTTTCATTTAAATATTTCTAAAGAAGCAACATCTTATTTCGTTCGCGTTTTGTATATCCTATGCTAAAGTCCTGGAGTTTATTCTATAAATATTGGACAAAACACTTTGACTTCTCCTTCGTATATGTCCAGGTGATATACGAATCCATTGTGTTTCATATAATATTGGATATTTATTAGAATGAGTAAAAGAATTCTAATTGGATTTAATGGATATCGACATATTCAAGATTTTTAAGATTAAAAAATGATGTTGGGAGAGAGTAATAAGACATCTCATCAATTACCAAATGGAACTAAAAATCATTATATTCTCTAAGTTAGAGCATATGAACTATATTGTTTATATGATTTAATAATTATAATCAAAATCTCATTAAACATGTGCTGTTTTTAATTTTTATAACTCTGTGGGTATTTAATTCTACAGTATTCCTTGTAGCAAGAACAGTAGTGGTACTGTTTAACAGTGCTGGGGTGATTGAAGGGGGTTCATACATTTATTATGCATTTGTATCAATTCTGACCACATATATAAAGGATGACGTCGAAGCATTTAAAATTAGCCAGTTGCGACACAGAAAGAGTTGATAAACACCTATGTTCGTTGTTTTCATTTTTAAAAATTATTTCATTCTAAAGACTGTAAAAAAGTATATGATCTAATTATGTAATAAAATCTCACTAAAATGTGCAGTACTTTTATTTGTTATACTCGTTGTGGGGTTAATTAATTCCAAACTTATCCTTGTAGAAAACTGCAGTGGTACTATTTAACATAGCCGGGGCGTTGAGGGGTTCATATCTTTCCGATATTAATAGTCTGAAAGTGAATGTAATAGTGCGACTGGGGTTGAACTCACTACGATACACAGTCCAGCATATTAGCAATAGATCACAGGGGAAATTCTAACCCAGAATATAATAAAATACCCCCACTGATACTATGACGGAGAACGAAAAAAGAACAAGACATTGTCTTGCCTGCCGGGATCGAACCCGCGTCCTCCCGCATGCAAAAACAGATGCAATTTAGGCACTGGACGGACGCGAATTGCCAGGATGTTTCAGAATACGTACATAAATAACATGTGAGTCAAGCGCTGGGCTATCAGTAGTAGCAGGTTGACTGACGCAGACGACCGAGTTAAAGAAATGTGATTTTGAACTGCTAAAGATGATTTTCGACTACGGTGACGGATTTGCAGCTGTAAACGAAAACGAAGAAACGTATTTGACCAGGGGAAGGTTTTGGCTTGCTGGATGACTGTAGACTCGCTTGTTTTTGCCCCCCCTCTCGGTGGGAGCTTGTTGATACGAACATCTCTTTTCCCCCCATAATTTCCCCCTTCAATAGTTGACAAATTACAAAAGATTTAAAGGATGTAAAAGTTTTCATGTAATTCCAATTTTATTCATATTAATTGGTACTATATATTTAATGGAATCTTATCGGATGAAAATTGAGTTGATAAATATGTTAGGTGATATATCTATAGATTTTCCTTTGTATCAAAGTAAACTTATGGAATATATTGTTGACTCAGATTTGAGTCGCTACTAATATCTTATTGTCCTGGGCATATTCTGGAACTCTGGGAAATATTAGAGTGCTCTTTCATCGCCATTCTCCCAGGTCCACTTACTAGAAGTAGTTCCTATTAGGATCATCTATAGTTAAGCAGAAAAAAAGAGTAAAAAATTGTTAAAAATTTAGTTTAAATAAAAATAATTTGAATACTCATCAAGAATAAATAAAAAAAATGTCTTCGACATAAAAAAACCAAGAAATGTTGACATGTAGTAAGATCCAACCAGATCGTTGCGTTTATTCCAGAAAACTAGCATATATAGTAATATTGGAAACTTTTAATCTACCCAGAATATCGAAATATACCAAATGGAAATTGTAGCCGATGAATATGTTTAGTGATAGATCAATAGATTTATCCTTGTACCAAGTAAATTTATATGGAATGTATTATTGACGCAGCTTTAACAGCCAACACATATCTTACTATTTTGATGATGTGGCAGTTAAAACTAAGTTATCTAGAATTCTTACCATCTTTCTTTAGGCTGAAAAGTAGAATTTAAAAAAAATCATTTTATCAAGCCCTAACAAACAAAGGTCTAACAAGAAAGAAAATAGAAAAATGCTAAACCCAAATAACGTAGAATAAAGTAGAAATAATTACAAAGTGGTTGTTATACGAAAGAACAGTAATAGAGGAAATTTTAAAAGAGACACTTACCAAAATGGCGGTAAAATCCATCCGTCACTATACGCCGTCGGTGTTAGAGTAAAAAAGGTCGCCTACGCAAAGTTGGCCAAAATTTATACACTAACTCCCAACATTCATAGAGAAAGTTACCATCTTAGAAGACCGGAAACAGTTTCTCATTAGTCAAATAAAATTCTTGGTACAAATGCAGAATAGCGCGCAACAGATAATATCATTAGAATTGCATTTTACGTGTAAATAGCATTAGATTACAGAAACTCTTGAAGTATCCTAACCCGAACCCAAACTTTTCGGGTATTTCCGTGTAATTTCGTCGTCTTCGTGACCTAATGTTATTATTAGCGAGGGAGTCTATCTCCTTTTCACGAGCGCTAGACCAAGGAGATTGTTTTTATGTCTGTGGTGGAGTGCCACGCCTACCAACAACTCCTCACTTTACAGCACAGATCCATGTTCTACTCATACGCTGAGTTGGCGAGGGCCGGTATCGAACTAGGAACCTTGAGGTTTCTAGCTGAATACTCTACCAGCTGAGCTAACCCGGTAATGTAATGTAATGCTTTTTATACTAATGATATTATCTCTTGCGCGCTATTCAGCCTTTGTATCAAATTGTGCCCACATATATAAAGGACGACCTCGAAGCCATTTAAAATTAGCCAGTTTCGACACAGTAAGGGTTGATAAACATCAATTCTGAATGTTCGTTTTAATTTACAAAATTCTTCCATTTTAAAAACTGTAAAATATCATTTTCGCTTAAAAAAGCTTTGTAATGGGAGGTAAAGTAAATTGTCTCGCGAGGCTACAGAGATTGAACTCACAACCTCCATGTTATGAGTGGTATCTCTTGATACACGTCTTGTCACCCCTGTTGGTAGGAGTGGTAAGCCTCCTGTCACCTCTGTTGGTTGGAGTGGTTCGGCAGTGAGGAGGCAAAAAAGCTGAGGCAGTTTCTCTCGGTGGGGTAATTACTATTTTCAAAGCACCTCATGTAGCCTAATGGTTGGTTAGCTATCTATCTATCTATCTAGCTAGCTAGCTAGCTAGCTTAGCAGAATATTGTTAGTGAGTTCGATTCTCATTGAGTGTCCCATACTTCTGGCCTTGTGCTACATCTAAACTTAGTAAATAACTAATTACTGTTTTCAAATGGGAGAACCGGTTGTGTCAGTCTGAACGACAACGCTTGCGACAAGTGACGACTTGAAAACCAGAAAGATATATTTTAATACTGCATCAAGTCTTCCTCTTCATGATACAGCAAATGATTATCGTAAGTTTCATTCATTTTCCCGTTTTTTTTGTGGAATGTTAATTCATGGGCGGGGGATACCGCTCCTGGTCAGAGTCCATCTGAGAGGAATCACAGCAAATGGGTACACACTCCTTATAACCTCATAAATTGGGTCTCCCCATCAGATAGAATTTATTGGTATACTTAGAACATTCCCTTTTTAGAGGGAAGAATATTCCCGGGGGGGGGGTTGAAAAAAACCAAATGAAATAAATGGAACTAAATAAAATAATTAAAAAAATATAATCCTCCTAAGAGGCCTCAAATAGGAAGAACCATCTGGGCATGTGCAGAAACAGGGACATTCTGGCGCCAAAAATAAAATATTTCTTTTTAGATTGGGAATTTTACTGGGTACATAAGCTATTAACTGGCTTAAAAGAATAAAAAAAACCTCTCCCAGAAATAGTTGTGAACCTACGAATATAAGTCTAACCATAAAATTATCTTTTCTTTTTGTCTCTTTTGTCTGTCTCTTTTGTTTTTGTTAATTGCTGTTCAGTCTGACAATCCACAAGAAAGAAAACCTCGTATATTGGGGTTTCAGAGAGAAACAAAAACACTAGCAGTGAATATTTACCAAAAACGACCAAACCCACATAAAAAACACCAGAAATTCATAAACCCCTCTGAAGAGGAAATAGTCAGCGTATTCTAAGCTTCGCCAACAAGGTGGCGTAAAGTCGGTTTAAAACCAACCAGTTCATATCTTATTATAATGGAGATTGTGTCTGCCTTTCTGTAATCGAAACTACATCACCTCCAATGTCATAATTCCCTTAGCTATTTACGTTATATTCTCAATGGTTATTTAATAATCATTATTTAATCTTAATTAACATCTTATTTATTTACAATGTCTCTATGAAGATCTAATTGAGCTAGATTTACCTCAAAACAGCCTATATCATTAATGTGTTTAAAATCTTGCAATGTGTGTTATATATCATTAAGCAATGAATATTCACATAGTATATGGTGTGCATAATTTTCAAACCGGTTTTAATAAAAACATGTTTGATAGATAATTATTTGCAGTTTGATTTCTAATATTTTTTATACTTAAACTTATTAAAATCAATCTTATATATACTTTCATATTGCAAATTAATTAGAATTAAATAAAAATCTTTTTTGCGTTCGTATTTAATTTCATTAGCCTGTCTAATTCAATATGATATTTAATTATATTAAAACATAAATACTCGTGCCTGGAGGGGGCGCATTATTTTGCTAGTTTTACTTATTATTCGAACTCTTAATGAAACTTAATTATTCAATAAACTCATAACTGATTTGGCAGATATAACACCAATCAACACGTTATCTCTTTTTCCTTTATCTAAATTTCTTATCAAAAGTCTCTCTTCGAAAATATTGCGGGCTTCAGATGACGGCATTATAAAGTTTGTCATTACTGTGAACAGACAGCGGGGTGAGGAAAGCCGGTTTGCAACATTGGCTTCTGGCCCTCAGCCAGTGCCGGAAAGAAGCGACGCCTGTTCAACGTGTGTCCTTTGGCCTCTAACCTTTTTAGTAGACGTGTCTTGGAGATCGTACAACGACTGAACTCTACTTGAAGAGCTAAAAAGAAACGTAGTGAATAACGTTAAGTTGATGCAAGCGAATAGAATTCGGAATATTGAGACTTGTCTGCAATACTTACTTAAAGATAATCAAGTTTTTTAGTCGGACGTGCGATCGACTGCAAATGTCTCTCTGATTAAACTCTGAAAATATATGAAAAGTGTTTTTGTAGATATAGTAAATAAATTTGGGAAGTTCAAATTGTGTTTGGTTAACTCTGTTTCATATAAAGTAAGGGAAGCCGTTAAGTGTTTGTTGCTAACAAGAAAGAATGATAGAAAGAAGGAAACAATAGAAATATGAATGTTACTGTATATCTTGTTGGTTGGTTGGGTTGGTTTTTGGCTGTAGAATACAACGACTTCGCTTCTGTAGAGTAAACACTGCATCTTTCAAAGCCTCCATGCTTCCTGTAATCCGCAACACTATACATGATACGCACACGTACACATACATGTATATTATTATTGTATGCAATTCATATTCCTGACACTAATACATTATTCTATGTACTAAACCTGAGACTTTGAGGAATTGTGGTGCACCTGAGCACTGTACACATACATGTATATTATTACTGTATGCAATTCATATTCCTGACACTAATACATTATTCTATGTACTAAACCTGAGACTTTGAGGAGTTGTGGTGCACCAGAGCACTGTACACATACATGTATATTATTACTGTACGCTATTCATGTCCTGACACTAATACATTATTCTATATACCTGAGACTTTGAGGAGCTGTGGTGCACCTGAGCACTGTACACAATAAATTTCATTATTATAAAAGTATATTATGACTGCCGACAACTAGTGCATTTAATTATGCAAAGTGGGTGGTAAAAAATGTATATCAAGCTACTTTGTTAATACCCAAACTCTTTCCCACAATTTGCAAAGAAGACAAAAGCAATTTCTCTGAATTTGAGATGTGGCTTGATAATTTGGATTATTTAGACTATTGTCCTTATCTTTTTTTGTTATCTATACAATGTTTCGATCGATGTGTCTTATAGCCTTCTTCAGGTCTTTCTTGTTGGACACTTGTACCCGGTCATGTTTAACGGAATAAGAACAGTCTATTCCTGTGGATTAAATAAAAGGTTCGGTAAGCCGCCCTCCCCTAATTGGGACCCTGTTGGCGTAATTTCTTTCCGAAGCTGAGGTTATGTTTATGCACTTCATCTAATTCACTTCAGTGATAATAATACTGTTGGCCACACTTACATGATATTTACCGCGTACCCCACTTGTACGGGTCAGGCACAAAGTCCCTATTAACGTGGGACCACCCACAAGCCAAAGCTCATGGAGTGGCAGGTGAAAAAATTGCGTCGATCCCGTCGGCATTCCCCCTCAAGGGGGGCGCCTCAGGCACTGGGCAATAAACCCAGCCCTGCCCCTTTAAATCAAGGGGCAGGTGTTTCCTGGGGGGATGGCCCCCTGGGATCGACGCTATTAACTCGTAAAGATCCAGGGCCGAAGCCACTGGACCCCTGGCGTTGGCCACATGATATTTACCGCGTACCCCACTTGTACGGGTCAGGCACAAAGTCCCTATTAACGTGGGACCACCCACAAGCCGAAGCTCATGGAGTGGCAGGTGAAAAAATTGCGTCGATCCCGTCGGCATTCCCCCTCAAGGGGGGCGTCTCAGGCACTGGGCAATAAACCCAGCCCTGCCCCTTTAAATCAAGGGGGCAGGTGTTGCCTGGGGGGATGGCCCCCTGGGATCGACGCTATTAACTCGTAAAGATCCAGGGCCGAAGCCACTGGACCCCTGGCGTTGGCCACATTTACATACTAACAACATGCAATTGTATTTATATATACAATAAAATAGCGGTTTCCAGTGTTAACGGGAATACTAATTTGCATACTGATATTAAAAATTTGACTTTGATAAATATGTGCTTAGTATTATTAATTTCTAATTGTTTGGTTTTATTATAAGGAATATGAGCAAAAATCTAGGATAAATCTTAAAAGAAATCCATTAACAAGAATAACTTATTTCATTCCTTACTTTCAATTTTAACTAAATAGTTGAATTAGGAAAATTTAGTTATGAAAGAAGGGTGTGATGGAAGAGTAAGTTTCAGTTTTTGTATTTTTCGATTATACACCATACTATATAATATACTGTGTATATACTATACAACACTATACAATATATTCTGTTTCAAATCTTTTTATCTGCATTCTTTTATTTAGTTTCATTAGTATGTTAATATATTTTATTACATTGAAACTTAAATACTTGCACCCGAAGTGTACCTATATTTCCTAGTATTCATAATGATTTCACGAATTTAAGCGATAAATAATATTCTGTGATAAATCTTTATCGATTTTCATTTCTATTTTAAAATTTGGGGAATTCGTGACACGTATGCCAAAAAATAAATGATATATAATCTCTCAATAACAAAGAATGAATAGAAAAAAAATCTAAGATTCCGTTTTCTGACATAAGTATCTTTTGTAGGCAAGTGTATTTATCTTATTTTGAAGAACATTTATTCAGCTTGTTTGGTCGGTGGTTTAGCTTAGATGGTAGGAATCCCAAGGTTTCCTCTCGCCAACTCAGCGTATGAGAAGCATAGGGATCTGTGCGGTAAAGTGAGGAGCTGATAATAGGTGTAGCACTCCACCTCATACGCTAAAACAATCTTAGTCTAGCACTAGTGAAAAGAGGATAGACTCTGTCGCTGTCTGGCGGATACCGATTTTAGGCTACGCTGACGACTTTAAATTTTACTTACAGTAAAGCCAACGTTTGCCGTTTACAAAGATTTCAAGATTGGAAAGACCCCTGTGGTGTAAAGTTTAACGTGTTGGTGGCTCTCCAGCTAGGTCTGTTGGAATCTAGCTTCTCCCAGTCCTCTGCGGTGATGGCAGTATTCCTCAAAGTCGAAGGAATGTGTGTTCAGCCAGGATATGACGTTTGAAATTTTCTGAACCAAAATTGGCCATTCATTTTGTTTCAAATTGATACTAATATAGATGTACGCACAATCCGTAGATACGTAAGAGATACGTGAGGATAGCATAGATTATTAGTTTAGCAATGTGTTGTCTTGGAAGGAGAATGTAATTCAATAGCCTAACTCTTCATTGCAAATGACGTGCTAGCACGAACGTTCTGTAAATTAGCATCAAGTAAATTTGATTACAGATGATTCCATCTAACAAGCTATTTCAGATGAGCCGACTGATATATAGTTATGCTGGCCATCATCTTATAAGTAGTCGTTATCAAGCTTCTCTCACGGTTTATAATTAGTGAATTTGATCTATATTAGTGTGACCTGTACTTGTGGCTTGCTACTAAAAATAAGCTAAATAAGCAATATATCTTAATGTAATGTACTAATCAGATGTATCGGCGAAGAAGAGGGTTTTGCTTTGGGGGACATAGGGTTAGAAGGCTTCAATTTAGACGCTCGAGATGTCTGGTTTATTCTTGATGTATCGTTGCAAAGGGAGGCTGGGAGGAAGAAAGGATTTTACCTCGGGGGGATTTAGGGTTACAAGGTTTCGATTCAGATACTTGAGATGTCTGACGTATTCTTTGATCGCTGATGAAGTAACCGATAATCATTATCAAGATACGTTACCGTTCGTGAAAGAAACAATCCACGTCTATCTTGTAGAAGACCGCTTTCTTCTTCTGTTTTGATACCGTCTGTATGGAAGGAAATTTACAAAATAATCTCTTTGTAAGAACGACTTTTTATTATTCGTTTTTTCTTTGGCGAATCTTATATACCACGACATTCCATTAACCCAATTACGACCCCACCCCAAAAAAAAAACCAAATAGATAATTCATATTAACATATACAACAAAGGGTTAAATACTGATCGAGGTTTGCTTAAAAATGAATACTTTAAATAATTCTCACTATCAACATAGCAATCCACCACAACAAGCACAGCCCTCCCCCAAAAAAAAAAAAATTAAAAAAAATAACACACACACTTTCTCACCCTCGCTATTTCCAACTGAACATGAATTCCCAGGGACAGGGGGCATCACCAAAACATCACAGAAAATCAGCCAACTAACCACCCGACGACACTAGATGACCCCAAAGAAAAGAACACCGATAAGTGAACGAACAGTCAGTCTAAAATAAACATTTGAGAAAGGGTATGGTACCCCGGAATATAAGGGAAATGAATAAGATTGCAAACACAATATGCATCACTTTCATTTATATTCTCTTTTTTTTAAAATTTTTACATATACTTTTCCATGCGTCTAGGACACCCCACCCAGAAATATATGATCAAACATTCATCATAGACATACATATAAATTAAGTGTTTAAAAAATTAATATAATTTGATATGTACAGGTTAATTCTGAAAAACTGATATTTCGTAATCTAAAAAAAAAATGACCATTCCTCGTTCAAGTGATCTTAGTATGCTATGCAAGCAACTCAAAATGCCGTGTTTGGAAACCTTTCCCCATTTCAGTGACTGGCATTTCCATACCTGAAAAGAACGAAACAGCAAATATTAAGTATATAATCTTGTGTCATTCCTACACTGGCTGTTAAAAATTAAGGTCATTTGAATGAGAATTTGTTAAGTTGCTGGTCTAAGAAATTGTATCAATTCTTGAGAAAAACATATATATATATATATATATATATATATATATATATATATATATATATATATATATATATAGGGGATTTAAAAACTGTCCACTTTTTTTCAAAAGTCAAAACGCTCTGAAGACGAATAACACCGAACATATATATATATATATATATATATATATATATATATATATATATATATTATAAGAGAAAGGAAATAACAAATCACTCCTCCATTTTCTATCTCCTTCCTTTGACAACACCCCCCTCTCTACTTCTTTTCCCTGCCTCATCGTATGCTTATAGCATTCTGTTTTGACGTAATAAAGATTGTGCTGAAGCTTCTAAAACCAACAGAGGCGAAATATCAATTTAATGTAATTGTTTGTTTTGTCATTAAATTTTTCTTTGATTTTACTAACATCTTTTTCGGATTTTTCCCAATCTATTTTTGTCTCATATATATATATAATTAAAAAATATGAAAATGTTCCTTTCTATCTTTCATATTCCTTAACAGTATGAACATACTTAAAATATAATTTATAATAAATGTAAAAATATATCAGTATATATGTAACTGTGTTCGTTATTACCTTTTTCTTTAATTTTTCCTCTCATTGAATCGGATTTTTCCTAATCTGGTATTATATATATAATCTTATATATATATATATATATATATATATATATATATATATATATATAATTGGAAATTAGAAAAATGTTCCTTTTTATTATTCATATTTCTAAACTGAATATACTTATAAATGTATTATTGAAATGTAAAAATATATCTTCGTAATAATTCTTAGTCAATTATCTAACTCCTGAATGCCAGACGTCTCAACATATTTTCTAGTGTAAAAGATTGTTTCTGTTTTATTTATTTTTTATGTGATGTGTGTATCGCTTTTGTAGAATTAAATCCCATTGTGTTCATAAATACACGTGTTGAAAAGTGTGTATGTGTTTCCCGTTTTTGTCCTAGTGTGTCTTTGTGTGCATCTACTAGTGTCTGTATGTATTTGTGCAACAATAATTCGATCTCCCGCTTGGTTCACAATAGATTTCTTTTTTTTCAAATTGACTAAATCGTTATTTGCACATAGAAATTGCCTTCAGTGAAACCTTTAAACTTGATGAATCAAATAAGGGGAAGAATTCTCTTTTCCTCTATTCCTTTCTTCTGGATATCTTTGGCTTTCGGCTATTGAAGCATTCTGCGGAACTGGTCGACATTACTCGGTTCCGTATGAAAATAGATTCAATAAATTACGGAAAACCTAACTATTTTAGAATTCCTCTTAATATTTGATGTGTTGAAATCGTTATATATATATATATATATATATATATATATATATAATATATATATAGAGAGAGAGAGAGAGAGAGAGAGAAAGACTGTGCTCTTTTTCTTCATTGTAACATTATCTTTTAATTTTACCTAACAAAAAATCATTGATAGATTTGATGTTTTTCAAGAATTTTTTAACTTAAATTTAAAGAAGTTTAACAAATAACCGTTTGAATAAAGAATGGAAGAAGGAATTATGTGAGAAGAAATTATCAAAGACACGTGAAAAGTGAAGATGTATACTACAGACTTTATAGGATGAAATTCAAAGCAAATATGAGAGAAAGAGAAAGAGAAATAAAGAAGGTCATGTTGAGAATCCGACGAAGAAAATGAAAACTAAAGAGAAAGGCAGGAAAGGAAAAGAATGAAGATATCAATGGGAAGAAGAAAATGATGAAAGAACAGAAGGATAAAGTGAAAAGAAAGAAAGAACAAACCAATAAACTAATGAGAAGAAAAAAGAAAGAAATAATAGAAGATAAAGTAAGGAAAGAAAGTGAAAAGAAAGGAAAAACAATAAAGTAATGAGAAGAAAAATAAAATAGATTATAAAAATGCAAAAAGAAAATAAAGGAAAAGAAATGGGGAAATAAAAGAAATAAGAAGAAAAAAGAGACTGAAAGAAAAAGAAATATGATAAATATTGAAGAAAAGAAACAAAGAGGAAAAAGAAAAGAAATATTAAAAAATGATGAAAAAAAGAACAAGAAAAAAAAGAAACCTATCAATTTAAAGAAATTTAATGGATAAACATTTGAATAAAGAATGGAAGAAGGAATTATGTCAGCAAAGAAAGAGAAATAATCCGAGGGAAATGAAAACCGCAGAGAAAGACGGAAAGAAAGAAAAGAAAAAGAAAAAATATACCAAAAAATGAAAGAAATAATATAAATGATGAAAGCACAGAAAGATGGAAAGAAAGAAAAGAATGAATAAATTAATAAACGATTAAGAACAAAAAAGAAAGATGATAAAAATAATGTAAGAGAAGCAATGCGGGAAAAAGAAAGGAAAGAAAAGCAAGGTGGGGGAAAAAAGAAAGGAAAAAAGAAACTGAGAAAAAATAAGAAAAATTAAAGAAAAATAGAAATATAGGCAAAAATAAAAACTAATGAATGAAGAAAAAAAGAAAGCAATGAATTTAAAGAAGTTTAACGAATAAACGTTTGAATAAAGAATGGAAGAAGGAATTATCAAAACACGTGAAAAGAAAATGTATACTATAGACTTTATAAGACGATATCTAAAGCAAATATGAAAAAAAGAAAAAAAAGAAATGAAGTAATGTTGTGAAATCCGACGAAGGAAGTGAAGCGTGAAAGCATCTTTAAATTGAAATGAAAATTTTGAAAATAATTAAGACAATATGAAAAAGAGAAATTGAAATGAGGGAACGAGCAGGTTGAAGGTGATAATAAAAAAAGGTATTGAAAAATGACAGAGGAAAATAGAATAGAACATAAAAAACTGTGATAAACAGAATAAATTTGGCAAGGAAGCGAAATATTTTCAAAGAATTACAAGGGAAGTTTAAACAAAACAAGAAAGAAAGAAGCAAGGAGAGAAGGGAAAAGAAAGAAGGAAAATGATGAAAGAAGGAAAAGACGAAGAAAGTGAAAAGAAATAACAAGATACCAATAAAATAATAATAAAAGAAAGAAATAATAGAAATTAAGAATAAAAAAAACAGAAAGGAAAGAAAGAAGATAGAAAGAAAGCAAAGAGTAATGAGAAGAAAAAAGAAATAGATAATAGGAATGATGTAAGATTAGAAAGACAGAAAGAAACAGAAATGAGAATCCAATAAAGGAATAAAAAGAAAGAAGTTGAAAGAAAAAGAAAGATAATAGAAATATAGACAGAAAGGGAAAAGAAACAGAAAAGAGAAAAAGGAAAGGAAAAGAAAGAATAAAAGGAAAAAGAACATAGATTAACAAAAAATGAAGAACAATAAAGGAAAATAAAGAATCATCCTAAAAAAATAAGGAAAAGAATAAGAATAAAATGAATAATGAATGAATTTATATGAAAAGAAAAAAAATGAAATACAGAATACAAAAGACAAATGAAAGGAAGAAAAAGAAGGGGGAAAGAGTGAAGGGAAAAATTTATGAATAAAACGAAAAAACATATATTGTATCACTATGACGGAAGCCATAAATTTTAAATGAAAAAGAAAAAAAATCAGAAAAGAATGTGAAGAAATGAAAGGAAGACACAAACCATTAAAAGAGAAAAAGAATGAAAAAATGATTTGATAAAAAATGAAGAGCAAAAAGAAAAAGTAATAAATAAAATTAAAACGAAAATAACGAATGAAAAAGAAAGAAAATGAAAATGAACCAAAAGTGAACAAGAAAAAGTAATAAATAAAATTAAAACGAAAATAACGAATGAAAAAGAAAGAAAATGAAAATGAACAAAAAGTGCACAAGAAAAACAAATCAAATTAAGAAGAAGAAAATAACGAATGAAAAAGGATTAAAAATGAAATAACGACCAAATGAATTAAAAGGAAAAGAGAAAACAAAATACAAAAAAGTGAATCAACTCAATAAAAAAAAGGAGATGAATCAAGAAAGAAACAGAAAGAATGAAAGAAAAGAAATCCATGAATAAAACGAAAGCAAAAAATATTGTATCACTACGACGGAAGCCATAAAAAATACAGCCTAAATATTAAACCAAAAAAGATACCAAAAAGAATAACGGTTTCTTACCTTTGAAAATTATCAGAATGAAATTGAGCCGAAGGCTAAGTGTAGCATCAGGTCTTATACATCTCAATGTTATTGCATTGAAAAGTCTTTTGAAAAAAAAAAGGGAATAACGATAATAAATTGAGAAAACTTTCAGGAATTGTGTCTCTTGAAAAATTCCTTTCATTGTAAAGAAATATAAATCTTTGATTTCGGAATTAAATAAGAAAAGTTTATTTCGATAAAAATGGGGAGTAGCTTCTGATATTGATTTTTCACTGGAACAAAAAGTGGGAAAAAGTTTTATTCAATACACTTTTGTGGAATTGAAGAATACTTAGAGAGCTACGATAATATAATGAGTTGAATAGATGTCTATGTGCTTGAATAAAATCGTTGATGATAGGTGGGATTTGACGATGGGGGATGTAATTTCATGCCTGAGCAACGAATCTATTTGATGGAGAGATAATGAATAGATATTAGGATTTGGCTGGGCTCACAGCCTATTGCTTGCTATCTTGTTAAACAAAGGGGAAACTGGCACGGACTGTGATTTGAACTTTACAAGTACGTGATTGTATTGGCTGATTAAAAGTGCAGACAGATTGAATAGTGACAATTATCTTAGGATTTTAGAATCGAAAAATTAGCTTTCATTTGGATTTAGATTCAACTATTTTATCCACAAGTAAATCAATGACCAGGGTCACCATTAAGAAACTGTGAAAACAAACGATGCATTAGAACAATGTATATTGACAAAAGGGTTGTAGATGTTTCTATAAACTTTTCTGTCCTATGAATGTACAGTCAACGACGGAATTATTCGTACACCCATCAATCTTTGATATTTTTATGCATTTCTAAGAATCTAATGTCCGTATAATGCTAGTCATGTTATGTTAATAATCCCAAAGAAAAGAATATAAAATTCGATTTTCTGAACAATACGTTAAATACAACACATTTGACAGGCGAATTATGCAAAAGAGGAAATAGGATTCTGGGGAAAGCATACAAATTGATGGTTGTACCAATAATTTCGTAGTTGACTGTATTTACCCAACCCGTTCGTCACAAACATGATGTAATACTAGGTCGCAAGTTATATCTGAATCTCTAATTGTATACAAATTATAAGCAGTTACTTGAAACCCTGGAACTGCGTACCTAAAATGCCGATTTCAACGTTAAATATGTTACAATTCATGGTATCATGAATTGTTGACAATCCCTGTAGCTGAATAAAGGGCCATTGGCTTTCCGATCAGCCAGTAGAAGAATAACAAGATAGTTGGTAACCCTGACCCCAGAGACGCAGATCTCGCGCGTCACGTGATTAGTTAATCTAGATTTTAGTTTCAACCGAACTTTGAAGAAGAGAGAACGTGCTTCTCTCTGCTGAGGTTGAATCTTACCCGCGCGGCGAATAAGAATGGGATAAATAAAATCTTGATCAAGATATGTCTTGTAGTTCATTTAATTAAGTACATTGACATTGAGTTAGCTCCGAAGGAGCCCCTAGTTAGAGGCAGCAACTGGAAGACGACAAGATGACAACCAGACAAGAAGTTAACAGAAGCAATAAAGCTGAAATGAAGCAACAACTAAGTCTCTAGTCTCTGTCTCTGTATTAACCCAGTACCCTCTCTTGATTGTATACCCGATGTTGGTTATACAATAAATAATCAAACAAGGGGTAACAAGCTTAAAAAACAAACAAACAAACTCACGAACCAACTAACCTATAGTCCATGTGTTGGCGTTTTCCCGTAATTTCCATCCCTATCGGCTGGGGCAGAGGGGTAAGACCCCCCCACGCCGATAGGTCCACCTGTTGGCCGTGGGTGGTGACCCGTGATACTTGAGGATGGGACATTGGTGACTGAGCAGTCCATGACGTACAACACTCCACTTTGGCTCTTACTTAAGCTAGACTGGTTAATGAACTGGTGACATCACGCCCTAGCCCCAATATGATTTCCTTGGTCCTAGTGCCTTCATGGCAAACCCCAAAAGCTTTTTTTATCGTATGTGTTAGAAAGTGGCTGAGAATCAGTGTCCAGGGTATGACGTCAACTTCAGCTAATGGTGAAGTTCCCATTCTGGTGCTCTGGTGTGTGCTATGTACTCCTTCATCTCCATTACTTCCAGGTGCACTGTGATCTGGAGTGGTAGTAACTGTTACGCTCACATCTATGGGTGAAATCAATGGTTCGCAACCTTTTTAACCTATTGACCCCCCTTTTAATCCTATTTTACTCTGGTGGACCCCCATAGCCATTCGTTGTTTAAAAACCCCATTGTATTTTTATAGTTAAATACATTTTACTTGCCTGGTTCCCAAAAATGTTATATGGACCCCTGTTGAGAACCACGGGAATGAATAGAAAAATATTTTAAAAATGTGTTACAAAAATTGAGTTTAAAAAAATTGAATTATCATCAATAATGAATAAAACAAAACATCTTCGGCATAAAATAACCCAACAAGGGTTGGCAACCTTATTGTCATTTCAGTTTCGGAAGACTATACTATAGTTTTGTGCCCCTGAAGTTACAGCGCCTCCTGTGACTGTAAAGTCCAATGTTTGACAAACATTCTCGACAACAGATGTTGCATCTGAAGGCTGTTCCTGAAGATGTTGATGTGCCGGTACTTTGTTGCTGCTGCTTTCTTCTGGACCTCTTAGCTTCTTGGTGTTGTGTCAGGATGACTTCTGACATGAACAGTCAAAAGTCACCCTGGCGGCACAAGGGTTAGCATGCCGTAAAATCCAAACAACTAACAAGCAAATTGATGACCAGTGTCACCATTAAGACAAACAATATATTAGAACAATATTGGCCGACGTTGCAGTGTTTCGATCTATTAATTAGATCATCTTCAGGGTTTTTGTTGGTATGTGGAAGGTGATAATTTAAAAAAAAAATCTCAGAATAAGGAGAAAGGCGAGTAATAATCCTTGTTTATTAGGACAATGCGCATCTGGGAACACAAACCTCCACCACTAACGTCAATCTGAAAGGTAACAGTATTCAACAATATAGTTATTCAGTCAGGTAAATATATGTTGTGATGTTAATCCAACAGTAAAAAAGAAGTCAAGTCGAGGTAGGGTAAAATAAGACAAGTGTATTTACAATAATGGTACAGGAACGGCTAGCTTGCCGTTAAACGGTACCAGTACAACCTTTTCACTCGGTGTCTCACTATTTATAGTGAGAACCGGTGTATATTCTCCACTGTAGGAACGACCGGTACAACAATATATAAAAGCCAATGCAATCCAACCAGATATTGTCACGTGGAATAAACCTGGAAACATTGAACTCATTATTGATGTAACTGTCCCAAATGTTTGTGGTCTCAATAGATTCGACTGTGAAAAAAGAAATTACAAAATGACATCAAGAATGACCTAAAAACAACTTGGTCATTGAAAGAAATCCATATTATACCAGTTGTGATAGAGGCAACTGGGTTGGTCCAGCAAAACTTAAAAATATACCGTGACACAATATCTGATAAACCAAGCGGCTACGAAGTACAAATATTAGCTATCAAAGAACATACTCAATCCTAAAACGAGCCTTATTATATAAAAATTGTTAAAAAAATTAAAAAAGAACTGAATGGTTGTAGATGTTTTTATAAACTTGTTTTTTACGTTAGGTGCGATCTGTAATATATAATGATCATGTCACCAAAATCAAGCTCTCTTTCTCTTGGACTCTCCAGCCGTCAGGATGAACCTTCTAAAACACACACACACACACACACAACACACACACACACACATATATATATATAATATATATATATATATATATATATATGGACAGTCAAGATTAGAGAGAATAAATTCGAATTACTTTACAAATTTTACTACTTCTCAACAGAACTTTACAAAGGTAAGACATTATTTTATCCTATCAAATATTTTATATGATAATTAATCTAATGCTTCGATAAAGAGTCCCATAGAATGTGAAAAAGTTTTTTTTTTATTAGTGACTTCTCTCAAAAGTTATTATAATAATTAAATTTAAAGGGAGGTCCCACGGAATATATCTTTTTCAACTATTTTTATTATATTCGGTGGTTCATATTTGCATTAATTCTTAACTAATATATAATATATATATATATATATATATATATATATATATATATATATATATTCCACAGACACCGTATTTCGACGTATCACGTCTATTCAATGTGGCCAGACATTAGCAGGCTACCTCCAGTTGGGATGAAAACCCGATCAATTTATCATCAGTCAGACTTCTTAACAACTGTTATTAACACCTACAGACTGGAACGAGGATTTTAACTGTTAAACACATCTGCATACATGTAACATTCATATATATATGCACACGCACATGCGTATGTGAGTGAGCATCATGTGGATCCGTCTACTAGCAGTAGATTCAACAAGTCATATATATATTACATGAAAAGATATAAGAAAATTGATATAAATGGATAGATAGGTATGTAGGTTGGTCAGGATGTAAGTAAGAGCAGATAGAGGGTGAAGGCAGGGAAATATCGATTTGAATTAAAAATGTATAAAGAAAGACAGGAAATTGAAAATGAAAGTAACAATCCAAGGAAAATATGGAGAGTGGCTGAGACGAATGAATTAAAATCATAAAAAAAGGGAAAATTGTGAAAAATCCCAAGTAAATCTGGAAATGGTGGAAAGTAGAGAGAGATAAATCGATACATTTATTATACAGACGCATTATCGAGGTTCAGATCTGTCCAAACTATCATGGATAGCTTCTTTTACCGTTTCTTTTCATCATAAAGATTCCTTGCACGACCATCCCAACACACCTACCCACACACACACACACACACACACACACACACATATATATATATATATATATATATATATATTATATTTTAACAATGGAAAGGAGTAACCTACTCGGGTTTCATCGATTGATTCTTCAGGGTTACTTTAGTTAAATTAATCGAGTTTTCGATTAATCTTAGATGTTATAAACATGCCGTTGGAATGGGAGTCCTAATGCTAAAACAAAACGTCTTCGGCATAAAATAACCCAATTAGAGTTGACATGCCGTAAAATCTAAGCAAACAATCAACCAACGAAACAGATTTTAAAATCATTTTTCAAATTTATTCATTTAAACAATCAATGTACAGTGTCTTGTTTCTATTACAATTAAATCAACAGATTCTGTAATCAATTTCAAAAGAATTTATCAGATTATCTGAGGAAACTGAAAGCAACACATTCTATTCCAATAAATTGTTCATTTCGTCAACCTGTTTGGTTAATAAAAGATGCAACGGGCAAATAAAATGGGATATTGTGAAAAGGCACAAGCTTACAAATGAGGTAATAATAGCTGCAGATTATGTCTGGAGGGGAAATTATCCATCCTAGAACAGGATGAAAACAATTGTTGAACAAAAGAAGGGAATTCATATCAAAGTGAAGATATTATTATTGAAATTTACAACTTCATTCCATTCTAATCTAATTACTATCAATTTG
>CM042154.1:88633670-88658670 GCA_023376005.1 Doryteuthis pealeii | reverse complement strand
GTTTATAGTGGTGAAGGTCTGTGTAGGACCAGTCATATTTTTGGCTAAGCTGATAATAGAAGAATGATGCAGTCTTTACCACTTTTCAGGTTTTAAATTCAACATTTTTCCATCTCCTCCACCAATTGCTCGAACAGGGATGAACATGACCAATCTGCACAACTATTTTACCCATTTTTCTTCTGGAGACAGAAAGTCAAATAAATAAAAACGAGGGAAAAACGAAAAACAAAAATAATTTAAAAAAAAAAAAGAAAGAATAAAACGAAAAGATAGGAAAAAGGAGAAACAGGAAAATAAACTAAAAGGAGAAGTAATAAAAAAGTTAGTAAAGAAAAATAAGGAAGAAGAAAAATAAGGAAAAGAAAGAGATTGAAAAAGAAAAAAAGAAAACAAAAACATAAATAACGAAAGGGAACGAAAAAAGATCGGGTATTTAGGGAAAAATGAACAGAAAGTAAAACGAAAAGAAAGGAAAAATAAATAAGGGGACCAAAAAAAAAAAGAAAAAAGAAAAAAAGGGTAAGACAGAAAAGAAACGAAAAAGAAAGAAGAAAAAAAAAGGGAAATAAAGAAAAGGAGTTCAACAACATTTTGAGATCTGTGAATAAAAGAAAAAGGAAAAATACCTAATAAAAAAAAAAAAAAAAAACAAAAACAAAAAAGCACAACATATTCCATAATTCTTCGATTAGTACCTTAGTAATATTGTCGGGGTGGCCTAAAGTCGGTATCAGCCTATCCCTTTTTCACTAGCGCTAGACCAAGGATATTGTTTTCCCATCTGAGGTGGAGCGCCACACCTGCCACCAGCTCCTTGCTTTATTGCACAGATCCCTGTGCTACTCATACGCTGAGTTAGCGAGGGCCGGTATCGAATTAGGAACCTTGTGGTTTCTAGCAGAACGCTCTACCGACTGAGCTAAGATTCTTTTGTTCATCGTATTTTATTCTTGTCCGTTTTTCTCACCTAGTAGTATTATACTAATTTATGGTAACTTCAACGGCCACTAATACTATTAGTTATAAATGTAACTACAGTGAATGTCTCTACCCAACCCCTCCGTACGAGCTGGATGCGTCACAAGTTCAAACTGGAGCCTCGCAACCAAATACGGTTTAGTGTCGTACAAAGACACTCTGTTAGGGAGGACCCTAATTGGTCAGAGTGGACATGGGAGTAATGGCAATGAAAGAGTACTCTACATTCACGAGAACCCAAGAACTGGAGCCTCGCAACCAAATATGGTTTAGTGTCCTATCCAGGACACTCTGCTAGGGAGAAATATTATCAGTGTTGAGATTCCAAAAGTCTAAGAATAAATTCTCTCGTTACGGGTCTCACTAACAGGTTTGTATTATTTGGATTATTGGGACTGTTGTACTCATATTTATTATATAAACAAAATTTCGGCCGATGTGCCTTCCGGTCTTATTCGGGTGTTTCTTATCGAACACTGGAGTCTTCCCGAAGAGAAGGTTCCCGAGTTCGAGATAATTCCCATGTTCGACAAGAAAAACATGAATAAGGCCGGAGGTCACATCGGCCGAAACTATGTGTATATAACAATTAAGATGGGGACAATAGTCGCAATAATCCCCCCAAAAAAAATACCAAGCGTCATCTAAAGAATCCAGTGATATAACAAAAGATTGTCTGTCTACAGATCCATGGGTAAAAAAAGCTTAAAAGAAATCAACTTCTAATCTTTAAAATTTGAATTCAGTTTAACTCTTCCTAGACCGGTTGCCATGCCAACAGGATTAGACCGCCAAGGACTTGACTTCAGTCTGCCGTGCCCATTTCGTATGACGATTAACATGAACCAATAACACCTTGCTTCTTGCTTAAAGTTTCATGCAATGCTACAGTGATTCAGTGGGATCAGGTTTATTTTTCAAGAAGCGCTAGATCATCTGTGTAGACAGTAACAGTTTTTTAACATTTTTTTTTAGTGTGAAACTGTTGTTTTTTTCTTATTAGATCTATTGACGTTAGTAGTACAATGTAAGTGGAACAATACATCTTTTGTGCTAACAATATTTTAAAATTAAAATTAGCAAATATATGCACCCTCCGCCGGGCGTAAGTATTTAAGTTTTAATGAAATGAAATATATTAGAACGACTAACGAAATTAAATAACATTGCATATAAAAAGATTGCACTTATTTGAATTATATTTTAATTGGTTTCTATATAAACCCTTTCATAAGATTGATTTTAATACTCTGGGGAATAAAACGATAAGTAATTATTTATTAAACCCGGTTTTGTTAAAACCAGTATGCAAATTAACCACACCATATATTATGTAAACCATTCATGTCTTAGTGATATATAAGACATATACCAGAATTTTAAACACACTAATAGCACGGGCCTTTTGGGGCCTGTGTCTATTAATGAAATTAACAGCGTCAATACCAGGGGCTATCCCCCAGGTAACACCTGCCCCCTCGATTTAAAGGGGCAGGGATGGGTTTATTGCCCAGCGTGGGGAATCCCGACGGGATCGATGCATTTTTGTGTCTACCACCCATAAGCTTCGGTTTGTGGGTGGGCCCACATAAAAATGTCCTTGTGTCACGCCCTCATAAGTGGGGTGAGAGGCAAATACCTATAACATGGGCCCCTCGGGGCCTATCTATTAATGATTAACGGCGTTGATCTCAGGGGGCTATCCCCCCCGCCCAGGCAACACCTGTCCCCTTGATTCAAAGGGACAGGGCTGAGTTTATTGCACAGTGCCCGAAGTTCCCCTATGAGAGGGTATGCCGACGGGATCAACGCATTTTTGCACCTACACCCATGTCTCGGTTCGTAGTGGGCCCACATAAAAATGTCCTTGTGTCACGCCTGCATAAGTGGGATTCATGGCAAATGCATTAATAACATGGGCTGTTTTGAGGCAAATGGAACTCAGATTTTCATAGAGACATCGTTAATAGATAAGATTTATCAACCTATTCTATCAATTAATTATTTTGACTATGAATTAAATACTGATAAAATTGGGGTGGTGTTGAGGCAGTAGCTAATACTAACATAGGAGGGCACGACAAGGGTGTCAAGCCTCTATAAAGCCATTGAGGCGCGTGGTCTAATGGTTAGAGTAGTAGGAAATGGACTTGTCACCCCGAGTTCAATTCCTGGACGAGGATGTTTACATTTCACATAGCGCTAATACCATTGGGAAGGGTATGAATCCAATTCTCCCTCCAGCTATGGGTAAATAGCAGGGCAGACTGGATTATTTAACCATGGCTAGGTAACCAGTCTAGGAGAAGGAAACTCTGAATTCAAACCTGTTAAACTCCGCTAAAAAAATTGACTTTGTGTCGCATCCTGCTCGTGCGGGGAGTTGATAAATATATAGAGAGTATAAAAAGACTAATGTATAGGTACACGTATTGCCTGTTGTTGGGGGTCTAGACCCTCCCCACTGTCGAAAGGGACATAAATACAACTTGTGTCTAGTTCCTAATCACTTTCGCGGGACTGCTTTAGATATTCAGGTTGCAACGCCACCTGATGGTAAACCGTAGAAGCAAGGGGAGATAATCTCTCCATACTCATTGATAAACTTACGCAATTACTGAACGTATTGTGATGTAAGCAGTGACGTCCTTTCGGTTACAGACAGACACCGAATATCCATTATAATAAGATGCTACAGGCAATCGAAGTTAATAGAGTTAATAAGTATTTTTTCCCTTTCGTTGTAAATACGTCAATTTTTGTATTTGATTTGTAATTAAACTGTTTTAAGAAAAATGCTCGACCAGATTAGAATGGATTTCTTTAATAAGCAGTTTGCTAGGCCCGAAATAATTGCAGGCCTCGGGGAATGAGTTGGAAACTCGTAAAATACAGAGATAATATCTTCTCTAGAATAGGAATTTATACATTTTAATAGTGTGACTAACATTATGGTACGTGACTAAAGTCGGTGAGTAGGAATGCTACATTAACCCTCCCTCCATCTCTCTCTCTCTCTCTCTCTCTCTCTCTCTCTCTCATAGTTTTTCTCTCTATTCTTTCTTTTTTTCTTTTCTCTCTCTTTCTTCTATTCTTACTCTTTTTTACTCTCTCTCTCTCTCTTTCGATTTTTTTCTCTTTTTAGTTCTCTCTCTCTCTCTCTCTTTCTCTCTCTCTCTTCTCTCTCTCTCTCTTTCTCTCTCTCTTATCTTTCTCGCTCTTATTTCTCTCTCTTTTCTTTCTGTTTTTGCTTCTCTCACACACCCTCTCTTTCTCACTATCTTCTACTCTTTCTCATTTTTACTCCCCTCTCTCTCTCTCTCTCTCTCTCTCTCACCTATTCTTTCTCCATTTTTAAGCATCTCTCTCTTTCTCTTTTCAATTATCTCTCTCTATTCCCCCGTCTCTCTCTCTCTCTCTATCTCCCCCTCTCTCTCTCCTATTCTTTTCCTTTTTATTTCAGTCTCTCTCTTTTCAATTCTTTCTCTCTCTCTCTCTCTCTCTCTCTCTCTCTCTCTCTCTCTCTCTCTCAATTCTATTCTTTTCTGGCCTCTCTCTTTTTCTTTTATCTTTTCATCCATATATGTTTGACTTCATTTTCACTTCTGTTTTTCTCCCCCTCTTTTTAATTGGCTTCTTTTATTTGAATTTTCCTTCCTCGATCCTCAATTCACTCGCCATTTCCTCCTATTCTTCACTAATTTGATTGTCTCACTTTTAATGACTTTAATTGTTGATTTTGATTTCATTTTCTTTCTTTTCTTTTCTTTCTTTTCTTTCCTTTCTTTTCTTTCCTTTTCCAGTGTTGTTTTAGGATTTGCTCTTCTTTTAATGTTTTCTCTACTCTTTAAAAAAATTTCAGACTTCCTACTTTTCTTTTAATATTATCTGCGTTATTCGGACTACTGTCCTCATCTTCATTGTTATCTGTACAACGTTTCGGCCGATATGCCCTCCGGCCTTCTTCAGGTATTTCTTGTGGGACTCGGAACCTACTTTTCGAACACGGGAACTTTCTTGTCGTAGTCGCAGATAATACTAATAACGCAGATAATACTAATCATCAAGCCTCATCTCAAACATTCAGAGAAATACTTTTATTTTATTTTCTAATATCCTTTCTGTGTTTTATCACCACACACACACACACACACACACACACACACACACACACACACACACACAAGCGCGTACAATCTCAAATTCTCTTTCTCTCACTGTCTATATCTATCACAGTGTTTCCTATCTATCTATCTATCTATCTATCTACTATTTCAATATGTTTATATGTATCTATCTACGCCTTTGCGTATTTCCAGTACACATAGCCTCTCATAGTCTAATAGTATTATTTATCTTCGAGACATAATCTTATTAAAAACGTCGTAACTAAAATCTTATAGTAACAGTGATAAGAATGTGATTAAATGTCCTTTTAGTATATATATATATATATATATATATATATATATATATATATATATATATATATGAGAGATATTTCTCCAGTCTGATATTGTATTTTTCACCGAATGAAATATAGCAGCATTAATAAGAAGATGAGTAATATTCTTTCTCTTATATAACCGTATGTGAATGACAATACATATTCTCTCCACTCATTGTGGGTTACGTCCACTGGAAATAGAATTTTTGGTCGCTAAATATGCGAAAATTGCATAGTTCTTCTTAATAGGGTTAGATTAACCCTAGTAGCCTAGTATGTTTATAAGTAAAATTCCATTTTTAAAATATAGGTGTGTAGAGGGCGCGATGATAAGACATCAGATTGATGACAATTCGGTCAGATTTCGAACCTAGTTTGAATCATCCTGGCTTATCTAGCTACACTCAGCTATGAAACGGCGAAACAGGACTCTATGGTAATGACTAATATATATATATATATATATATATATATATATATATATATATTATTGGCAGCATTTTTCATTCAAATATTTTTCCTAAACTCTACGGACATTTCTTGTGGACGAGTTTTTGTTCAATCCTATCTAACTGTCTGGCCATCTGTTAATATATAATATATATATATATTATATATATAATGTGTGTGTGTGTGTGTGGTGTGTGTTGTGTGTGTGTGTTAGTAGAGGAAAAGAGTTAAGGCTTTACCATGATTTCATTATATATACTCCCACTTGGTTGAGTTCTCTAAATAGGGATTTAATTGTAAAATTCAACGTCTGGCGTATAGCTAACCCTAACTTTGTTTACAAAGTTAGAGGACTCTAGTGAATTCATTTCCGCTTAGAAATGTATCAATTAAATATTATCCTATATTTGACAGCCACTAATGGCCGTATGGGTAAGAGACTTGACAGACGAAAATTCAGTCAGGTCTCAATCCCGGCTAGAGGTAGCTGTCAAAGTGTAGCCATACTGATGAGAGGTGAAACCTCGAAACACGTGTCTGTGGTTTAAATATTATATATATATATATATATATAAGGTCCTTATAATTTTTGCTCTACTTAATGTATTGAGCACTTTCTACTTAGATAACTTGTTCGTGTGTTTTTCTTTTGGTCACTTCATTACTGTATTGATGGTTATTTTTAGAGAGTACGGGTGTTTTGGTCTTTTTGCTTTTTAATTTTTTTCCTCAGATATCAGCTTGTACATTTCTTTATTTACAAACTGCATTATGTGTTGTTTTTTTCACACCTTAGACTTATAAAAAGGAAAAATATATATATATATATATATATATATATATATATATATATATATGTGTGTGTGTGTGTGTGTGCGTGAGTATTGTAGTTTGAAGTTATTTAAAAGAAACATGGACGAAGTCAAATTTAAATTCTTATCAAAATAATTCCAAACTGCTGCCTTAGATTGACAAAAACAAAACATCATTGAGAAATTTGTGGGTTAAAATAAACGAATGGGGTGAGAAATGTTTTGTTTTATAAACAAAGAAACAATAATTGGACTGTCAATGAACACTGCGCTTTTAAAAGTAAAAGATATTCACTACAAATACAAGAAATGATTTTTGTCGTAAAGGCTCTTAATACGATCAATAATTTCTTTAACAAAACCCAATATACATTGCAAAAGAAATTGCTTAATGATTGTAAGATCAAAATATCGCCAAAATGATGTAACGTAAGAAAGCCTTAATAATGACCGTCTCGTACATAAATAGTATAACGTACGAAATTCGTGATATTGTATATTGATAAATACTGTTATTTTGGAGAAGGTTAGTGTAGATTTTGAATTCAAAGTCGTTGAAATTCAAAATCGGTAGAGGGTTAGATGATGGGCATGAAATAACCTTTGAATAACCTTCTTTCCGGTTACATAGACGATGGGAAAGAAAGTCCAATCTTTGTCAGTTACTTTAATCAGTCAAGTCCGAGACTTCTTAAGGTAAAGATGGGCTCCGTTTACTTCACGCATGCGATGGAAAGATCCTAAATTGAGAAAGTTCTGGTTCTGAATAAAAATGTGATCACACAAAATATATATCCGTGTTGTCTGTGAGTGAACTAATGGAAACCTTTGGAAACCAACATCTTGATGCTAAAACAGATAAGATAATCATTTTAAAGACAGATCAGACCTGACAACCAGTTAAAAAATGGACGAAGTCAAATTTAAATTCTCATCTAAAAAATCCAAACTGCTGCCTTAAATTGACAAATATAAAACATCATTGAGAAATTTGTGGGCTAAAATAAACGAATGAGGTGAGAAATATTTTGTTTTCTAAACAATGAAACAAAACTTGACCTATCAATGAACACTGGGCTTTTAAAAGTAAAAGATATTCACCACAAATAAATGAATACTGGTTCTGAATAAAAAAAAATGTGATCACCCAAAATATATATCATGTGTTGTCTGTGAGTGAATCAATGGCAAGCTTGACAAACCAGCATCTTGAAGCTAAAATAACAGATCAGACAAACATCTTAAAGACGGACCAGACCAGTCAACCAGTTAAAACATGAAGATAACAACAGATTACAAGAAACAGAAGATAAGAAGTCCAGCAATGAAGCCAGCTACTCAAATAAGTAAGAGAGATTTATGAGGGTATGAGAGCACAGATGCTCTCATATCCATAATCGTAATAGAAGAAAACTCTCTCTATAATATATACCCATAAAAGAACGAGTGGTATATAATACAAATGCCGGGAATGTAATGCAAATACCTGCTTCGTGGTACTCTTTGTCCAGGGGCAGATAACTCTATTTAGCCTATATACAGGGACACTCTATTCTACCTATATAAATGGTTGGTAAAATATAGAAATAAAATTAAGCTATAAAAATGTAAATTATATTAATAAATATATGTGCAACAATTATCTGGTTTGCCCATTCACGTATGTTATTATAAGTAAGTGCGGGCATTTAGCACACACCTTATATACCAAAAATGTTCAACACATACTATATACGTTACATTTCAAATATTATTTCCCGTTCAGTTTAATGTCAAACTGTTAGATTAGCAATATATTTAAACCTTAAAATCAGTTTAACATAAACTAAGAATTCAGGAACCATGAAATACTCATCTCAGAAGAATTGACTGGTCTTGAAGAAGTTTTCTCTTAAATGATAGGAGACATTCACCAAAAGCCGCTAGGTAGCGTAGCCAGCCACATCGTTCCTTGAACTTCCTGTAATGTATGTATTGTATATTAAGTTTTAGTTAATACAAACACTGTTAATACTTCGCCGAGAATTGTTCTCGTCATTTGTTCAGTACACACACACACATACACACATACACACACATACACATACACACACACACACATATGCATGCATACATACATATATACATATACCAATCCCTGCGCACGAGCAGGATGTGACACACTCAATTTTTAAGCGGAGTTTAACAGCTTTGAATTCAGAATTATTCTTTGCCTAGACTGGTTGCCTATTCAAGGTTAAAAAGCCAAGTCTGCCCTACTATTTACCCATAGATGGAGATAGGGTACTTGATGCCTACCTTTTCCAAGAGTATTAATGCTATGTGAAATGCCAACAGCCTCGTCCAGGATTTGAATTCGGGTCGACGAGTCCATTTTCTAAGTTGTAACCATTACACCAAGTATCTCTACAAGGAAATTATATTTGCAACCAGCTCTCTTAATTAAGTCCAAAATATTAGACAAAACCATAAATATGTCTAGACATTAAACTACGAGGGTGTTTCAAAAAGTAATACCATTTTGTTTAGGACAGGTATAATTACTAACACAGCACATATATCGTACATCAAAATGAAGCTGGTCCTCTGTGGATCACATCCCTACTTCTCCACATAGTCAAGGTTTCTCTCGATAGCAATGTTCCACCTTCGAACGAGAGCATGCATCCCTGCCTTTCTTCTTTACAGATTTCACTTCCTCGTTTCCTGAATAATGTTTGCCTCTCAAACTCTCTTTCATAGGACCGAAAAGAGGCAAACATTACTCCAGTGACAGGAAGGAAATCTGTAATGAAGAAGTGGCTCAAAGAACAGTTAACAGAATTTTACCGAGCACCGATACAAGCTCCTATTCGACGGCGGAACATTGCTATTGAGAGAAACGGTGACAACGTGGAGAAGTAGGGATATGATCCACAGAGGACCAGCTTCCTTTAGATGTATGATACATGTTCTCCACATAGAAGAGTAGAAAAGTAATGCCATTTTGTTTAGGTCAGGTATAATTACTAACACAGGCACATATATCGTACATCAAAATGAAGCTGGTCCTCTGTGGATCACATCCCTACTTCTCCCCATAGTCACCGTTTCTCTCAATAGCAATGTTCCACCTTTGAATGAGAGCATTTATCCCTCTCCCGTAAAATTTTGTGGACTGTTCTTTAAACCACTTCTTCACTACAGATTTCACTTCCTCGTCACTGGAATAATGTTTGCGTTCAGACTATCATCTCTACGGTCCCATGAAAAAGGGTTTGAGAGGTAAACAATATTCCAGTGACGATGAAGTGAAAATTGATGTGTCAAATAGGCTCAAAGGGCAGCCAACAGAATTTTACGCGGCAGGGATACATGCTCTCATTCGAAGGTGGAACATTGCTATTAAGAGAAACGCTGACTATGTGGAGATGTAGAGATGGGAGCCACAGAGGATCAGCTTCATTTTGATGTATGATACATGTTCCTGTGTTGGTAGATATACCATCCCTAAACAAAATGGCATTACTTTTTGATTCACCCTCATATATATGCAACCAGCTCTCGTCCTACTCTTTAATCAAGACGGAAATATTAGACAAAGCCATAGATATGTCTAGACCTTAAACTATCACATACGACGAACAAATTAATATCATTAAGCAAAGCAATATGTCCATCCTGTTTCACAGATAAAAATTAGCGTATTAGATGATATTTCGATATTTCTATGCGAAAGCCTCAAGCGCGCTGAGATACGTGAATTGTTTGTTATTTATTTGCTTTCGAGATTCAATAGAATATTTTATAAACAACAAATGAATCTGTAAAGAGATGATGGAGTTATCGTTCTTAGATTGAATAACCCTTGAATGATGTTATTTTACAAGTTTTACTTAAATGTCTCACACAGGCCTCTAGTTGATTATATATATTTACCAGCCCCTCCGAACGAACAGGATGCGACACAAGGTCAATTTATTAAACGGAGTTCAACAGGTTTGAATTCAGAGTGTTTCTTCTCCTATACTGATTACCTAACAATGGTTAAAGAGCCCAGTCAGCCCTGCTATTTACCCATATCTGGAGGTAGAGTAGGATTCATACCTTTCCCAAGGGTATTAGCGCTAAGTGAAATACAATTACCACGTCCAGGATTTGAACTCGTGGCGAAGAGTCCATTTCCCATGACTTTAACCCTTACACCGCGCGCTTCCTCTAGTTCCTTATAGTATAATGGGAAATGGACTAAAAATACCAAAAGGAAATGTTAATTTTTAGGGCTCGGCTCTTAAGGTTAAAACCAATTAAAAGGCCATTAAGTGTACGTTTGATTTTTGATGATATTTTATGTGGTTATTAAAGTCGGCAAGCTCAAAACTATGATTTTTCGTAAACCTGGTATTGTTGCCCAATTAAGCTAAGATTGGTAAATAACTATATTATATTGTAGAGGAGTGCCGCATGTAACGGTTATTGACAGAGAAAAGGGAACTGGTAATCTGTGTTCAAACTATGGTAGAGACTGTTTCACTTCGTTCTAATGCTAATCACATGATCTCGCCTAGTCTATAAGTAAAAGCGAGGATCTAGCACACACCTTATATACCAAATCACTCAACATGTGTAAATTCTACAAGGTGTCCACAAAGTCTGGTTACATTAACACATACTTTTAAAACAAAACTTCGCCGCAACCAGGATTTTGTGGATGGTTAATTTGGAACACCCAACTCCGTAGATGTCCGACGAAGTGATTTCTTTGGGCTAGCAGAAACCTTGGCCATGACAGCCCCTTTCGTTTCACCAGAAGTTTATCCAAGACACTGCCTATTTCTTTAAACTTCTTGATCAATTTAGTAAAATAAATAGGTTGCCTATAAGGGTGTCGAAGGTCTTCCCAATTTTGCGATG
This sequence comes from Doryteuthis pealeii, assembly GCA_023376005.1. Classification (NCBI taxonomy): domain Eukaryota; kingdom Metazoa; phylum Mollusca; class Cephalopoda; order Myopsida; family Loliginidae; genus Doryteuthis; species Doryteuthis pealeii. Next base: position 88,647,087 of record CM042154.1, on the reverse strand, counting down.
AGACCATCCCTCGCGATTCGATCTGGGTAGAAAAATAACATTAATAAATTTAGAAAAGTAAATTATTTTTATATAATAAGAATATATAATTAATTAAAATACACATTCCATATTTCTCTGAATGTTTGAGATGAGGCTTGAAGATTAGTATTATTAGCGTTATTCGGACTATTTTCCCCATCTTCATTGTTATTTGTACAACGTTTCGGCCGATATACCCTCCGGCCTCCTTTCCGAGTCGAAAAGAAGGTTCCCGAGTCCGAGAAGGTTCCCGAGTCGACAAGAAATACCTGAAGAAGGCCGGAGGGTATATCGGCCGAAACGTTGTACAAATAACAATGAAGATGGGGACAATAGTCCGAATAACGCTAATAATACCACACATTCCATATATACACACATATATATACATATAAATAAATAAATAAGAATAAATAAATACATAAATACATTAATAAATAAATAGATAAAAAGAATGAAATTGAAATTGATTGATAAAAAACCCCATGAGGAGCGTGTTTATAACGTACAAAAAAGCACACACACACACACAAGACCGCGTCCATTTCAGAAAAAGTCTCTGATGATTAAGTTTCTTTGAAATCGATAAAGACTGAACATTATTTTATTTTTATACGCTTTCTTAACATAAATAAATAATAACATTATTTTTTTAATTTAATTTAAACAAAAGGAAAAATGGAAAATTATTATTTCTTATATTTAATTGTTTATGTTATGATTTTAATTACTGCTAAATTACCATATCTGGCTTCTCGAAAAAAATAACATGAATAAATACAAGAGTGAAATCTCCATGTACCCAGATTTTGTGAACACTTTGTAGATGCTGAGTGGAGGACCTGCCAAGGGTGAGAACTGATAGGGATGGTTTGTGAGAGTCATGGGTATCCGTGCTACTAATGCGACTTGATGATGATGATATTATTCTTTATATTGTATGTTTTTAGATTATAACATTTACACCAGCGCTAAACCAAGCTTAGTAAATAACTATATTATATTCTAGATATTGCATTTTGATATCTTAATTAATACGACCTGATAACACCCGGAAGGCCTCGTTTTATTTTTAAAGAACATATTTTTATGTACATATTTTTATGCTTTCCTTGTTTTTGTCATTCAATTCATTCATCTTTCTTTTTCTTGTCCGTGTTTATTTCCTCTCCATCCTCACACTCCATCCTCACTCTCAATTCTCACTCACCATCTTCACTCTCGATTATCACTCACCATCTTCACTCTATTCTTACTCTCCATCCTCAGTCTCAATTCTTACAGTTCATTCTTACTCACCATCCTTACTCTTCATCCTTACTCTTCATCCTCACTTTTTATCTTCTCCATCCTCACTCTCAATTCTTTCTCTCCATCCTCACTCTCAATCCTTTCTCTCCATCCTCACTCTCAATTCTTTCTCTCCATCCTCACTATTCATCCTTACTCTCCATCCTCACTATTCGTCCTTACTCTCCAGCCTCACTATTCATCCTTACTCTCCACCCTCACTATTCATCCTTACTCTCCATCCTCACTATTCATCCTTACTCTCCATCCTCACTATTTGTCCTTACCTTCCATTCTCACTATTCATCCTTACTCTTCACCCTCACTATTCATCCTTACTCTCCATCCTCACTATTCATCCTTACTCTCCGTCCTCACTATTCATCCTTACTCTCCATCCTCACTATTCATCCTTACTCTCCATCCTCACTATTCATCCTTACTCTTCATCCTCACTCTCCATCTTTACTTTTTCAATTCTTTCAAATTCCTAGCTAGCTTCTATTTCCTTGTTTGTTTTTTATTTTTATTTTTTTACAAACCAATCATCCACTTTATTTCACATTTTCCTCCCCCCCCTCCTCCCACTCGTTTATTCTTTAGCTGCCGTTCAAAATCTCTTCTCTTTTCTGCCGCAGACAATCGCTTAAGCTAGTCGCTCAGATTTGACGATTCATAAACTTTTTTTTTTCCAGCAAAGTTTTCTGAAAAGCAAACGAAACAACAAAACAAAAACAGTTAAAAATCGGAAGAAGTGAAAAGTTGTTGCAAGTTTAAGCAGTAATAAAATATTCAGAAAGCCGCGGAAGATTTTCACAGCGCTCATGAATATATTATTTCTCTTCTTTTTTTCTTTTTTACTTTCTTTGTATTTTTTGTTGTTTCTTGTAACTAAGAGGACAACTATAAAATCAATAACTATAAGTGCATGGATAATAATAGCTGCAACCACTGACGATACGAGAATTATTATGAATCTTTCTACAGACGCTATTAAAAATACTGTTATCAATTCGGATAATAACAAAAAAGAAGGGATTCGTATTGCTATTATTAGTGGAAATAGAACAATCAATGTTTTCAAAAGAGAAAAGGGAAGGCGTCTTGTTATCATTTCTATGCCGTTGTCTGAAGATGAATTTATTTCTTTTCTTTTTTTAATCGATTCATTACTCTCATTTGTCTTGCTCGTTATACGATTTAACTTAATTCTTGTTACGAATTGTGAGTCAATAGTTTTGCAATATTTTAGTAGGTGGACTGGCTCTTCTTGCAAATACATATGTATAAACTAAACCCCTGCTGAATAGCTGGGAGAAGGTGACATGGGTCTCTATGGCTACACAGATAAATAATTTGCTAGTTTAGAGGCCGGTGATGCGGACTGTGCATACAATTTAACTTAATTCTTTGTATGAAATTTGAGTCAAAAGTTTTGCAATATTTTAGTAGGTGCTGGCAAAGATAGTACAGTAACCAGATGAACTGGCTCTTCTTACAAATACATATGTACAAGCTAAATACCTGCTGCATAGTCGAGTGAAGGTGACATGAGTCTCTATGACCACACAAATAAACAATTTGCTAATTTAGAGGTGGGTGATGCAGACTGTGAATATGATCGAGCGCTCGTTGCAAATACACCAGCACAAGTGCAATCTCTGTTGCATAGAAAAGAGAAATCTCTGTATGAACTCAGATTAAACAAAGACCATATGTTCAAAATAAATTGGAGACATGGATGTTAAGCCTATGAAATTAGTAGAGTACTTCATATACCTAGCACGACTTGGACTTTATACGATTTAACTTAATTCTTGCTACTGATGGTGAGGCAAAAGTTCTGCTATATTTTAGTACATGCTAGTTTAGAGATGTGTAATGCGGTCTACGCAGATGACCGGTTTCTTCTAGCTGATACACCTACACAAGCTGAATCACCGAGAAGGCTATTAAGTTTCTGACCGCCATCCTTGGCCAGTTGAAAAGGACTTAAAATAAGTAAGTCTTGAGCTATAGAATCCTTTAGTAAGTGAATAAGTCCCGAGTTCTGGATTCCTACGTAGTGTCAAAGGTCCAGTGATATAAACCCTATGTTCCGTCGTCCACGAAGGTTCAAGGTAGTTGTGAGTAGCTAAGATCAGAACAGCCGGTATAAATAACAATATCAGCAGCAGAGTACTGCCAGTGATTGGCCAATAGGTTGATCACATCATTGTCGCCGAGTCTATAAGTAGAAGCGGGTGTCTAGCACACGCCTTATATGCCAAAATTCTCATCATAGGCGGCATGAGGCATCTGTCTCTATCAACCCAGATAAAGTCTGTGTTTTAAATATGTTGGAGACATCTCCACAATGGATGGTAATAGACTGAAATGAGTAGACGAGTTCATATATCTAGCACGACCTGATAATGATGATTTACAATTTAACTATTTTACTAACGAGGATTCATGTTTTGTAATGTTTTGATACGTGCTAGCTTTGAAACGCGTGATGCAGACTACGCAGGTGATCGTGCGCTCCTTGCAAATACAATGTTCAAAGTTCATGTTTTAGATAAGTTGGAGGGATCTCCACAATAGATGGTAAGCCACTGAAATTAGTAGACTGGTTCACATACCTAGTATGTCATGATAATGATGATGATATAACACTTGGCCAAAACAATTCACGCCATTGGCCGTTGCCTGCAGTGGTTGTAGCATCGCGGTAGTCGGTGCGCTGATACTTTTTGCATTGTGTTACGTAATCGCCGCCCAGCACCTATATTTGTGGCCTTGTGCCAGACTTAGAAAAAAACCTTTAGAAAAATGTACTACCGATTATCTTAGATTACTGGGTGGTCTTTGTAGAATCACCGAAAAAGTAGTTAGGAAAGATAACATCTTTTAACGAGAGAAAGGAGACGATAAGTCTATGATTAAGAAAAACCCAGTCTTTTGGGCTACAGAGAAGTCTTTTGATCTTAGGCTAGTGAACTCTGGTTGACCAGTGAGAATAGAAGGAATCGAATATTCGATTCGTTCGAGAGCTATCTCGAACTTTCTAAAAGAAGAATCTTCTGGAAGATTATTTAGAAATACTATTTAAAAGAGACCCGTCAATAGAATCACGATCAGTTAGCGTCTGCGATCGAAGAAGGAGAGTCAGTTAGAATCGGCGACAGGTGAGAGTCAGAGGCAGTTAGAGCCAGGAGGCCGTGCGTGGCAGTTGGCAGTTGATGAACTGATGTCGCTAAATACTAAACCTGAGATGTAATATTTTACACTGGACGAAGTTGAAAACATATTTTAAGTGTGAAGCCTGATAATTGGAACGAAGTTAAGAGCATCACTAAAAACATATATGTTAATGATATCTCTCTCTCTCTCTCTCTCTCTCAAAAGTTATAGGAAGTTTGAAATATAATAAACTTCTGAGAAGTAAACCCGGTGTTATTAGTTTGCTCTATTTACAACGAAAGAAACCGTTTTATGAATGGGAACTCTGCCACAAACAAAATAGTAAAATATAAAGGGGACGACCACTCGACGCCCGTGGAGAAAGTCAATTGGCCGTAACGAAGAAGCACGCGGCCGTGAAACGTGATACCTTTCTATTGACCATAAACGAAAGGAGTGTGGAAGAATTTGGGGGCTAAGAGGAGACTGACTGCTACAGCTAGATTCGTGCTTGTAAACAAACGAAGCCCGTACGTACGAAGATACGAATTGTAGTGCCGAGACAGGAAAGGCACTACGTTAAATATTACATACTGCTGCAGTAACGTCACATATTCCTAATTGGAAGCCATAACGTTACAATTGCTTTACCCCGTGTATGAATTGAAATGCCGTTCAGGTTAACGGGAAACGTAGTCCAATTCAGGTATAAACGCTTTTTGGATTTTCGAATTGGGTCGTAACGCCTCGGAAGCAACAAAACGTATTTGTTGCATGAACGATGAAGGCGCAATTGATGACAGTAATCAGATGGATCAAGAAATTTCACTGTGGTTGCAAGAATTTCTGATGAAAAAGCAAGGTCAGATAGTTATAAAACCATGGATTACAAAGCTGTGCTTTAAGCTACAGAGGGAAATCCAGCAAGTAGAACTCATAGAGTATCAGACTACATCGTCATCTCACAGTCCAGTGAGGTTCATTAACTTTAAGGCCTTAGCAAAAGCATAATGAAACTATCGACAGCAACCAAAATCATTTGTTGTGTGAATGGCGAAGACGCAGTGGGTGACAGCTTATATGGAGCAGAACCAACTTAGCGGCAGCTTCCCAGAGCCAAGAAATAAGCAAAAGTAGTTTATTTCAAGTTATTTGGTTCTAATTTATAAAAAGCAGATGCAATTTGGACGCGTTAGTTCATTAAAAAAAAATCAAGATCCGTTCCTACCGAAGAACAACAACTTGGACGAGTTAGTCTATTCGGAAGAAATTAAGGATATTTTTCTAACGAAGAAGAAAAATAAAGAACATTTTCCTCAGAAGACAATTTCTCGGAAAGGACAGATTGTATCGAACCCACAAAACTAAGAGAAATGGCATGATAAGAACATTCTCACTTTTCTTGATTTTTATACAATTTAACTTAATTCTTGATACTAACGTGGAGTAATGCGTTTTGTGATACTTTGCTTGTTTAGAGAAGCGTGCTACTGATTGCTACGCGCTTGTTTAGAAGAACCTGGTGCAGTTTTCTACGCGCTTGTTTAGAAGAGCCTGGTGCAGACTACGCAGATGATAATGCTTTTTACATATCCACCTGCACAAACCGATTTAATGCTGTATAGCTAAGAGGAGGTAACACGAGTCATTGTCCTCTATGTGAACTTATTGAAACTCTTCCAGAACGAAAACTAAACAATTAAGCGAGATCGATAATCAGTCACGCTATTACGTTCATTTTCAGACTAATACCATTGGAAAAGTCTTACGTAATCGCCACCCAGCACCTATATTTGTGGCCTTGTGCCAGACTTAGAAAAACCTTAAAAAATGTACTACCGATTCTCTTATATTACTGGGTGGTCTTTGTAGAATCGCCGAAAAGGGAGTTAGAAAGATAAAATCTTTTAACGAGAGAAAGGAGACGATAAGTCTATGTTTAACGAAAAACAGGATTAGTGACTACCAGAGAGTCTTTTGATCTTAGGCTCGTGAACACTGGTTGACCAGAGTGATTCGAAGGAATCGAACATTCGATTCTGTCCAGAACGAGCTCGAAAATACCAGAAGAAGAAATTTCTGGAACATTATTCAGACACACTATATTAAGGAGTCAGTGAGGGATCAGAGGCAGTTAGAGTGAGAGTCAGTCCGGAGTCAGGGGTAGTCAGAGCCAGTCAGAGAAGTCGGCCGGAGAGGCAGTGATCGAGGGTTAGTCCCGTACGGAGTTTAGTGAACTGTTGTCGCTAAAGACGATAAGGAAAGGCCGGTTGCTGTTAAAAAAAGTTTGTCACCGAGATATTTACGAAGGACTAAAAACCCGAAGTTAAATCTACTTAAAATACCTCTTGTTAAGATAGAGAATATTAGGGACTCTCTCTCTCTCAAAAGTTATAGTGAAGTTTTGAATATAATAAACTTCTGAAAAGTAAACACGGTGTTATTAATTTTCTCTATTTACGACGAAAGATACCACAACAGTTTTTATGAATGGGTACGCTACACAAACAAAATAGTAAAGATACTATCGTAAAGGGGACGACCACTGGACGCCAGTGGAGGAAGTCAAATTGACCGTGACAAAAGACGCGCGGTTGTGAAACTTGATACCAGAGAAGCACGCGGAGTGAGAAAGGTGATACCCCTTGACCAAGTGTGTGGAAGGATTTTGGGGCTAAAAGGCTGACTGCTAGATCTGTGTTTGTAAACAAACGACCATACGAAAATACGATTTGATACTGTGAAAGGAACAAACCCCGTACGTTACATATCGCTAATGTAGTGCAGTGAAAAGAAAGACACTATGTTACAAAAGGTATTAACTCCCTTGTCACCTCAGCTATAGGTTTAATAGTTACAGTTCTGTTCATCTACAAGAACCGATTCGGCATTAAATAACCCACGATGGTTGATATCTCCAATCTATCCAGAATATTTTCCATACCCCTGGGGACTGTCCCAAGGCCACCAATTACAATTGGCGTGACCTTCAACTTTATGTTCCACGGTTTTCTTAGTCAAAGACAAAGTCCATGTGTTTATCTATCTTTTCGCTTTCTTTCATTTTCACTCGATGCTCGACTGCGATAGCAAAATTCACGAGATAAGTTCTCTTCTTTTTAATTAACACTGTCTGATCTCCTGGCTGCGATTAGTTGTTCCGTCTATATCTCAAAGTCCCATCTCATTCGCCAGGTCGGATTTATGTTTGTGCATATACCATTTAATTGTATGGTGAAAACTTAATTTCTTGCACAATTACCAGTGAATCACCTTTCCTATCCAGTCATGCATAGTCTTGTACTCTCTATGAGCTATTTTACTATTTATGAGCTATTTATTATTATTATTATTATTATTATTATTATTATTATTTACCCCTTTTGAGTTTTCACATCAGCATTAGCTGATTGTCTTTCACTGGAGTCTGAGTGACAGCAAGTCTCCTCAGGTTTGCCAGGACTCTTCTGAGTATTCTGGCAGATTGTAGCAGTGCAGTGTTCTGAATGGTTTCAATCCTTCCTCTGAATTCCACACTTTCCAAACCCTTTTCTAATCCTTTTGGAACTGTTCCAAGTGCACCAACTACAATTGGTATCACTTTGACTTTAATATTCCATAACATTTTCAGTTCTCCGGCAAGGTCCAGGTATTTGTCCATTTTTTTCATTTTTCTTTAGCTTCACCCTGTGATCTGCTGGAACTGGAAAATCCACCAGTTGACAAGTTCTTTCTTTTTTCTTAATCAGCACTAAGTCTGGTTTTCTTGCTGGGATAAGTGATCCGTTTTTATTTCAAACTCCCAATTATTATTATTATTATTATTATTATTATTATTATTATTATTATTATTAATAAATCTCTAGATATGATTAATATTCCGCATGTATTTCTGATTTAGGAATTGGATTCTAATATAGCAATATATTTATATTGGTTATTTTTTTCACCGTTTGAATTGCATCTGAATCTTGCAGTTTGATTCCATTTATTGCTGCGAGTTTTTTTTCTTTTCTTCATAAAATCTTGTAAAGCAAAAAAGTAAACCTCTCATAATTGAATTCCTTTAGGCCAAACAGTCGAGATGTTAAGTCGTAGTAGAAAAATTATATTTAATCGAGAACATTGCAGTAAAAATTATACAAGTAACAACCATCCACATATTAATGGAGATTTCTCGCCAAGGAAGTTTATAATTATGTAGTAAAATATTCTTTCTATGAAAGAATGCGACACAGGCACGTGAAAGTCGACATGAAAGGATTTATCAACCATAGCAAAAGAAAGAAATGTTGGGTGCTTTCTAGAAAGGAGATTAAAACGACAAAAGATTCAGCGAACTCACAAAAGAAAAAGTATAAGTGCATTTCATCGAAATCTTCTCTTGAAAAAAAAAAAAAGAAGCTAAAGTGCGTATTTATCCATTTCTTCCGCCATGAGCAGGACGTGACACAAGGTCGATATTCAAGCGGGGTATAGCTGGTTTGGATACCAAAAACCAAAAAAAAAAAAAAAACCCAAAAAAACAACAACAAAAAACACATGTATATATCAATACGCTCGTTCCTTAATTGGATGACCGTTTTCAAATTGCAAACACCCTCTGGTTAAAACGAAATCGTCCAAAATGAAATGCAAAAATTTAAATCCGGATTATCTGGTATAGCTTATCTGCTGAATTCTTACTTGGTACGGTAACCATTCTAGGCATAAGATAAACATGTATCTATTAATATGCTTGTTCCTTAATTGGACAACCGTTTTCAAATTGCAAACACCCTCTGGTTAAAATGCGACCGTCCAAAATTAAATGCAAAAATGTAAATCCCTATTATCTGGTATAGCTTATCTGCTGAATTCTTATTTGGTACGGTAACCATTCTAGGCGTAAGATAAAAATATATATATTGATACGCTTGTTCTTTAATTGGACAACCGTTTTCAAATTGCAAACACCCTTTGGTTAAGATGCGACCGTCCAAAATAAAATGCAAAAATGTAAATCCTTATTATCTGGTATAGCTTATCTGCTGAATTCATATTTGGTACGCTAACCATTCTAGATGTAAGAAAAACATGGAAGCAGCAGCCCATAAGAAAGCATCAGTACGGCCACTTCCTCCTTATCACACAAACCAGCCAAGTAAGACGAACAAGACAGGATGTCGTTTATATTTTTAAATGTTTATATTTTAACTTAAGAGAAATCGACTTTTTTCATCGCACATCTATTCCTAAATGGTACAGAAAAACCAACAAGAACGTTTACTGGTACAACAAATACATTAACATTTGATTACAATAATGAATAATAATTTCAGAATCGTCTCTGTTCCTCTAAAAAATAAATGTTATTAGAGGGACAGAGACTCGTTTTGCGTCCTCACCCCAGACGCCAAAATGAGAAAACAGTGAATCACGTGATATTTACATCGGGATTCACAGACCCCCCCCTGCGATATTTGCCTTTGGGTGAGTGACATTTCTGGCTTCCGTCAGCACTTGCTGACCAGGTCCTGGAGAGCTAGATAAAGTGTATTCCGGGACAGTGATAGAGAAAGTTAACCGTGTTGTTAAAAGGTTAATATAAAATGAAAATTATAAATTATAAATTAAAATAATAAATTAAAATGATTGGGGGTATCAATGTAAAATAGGTAACGTCAGCTTGTTCAAAGCACCTTTGCTTTTTCTAGACCCTGCTGATTCGTAAAAATAATGACTATTTCATAATCATTGATAATATGAATTAAATAACTAAGGAAATTGTAACATCAGTGATGACGTAGTTTTGGTTAGAGACGGACAGTTACATAATTTCCATTATAATAAGTTATGCCGATTGTAAGTGGACGTATATGACCGTCAAAAACAAAAAAAAAAAAACAAAAAACTCTGAATTATTTTTTCTGGTGGGTTAATTTTATTAGGTGTTTATGACTTCGCTATAATTTCGTGAAACAAATAGATTGAAAATTGGTCTTTCGCCGCAAATTACATCTTTTGTGTTTTTGGTGTTGTTGTAACGCGCTTAATAAGATGGTAGTCCAGTTGACGTTAACTACGAGAAGTGATCACTTCCGCCTTTTACTTGCAACTCACAAGATGGCTGAAACAAAAACAATGGTAGAAAAGGTGCTTCCATTTCTTAGTATACCACAGGTGTCCATCAGGGATGTCCAATCAGCCGAGTCAAATTTACTCTCCCTATATTGATGTAGAAACATGCTCGTAGAAGTGATTTAAAATGGGACGTAAGAGGAAGAGAAAAAAGGGAGGTGAAGCAAAAAGATAATAACAAACAGACAAAAAATCACTAAATACTTTTTTTAAATACTTATGTACAACTCACAATACAGTCAAAATATTAATTGTATTGTGATTTGTACATAAGTATTTAGAAAAAGTATTTAGTGTTTTTTTGTCTGTTAATATTTTTTGTTTTGTTTTTTTTGTTACTTCTCCCTACATTTAACACAATGAAACTTAAATAAAGATTAATATTATCTTCAAAATCTTCGGACTATTCAAAAGAAGAAGCATAAAAACCCAAAAGAACCTCACAACATTCTTAAATCCCATGCCTCTCGTGACCCTTGTCTTTGCATCCGAATGCATTTCTCTAGAGGGCTAATACCATTCCAGTGGGGCCACCTGTTGGACGGGTGGCGAACCGTGATGCTTAAGGATGGAACTCCGGGGGCTGAGCAGCATGAAATGCAACACCCCCCTTTGGTCCTTACAAGAAGGGCGGGCAGAGACGTTCACTTTAATCAATCAGCTGGTTACATCAAGCTCTAGCCCCTATTATATTGTCCCAACCTTACTGTCCTTACGGTAAGCTCCAACCCTGTTTATCCTATATGTGGTGGTAGGCAGTGGCTGAGGGTCTTAAATGTCCTGAGTATAACGTTAACCTATGTGATTGTGAGGTTCCAATTTGAGATCTGTGGAGTGTGGAGTACCCCTTCATCCCGATTCCTCCTTGGACAACTTTGACTTAGAATGGTAGTACCTGTTAATGGGTTAAATTGCAACAATGTGTTAAAAAAGTGTTTCAAAAATTGAGTCCGAAAAGAAATTGAATATCCATCAAGAATGAATAAAACAAAACGTCTTCAGCATAAAATAATCCAAGGGTTGACACGGCGTAAAGTCCAACCAATCAACTCCTGCTTCTTCTAGTACCTCTATAGACCCTAATTATTCGTAAGTCTCATTTTTCGTCTATGTCTCTCGTGTATATGTATCTCTCTCTCTCTTTCTCTCTCTATCTCTCTCTCTCTCTCTCTCTCTCTATATATATATATATATATATATATATATATATATATACCAAGCGTGTTGGTAAATCCTCGCGGTGAGAAAAAACCCAGCAAATAGTTTGATTGTAAAAATATACTACCAAACATCAACTGGGGAGAAAGAAATCTTTGGAAAAAAGAAAAGACCAAGATAGTCGTACCAACAAAAAGTAATCTATTGGTACAGTATTTGGCCAACGGAAAAAACAATTTATATGTATATATATGTATATAAGATATATATATATATTCATATAAGTAAAAAGTGCTCAATACCTAAGTAGAGCAAATAATAAAGATAAATCTAATGAGTCAGACGAACCTACTATTAGTTTCGCTTAATGCTCTTCAGGGCTAAGATCTGATATATATATTGGTCTTGTGTAAGTGAAAAGGGCATAGATTCCCTCGCAGTCTGGATGATACTGACTTTAGGCAACCACGTTGTCTTTACTTATATATATATATATATATATATATATATATATATATATATTATATATATATATATATACTGACAATTACCAACTACCATTGACTCAGTGTCTATACTATCCTTATTTATATATTTGTGCGTGTGCATTGTAATATTCATTTAAAAAATATTGACTGTATTGTGAGTTGTACATAAGTATTAAGAAAAATTATTTAGTGTTTTTTTGTCTGTTTGTTTTTTTTTTTGCTTCACCCCCCCCCTGGTTGACGGAATGAAAACAAGCAACTTCCATGGGTTGAATAAAGGGTTCGGTTCCGCGTTCCGTGAAGGCTCCCAATTACAAGACGGTTCCTGAGTTCGACAAATAACTGAAGAAGGACGTAGTACACATCAGAGGAAATGTTGTACAGATAACAATAAAGATGAGGACAATAGTCCGAATAATTCAAATTATTAAGTCTCATCTCTAAAATTCAGAGAAATTGTCAACAAATGCCTGTTATTGATCAGAAATAATTACCTGAAATCCTATAATTATTATTATTAGATAGGAATACTTGAAACCATACAACATTCTGCAATTTATTTGTATTAGATTGGGATATTTGATATCATATAACTGTGTGCAAAAGTTTCTTAAGAAGCAATTTGAAAAAAAAGAAGCAACCCATGTGATGGACACGTGGTCGGTATCAGTAATGAGGCATTCTGGTCTTTTAATAAAATCGACAAAATAGGATTTTAAATCAGTCGATGAACAGACAAGCTAGATTAATGATAGCGCAAACAGAGTTAAATGAGAATATGGAGAGATTTCAAGGAAAGAGAGGCAAGAAGTCAGAAAGAGACTCATTTGTAGAGAAGATTGTCTTAATTCTATAATAACGCGACCAACAGAATCGGCACAATAAAACGCAGAAAGAATAATTTTTGCCGGCTTAAAGTTTAAAAAAAAATTACTAACAAAAAGATTCCAAAAAGGAAATAAAGAAGCAAGTTAAAATAAATAGAATGAAAGAAATAAAAAAGAAAGAAAGAAAAGAGAATCATAAATATTTTATGAAATAAAGAAAAAGGAAAAAGAAAAAGAAGGAAAAAAAAAACAGAAAAAACTGCTGACTTAATGACCTGAATATAACTGCGAGGACGAAAATTTACAAAAATTTAAAAAAACAAAAAAAAACTTTGGGAAAAACTGAAA